>JARGCV010000052.1:8117500-8562500 GCA_034064705.1 Bothrops alternatus | reverse complement strand
ATTTGAAGTGCTTCTTCAATTCAATTCGTGCTTCTAGGAGCAATGTAAGATTGTAGCTGTTTCTTCCTTTTAACTGCCAGTGGGGGTTTGAACTGATTGGCTGGGAGCTCAGCTGTGTTCTGATTGGGTGGAGGTGTGTTCTGATTGGTTAGGGGCTTTGCTGTGCTCTGATTGGATGGGGGTTGGCTGTGCTCTGATTGGCTGGGGGAGTGTTCTGTTTGGGTGGGGGCTTTGTTGTGCTCAGGTTGGTCTGAGTTACAGGGGGATTAGAGATGGTGAGCTGCATAGCCGTTTGGCTTCGCGTTCGTGGTCGTGCCTCATCTTCATGGTGGGTGTCAGTTTGCTTCTTGTATGGATTGGAGGGGTTTAAGGTGGCTAATGATGCAGCTGTGGTCTGGCTTCTGGTTTGTGGTCGTGCCTCATCATCAGTGTGGATTTGGGTTTGCTTTTTTCCTGGATGTGTGGTGGTGACATCCTGTGTGGTTTTTGTGAGTGTAGGTCTGGTGTCATTCTTTGTGTTATGGACTCTTTTGTCAATAAGGGCAGGTTTCCAAATGGCTGGTAGGCGGGAGGTATCATCTCGTTTGTTCATGCTGTGAGGGCGTTTTTCTATCTCGATGGCTTCTCTGATTATTCTGTTATTAAAGTGTTCAGTTTTGGCAGTAGTTCTGGTCTTTTTGAAATCAATTTCATGTCCTGTGGCTTTAAGGTGTTGGACCAGGGAAGAAGTTGGTTCCTCTTTTTTGACTGAGTTTTTGTGTTCTTCAATGCGTGCACTTATTCTTCTGTTGGTTTGTCCGATGTATGTGGTGGGGCAAGCAGTACAAGGGATTTCATATACGCCTTGATTTTCTAACTCAATTTTGTCTTTAGGATTTCTTAGGATAGTGGATATTTTTCTGTTTGTGCAGAATGCTGTCTTGACGTTATGTTTGTGCAGGATCTTGCTGATCCTGTCTGTGGTGCCTTTTATGTATGGGAGGAGGGCTTTGCCGTTTTCTTGTTCTCTGTCTTGGATTTTAGTGGGAGTTTCTTTTTGGATTAAGTTGGAAATCTTCTTTCTTTGGAATCCGTTGGATGTTAGTATATTAGTGAGAGTGTGTAGTTCGGTTTTTAGGTGTTGTTCGTCAGCTAGGCATTTGGTTCTGGAGATGAGCTTATCTTCTTTATTCAGCTTTCCCTGAACTCTCTCAGGATCAGGATTAGAGATAGTGAGCTGCACAGCTGTTTGGCTTCGCGTTCGTGGTCGTGCCTCATCTTCATGGTGGGTGTCAGTTTGCTTCATGTATGGATTGGAGGGGTTTAAAATGCTAATGATGCAGCTGTGGTCTGGCTTCTGGTTTGTGATCGTGCCTCCTCATCGGTGTGGGTTTGGGTTTGCTTTTTGCGTGGATGTGTGGTGGTGACATCCTGTGTGGTTTTCGTGAGTGTGGGTCTGGTGTCATTCTTTGTGTTAGGGACTCGTTTGTCAATAGGGGTGAGTTTCCAAATGGCTGGTAGGCGGGAGGTATGATCTCATTTATTCATGAAAACACCAGCCTGAAGATGACAAATGGGACTTTGTCGAAACGTCGCCAAGACACTTCCAATTTTACGCGGGAGAAAACCCGAATAACCAAAGACCTACATACAAACACCCGCAAAAACCTCAGAAAACAAATACACACACACACACACACACACACACATACACATACACACATATATTTCCACCAGCTAAAGGAGAAGAATGAACTGGGAAAATTCAGTGGCAGAATCTGTCCCTTACAGATCGGCCATGTGAGGCATTCAAAGCTAGCTATAAAACCTTTGGCTCCAAAGATTTAGGATTTTTGTCCTGGAATAAGGTATACAAAATCAGATAAGGGGTTGGCATCTAGGGTCAAACTGTATCCCTTACATGACACACTTTTAACACATTCTTTTGAAAATGATTGTTCTGATGCCTGGCAGTCATCTTTTGACAAATTCCACAGTTGGAAAGGGGGGGGGGGTTTAAAAAAAAGAAAAGAAAAAGGAGAGATATCTTGAAGTACTATTTTGTGCTCATTTCTAAAGTACAAAAAGCAAAATCTGCAGAAGAATACGTTTTTGGGAGGTTTGTTTCATAGGAGAAGAGTTATACAATTGATTTATTTGAAAGGTTGATTTATTTAAAGGAATATATCTAAAGTGCTACCTTTAAGCTTAGCAAGTCGAGGGAAATTTTAAAATGTATGAAATAAATATGATGGGTTGTACCCAATGTAATGTCCTCCAGCAGTGGAAGATCTAGGAGGTTAACAAAGAAAAGTGGTGAGCTTCCTTTCATCTCAGAGCTACTATATGGCCTTCTGCCTTTTGTACAGAAGAGGGAATTTTCCAGAGGAGACATGCCCCCTTTTTTGTGCAGACCAGTGTCTTCCATGAAGTGTATGTTGGATACCATCCTCGTCTGCTATATAATGCAATTTATTATAATGCATTCCATGCAAAGTATTAACTAGGTTTTGATTATTCTAGAAAATTTGATCCTGTTGGTGCGACTGTAATCTGAAAAGTTTTTCATGGATTGCAAATAGTAGGAATATTTCAGTGTTGCCCAAAATGTTGTTTTGCTGCATACAATTTGTTGTACTGTAGCAGAATCTTTTTTTTTTCTTAGTATATGGCATCAAACTGTAACTTTCAAGTTAGTGTAACTGCTAACACTGTGCAACCTGAAAACGAAAGTTTGTTCAGACATTTATTATACTGTTGTTAATATTAGAAATAAGTAACTTATCGCTTGCTGCATTTAATTTGCTCTTCGGACTGCTAAGTATAGGAAATTGCAAACTTACGTTTCTCTAAATTCTGAGTTTTACATTATACGTGAAGGACTATCACCATCTTTTTTTAAAAAAAATACCCTTTTTGCCCTTTATATTTATGGCACCAATTACACTGCAGCTAGAATATCCTCTCCTTGTTTCTAGCGGAACATTTGTTTCCCATATTGCATAGTAAAAAGAAGTTCAAAAGTCACCTTGCCAAAATCCTCAGAAGATGATAGAAGAAGACTAGAAAGCTTTTTCTCATAGAGAGGAGAAAAATTGGCAAAGCAGAAATCCTAGAACTTCAAGCCAGCCATAGAAGGAAGGAAGGGAGGGAGGGAGGGAGGGAGAGGGGAAGGAAGGAAGGTCCTCCCTAACATTTGTGCACATTTAGATGAAAATTTAGAAATCATGTATGTTATTTAAATAAAAATAGAATCTGAACACATTAGGGGTGGCTGTAATAAGGTGAACTACTTTGAGGAGCAACTTGAAGGTCCTTCTACAAGGCTCTTTGTCTCTATCTCCTTTTTAACTAGAGGATTGCCTCAACTACAGTACTCTCCAGTGATGCAGAGCATGTGACCACTCCAAGATCATCCTACCTAATAGCTTGCTTCTGAATGAAATCTCTTTAAGAAATGAACTTCTCCCAGGTAAGCCAAGTTGGGTAGGATGGGATGGGGATGGGGATGGGGATGGGGACGGGGACGGGGAAGGAGAAGAAGAAGAAGAAGAAGGAGAAGGAGAAGGAGAAGGAGAAGGAGAAGGAGAAGGAGAAGGAGAAGGAGAAGGAGAAGGAGAAGGAGAAGGAGAAGGAGAAGGAGGAGAAGGAGAAGGAGAAGGAGAAGGAGAAGGAGAAGGAGAAGGAGAAGGAGAAGGAGAAGAGGAAGAGGAAGAGGAAGGGGAAGAGGAAGGGGAAGTGGATGCGGAAGGGGGAGGGGAGGGGAGGAGGGGAGGGGAGGAAGGAAAGGAAAGGAAAGGAAAGGAAAGGAAGGGAAAGGAAAGGAAAGGAAAGGAAAGGAAAGGAAAGGAAGCAGGTGTTGATATCATAGCTGAAGCGTCATCATTCTCTCACCTGACTGAGACAAAAGTTTAAACTTCTTTCATTTCCTTTCTTCAGGCTAGCTTCAGCAGCATGGACCCAATTATGGAACTTGGTACCCTCCCCACTTGCCCCCACTGTAAACTATAATCAAAGATATGTTTGTTCATCCAGGCATTTTGTATGATAATAATTACTCCAGGGCTAAGCTGTCTTTCAAACCTCCTTAAAATAAACTTTGTTTAATTTGTTGTATTTTTATAGTTGTATTGTGTTTTTTTATGGTTGATTATTAATTGTTTTCTTGAATGGTTTTTATTGAAGATTATTCAGTTAGATTGCAGAGTACTCTGGACTCCTTTGAGAGGAAGTGCAGTATTATTGTGATTATCATCACTAATAATAATAACGGCTTTCCTTTTTTTACAGTGAAAATTAAGTATAATAAGCAGTGGTAATTTAAGATTTGAGAAGCAACCAAAATTAAACCTGGAAATAAGTAATCTAAGCAATAAAAGCTATCTGAAAGGCAGATAACAAAGACTTTGTTATCTGCCTGTCTTAAAATCCTTTATTTTTATTCTGATGTCCTTACTTAACACATATTCCCTGGTCTCAGGTGCCATGACAGTGACAGTTCTCTGCCCTCTTTCACCTTCTGTTGTTTCTCTCCATTGCCAGAAACATTTTTCAAGCTTTCTTTTCTCCTCATTTGAAATACATGAAGTAGAATACCAGTTCCATTTTAGTACTCTAGAAAATGCTCAGAGGTGAATTAAATAACCAGCCATCTGTGCCCACTTATGGAATGAGGCAATGTTTTTCCACCCTATATTGAGACATGATAGGTGAATCACAATCTCCAATTAACCCCTTCAATATAAAAATTAAAATGTATGGGTAGCTAAATATTAAGGTATCAATTAAAATAAATAGTACTACAATATTTGGGTGTATCTGTGCATATCTACCGGTATCTATCACTTACATCAGTCAGTCTGTCTGTCTGTCTGTCTGTCTGTCTGTCCATCCATTCATCCAAACCTATGCACACACACATATTAATTCATACACGCATTTATTTATATTAATGTTTATATTTGTTTTGTTGTTAATATGCTTTACTCAGATAACTTATAGACTTGAAAATATTCCCCCTTCCCAAATTCATGGCATGATCAAATGATAACAAACAGATGAAAATGAGTTAAAAATAGTGGAAAGGATACACACATACACACACACATAGAGAGACCCCCCACACTGAACAGTGTTCAGATCCTACATAACAAAGCTAGAAGAGATAAAAATATAGACCTTCTGAGATACTGTTTCATAAAGAGACATCACAAAATAAAGCCTTTTTAAATATCCCATCAGTGTACCTTAGTTAATAAAAGAATCACAAAGACGTTACAGTTAAAACTGGGCCACATGGAAAGCTATTACTCCTGAGGGGTCTGTTCCAGGCTGTTCAGGGCTTTGAAAGCTGATGGCCACATCTTAAAATAACCCATCGGTAGGCAACTAAACCTGACCTCAAATAGGTTTAATATAACCCTCTGATGTCTCCAAACCAAAATTTTGCTTCAACATTCTAAATCCCTTGAAATTCCCAGATTGTCTTTATGGGTGGTTCTAGATAATGTGTATCAAAATAAGCTAAAGACGAGTAGGAAACCCCATGTCAACTATCCAGTTGGCATTTCCAGAAAAAGAAACTCCTGGGACATTTTACCAAGAGAATAATACTTTGCTGAAAATTTACATTGGCACAGAAGAAGCAAAACCAGTTTCAAATCCCCCAGAGTTTCCCCCCCTTCAATATGATGCTACAGAACCTAAACCGTGTATTTCAATATTACCACTTCCTCTCCCCATGACTATCTCCCATCTTTCCTGCATTCGCCCAGGTCTGCCTGGTGCGCCAGTTGCGGCCCTATTTGGACCGGGAGTCACTCCTCACAGTCACCCATGCCCTTGTCACCTCGAGATTCGACTACTGTAATACTCTCTACATGGGGCAACCTTTGAAGAATGTCCGGAGACTACAAGTAGTCCAGAATGCAGCCGCGCGAGCTGTCTTGGGTCTCCCAAGATATGCTCATATTACTCCAGCTCTCCGTGAGCTGCACTGGCTACCTATTGGTCTCCGAACACAATTCAAAGTGTTGGTTATGACCTATAAAGCCCTTTATGGCAATGGACCAGGATACTTGCGGGACCGTCTTCTGCCTCATGAATCCCAGCGACTGGTTAGGGCGCATAGGGTTGGCCTCCTACGGGTCCCGTCTGTTAGACAATGTCATCTGGCGGGGCCTAGGGCAAGGGCCTTCTCCGTTGCTGCCCCAGCCCTCTGGAACCAGCTTCCCTCAGAGGTTCGTACTGCTCCCTCCCTCCTAGCTTTCCGGAAAAAGCTGAAGACGCATTTATGCCGACAGGCTTGGGGCGTATGAGCTGTGCTCTGCCCCCGGCCCTAGGAGTGTCCCTCCATCAACAACTGTGAGCTGAATGTGTTTGTATGTTGTGTGAATGAAACTAATTTTTATTTTTTTTATTTAATTGTGTTTTTAATTGTGTTGTTGTTGTGAGCCGCCCTGAGTCTGGGGAGAAGGGCAGCATATAAAATAAATAAATAAATAAACAATGCTTCCATATGGTTCACGTTCATCCCCTCCAAAACAGGTCCAAAACTTTATTTATTACTTCAACTATCTTCCGGGAATGATCTCTATTATAAGAAATCCCAGGTTTGTATCAATAACATTGGACAAACTGCATTATTTTTATTTATTTCTACAACAGTTTGTATAGAGCCCACTTTAGAGATTCTGAGTAGGTAATACGTGTTTTAACAATTTTCTGATCACTGGGACAGCTTATACAATATCGCTTTAATCCCCCAGTGTTCCATGAGAACATTACCATGTTAAGATGTAGCACAGTCTGTCTCAGATTCCAAAGGAAATGCCTCTGGGATTTTGAGCTCTTTATTCCAACTAAAACCCAAAAGGAAGTTTTACCAAACATTTTCTTCAATTTCCTTCTTCCTACAAAATTGATTATGTATCGTGGGTGGGGTTGGTATTCCCTCTTTAAAATACTGAAAATTTTTAGATCTGAATATTTTTGTGGCATTCAACAATTAGTTCCCCATTTCCTGTCTTTAAGAAGGCCCTAATAAAAACCATAATATACCAGTTAGATCCAAAGTAGAGAGCTTTGTTACTGGATCTGACAGGAAAAAATGTGTTTGCATTGTTGTATAACAATTTATAGATTGTGATTGACAACGAAGATACACAGACAAGTGGAAAGGCGAGACATAATTAATTATTGAGAAAAAACGTTTTTAAAGAGATCTCCTGACTGAGTTGTTCCCTATTATTTTTCTCAAATAGTTTTGTTATTTGAAGAGATTTGTTAAACTGCTTAACACTAGTTTTATTTTACAAAAGTTAGTTAAACAAGATAATAACACTAAATTCTCTAAGTGGAAAATAGAATTTGTAGGTAGGCAGCTAATAACAGATCTGTCCCTGTTTGGAAATAATAATCATTAAAGTACAACAAAAACATTAGTTTTGTTCACAACTTACCTTTCCCTGAAGAAAATTTCCCACCAGCATGATAATACCTGCTCAGGCTCCCCATCTACCTGAAGATGGGATAGAAGAGACCCCCAAGCTAGGGATTTTATGAATAAACCCCCCTTTAAGGAAGGGGAGAAGTGAGAAGTGATGGCCTACTCTCTAATGGCCTTACAGAAAGAAGCAAAGACCAGGTTTTTCTAGGGGGGCTTTGGAGCTGAGTCTAAAACATAAATGCAAGTTATTATTATTGATATTGTTGTTGTTGTAATATATTTCTCATATTTTATATTGGTTATTTGATTATATGCCATCAAGTCATTGTCAAATCTTAGTGACCCCATAAATACATTTTCTCCAAGACGATCCGTGTCTAGCCAGGTCCTCCAGCTCTTCCAAGTACAGTAACTGAGCCCATCTATTTTGCTACTGGTCCTCTTCTTTTTCTCTCTTTTTTTCCCACCTCGGCCAACATTAGAGCCTTCCAGAGAAAGCTAGGTCTTCCCATATTATGCCCATAATTTGAATCTGGTTAGCTGTGCCTTGAGTGAAACCTCTGGGTTGATCTTGTGACGGTGCATTTGTTTTATTTCTGTGACTGGTACTCTCAGGAGTCTTCCTCATAATCAAAGTAGATGCACACACTCATATAACACCTAACATCCAGCTTGCCTAAGACAGTATATAAATGCCTAAGTAAATATAAAACAAACTATAGTGCAAGATAAGAACTGCAGTCCAACATGTTTAGAGAGCCACGTCTCATCTATAAGGGTGGATCTTTTGTTCCAATTTGCTCAGTTGTGTCTTTTGAGGTAGCAGCTCTCCTTAGGCTTGCTCCTTAAATTCCTTTTCAACTGGTAATATTGGGGATTAAACTTGTACCTGTTCTATCACTAACAGTGAGCTTCCTCTGTAGCAGCTGCAACCACATAACAGAATACCAGCAACAATCCCTGACTTTGGGCTTAATTCTGCAATGCCTCCTTGTAGCTGTTATATCCCATGTTGTGATCACGGCTTTTTCATTACCGTATCATGTATTTCATGGCTGTTGGCTATGAGATACAAGAGACAAAACTTCAGGGTGCTAAAACGTTCTCTGGCAGTGTGACGAATTGCAATGACAAGGTTGCATTTGAGAAACTTGGCACAGCCACTTGTGATACGATGCGGTAAAATGAAATAATCCTTTTTTCCACAGACAATGCAAGCTATGGTATTCAGAGTGCTGAAGATGGCTCCAGCCTGCCTCCTCTCAGTAATCATGCCACTTCTTTTTAAAACCCAATTTCTAATCAATTCCTTTTTTCTGGGAGAGAATGAATGTAGAGTAAATCATTAATGAATAATTATGCTGAGATGATAATGTTCTCTGACTTCGGCTTTTGTGACAACTTTCCACTGTAATCAAATAAAAAAGCTCCTTTGATAATTTCAGGCAGTGCCATAATCTTTTGTTATGTTTCATAAATGAATTTAGCTAAAAATACAATACTTTGAGAAGGAAGGAAGGAAGGAAGGAAGGAAGGAAGGAAGGAAGGAAGGAAGGAAGGAAGGAAGGAAGGAAGGAAGGAAGGAAGGAAGGAAGGAAAAAGAAACAAATCTGATTATCTATGAATTGGAAATAGCCTTCTTTGAGCCAGTTAATGCTGTCTCATTAACTGATCACAAATCTCAGCTTCCACATGTTCTTCATTAGTACGGATAAAACTAATTCAAATATGTGCTAAAAAATACAATTATCCCCAGACAGCTTGTGCTTAAAGAAAACATGTGGATGTTACATCCAGATGCTGTCATTCTTGTGGGTTGTTGGCTTGTTTAATTGTTCCTTGAAATGTTGATACCACAAAGCAACTTAAAAGGTATTGTGTTGCATTGCCACAGTTTAAACAACTAGTAAAGATGGCTCCACTTCTACCACAGGACAGCTGTCTGTTAGTTCTAGTAGCAGCCTAGGAATTTGTAATTTCTCTTGCTACCATGAGCATTGATCCTGGTCAAGCCACTGCAAGGATACATTTTCTTCAGAGACCATTATATTTAATAATAATAATAATAATAATAATAATAATAATAATAATAATAATAATAATAATAATAATAATAATAATAATAATAATAATAATAAAGTTGGAAGGGACCTTGGAGGTCATCGAGTCCAACCCCTGCTCAGGCAGGAACCCTACACCATTTCAGACAAATGGCTGTCCAGTCTCTTCTTAAAAACCTCCAGTGTTGGAGCATTCACAGCTTCTGGAGGCAGGTTGTTCCATGGGTTAATTGTTCTAACTGTCAGGAAGTTTCTCCTTAGTTCTAGGTTGCTTCTCTCCTTGATCAGTTCCCATCTGTTGCTTCTCGTCTTGCCTTCAGGCGCCTTAGAGAATAGCTTGACTCCCTCTTCTTTGTGGCAGCCCCTGAGATATTGGAACACAGCTATCATGTCCCCCCCTCGTCCTTCTCTTTGTTAAAGTAGACATATCCAATTCCAGCAACCATTCCTTATATGTTTTAGCCTCCAGTCCCCTAATCATCTTTGTTGCTCTTCTCTGTACTCTTTCTAGAGTCTCAGCATCTTTTTTACATCATGGTGACCACAACTGGATGCAGTATTCCAAGTATGGCCTTACCAAGGCATTGTAAAGTGGTATTAACACTTCACATGATCTTGATTCTATCCCTCTGTTAATGCAGCCCAGCACTGTGTTGGCTTTTTTTGGCAGCTGCAGCACACTGCTGGCTCATATTCAAGTGATTGTCTACTAGGACTCCGAGATCCCTCTCACAGTTATTATTATTATTATTATTATTATTAATTTAATTTCTATGCCGCCCTATTCCGGAGAACTCAGGGCGGCTCACAGCATAATAGAAATTACATACATATAAAAAACCCTTAAGTTAAAAAAAAAACAAAAAACAAAAAACTACTACTATTGAGCAAGGTACCCCCTATACTATACCTGTACATTTGGTTTTTCTTGCCTAAATGTAGAACCTTACTTTTTCACCATTGAGTTTCATTTTCTTAGATAGCGCCCACTGTTACAAGTCTGTCCAGGTCCTCCTGTATCTTAAGCCTGTCTTCTGGAGTGTTGGCTATTCCTGCCAGCTTGGTATATATTCCAATTTTGATACCCTACTGAAATGGAGGCAGGTAGAACAATATGTAGGAAACAATGCTTAAATATTATTTAAATATTAAATATAATGGTCTCTGAACAACATTGTTTATATTTTGAACAAGCTTTCCTTGTAGTCATCAAAAGATGCAGAGAAATGCTTGAATTGTTGTTGTTGTTGTTAGTTGCAAAGTCATGTCCGACCCATCGCGAACCCATGGACAATGTTCCTCTAGGCCAGCGGTTCTCAACCTGTGGGTCATGACCCCATTTGGGGTCAAACGACCATTTCACGGGGGTCACCAAGCACCGCAGTCCGCCTTTTTTTTTGGTTGGCCATTTTTTTTTTGGTCGGCCATTTTTTCCCTATCGTGATGCGGGCCGTCGCGCCACGCATGCGCGATGCGCCCCATCGCACCGCGCATGCGCGGTGCGGGCCCGCCGTTTTTTTTGGTCGGCCATTTTTTTTTGGTCGGCCATGTTTTTTTCTATTGCAATGCGGGCCGTCGCGCCGCGCATGCGCGATGCGCCCCGTCACGCCGCACATGCGTGATGCGCCCCATCGCACCACGCATGCACAGTGCGGGCCCGCCATTTTTTTCCTTGCGCACGATGCGGGCCGTGGTTGAGCCCCGGAAAAGGTTGAGAACCGCTGCTCTAGGCCTTCCTGTCCTCTACCATCTTCTGGAGTCCATTTAAGCTCATGCCTACTGTTTCAGTGACTCTATCCAGGCACCTCAGCTTTTATTAAATTTATCCTGCAGGTTTCCATAATTTTATGCAATCAACTCAAATAAACATTCATTTATGATTCTTGGTGTAGTAAATGTTAGATATTTTCTCTCCTTCTGAGAGCAAAGTTAGCATAAAGAGAACTGCCTGTTGTTTACTCTTCTTTTTCTAGAGGTCAAGTATTTCACTGATTTATGAATTATATGTGTCCTTTATGTACCTTCTAAAACATATAAAGGCACAGAGGCTCTAAATCTATATACACACAGGATCACAAACAGAGCTGTAAGGGAGAACAGAGAAATAAAACGGTGACTTTTTGCTATTCATCTGATTTTGGTTCAGCAAACTTTGAGTTCCATGTCAAAGGAGATTAGGTGGCTGAGGGATATTGTCCTGAAAACTGGGATTGTGATGAGGAGAAAAACAAGAATTCAGTGGGCCTCATTCTAAAATAAATACCTAAATGACTGGTCTTAGGAAAACAGCCAATATGTTCAAGATCAGGCTCACTGGCTATACATTAATTTCCAACACATAGCTGGATAAAAATCTCCCATGTTGCTGTGCCTATATTTAAATTTGCCTGGCTGCATTCAGTCCAGTGTGGTTTCTGGGCAGTCTATAAAGTTCTTCTGTTCTCCTCTCAGCTTCCTTGTTTCCCTTCAAATATTGCTTTAACAGTTCATGTTTTGGAAACTGGTTGTAAAGAAGATATTTCCTTGGCACAATTGCTGTTTTATTTTTAAACAACAGCTAAAACTCTTTATAGCCAATCTTCACTGGGGTAGAACTAAAATCTGGAAGTAATCAGCAACCACTGAACATCAGAAATTCTTCCCCCAAAAAAACACATTTAAGCACAGCTGGAATCTGCTAGCAGCTGGGATAGGATTCAGGTAGCTTAATCCCTGGAGGTTACTTGCCATCTCCCCACCCCACCCCCCTTTATCTTGTGTGTGGAACTAAAAAGCCCCAGGGTGTTGATGGTTGTAAAGAATCTCACACCTGCTGGGAGCCATAAATACAGAACTAGGTTACCCTGTCAGCTTGCTTACCACTGTCATGGAATTTCTTTCTGGCAGCTGAGCAAGGGATGGGAGAAAGAGAGAGGGGTGCTAACTGTTTAGTTATGTAAACAAATCAGATAAGTAGCAGAAATTGCAGCCCTTAAAGCAAACAGTTTTTGACATACATGCTTGACCTGTTATACAAGCGAAGCTGGCTAAGGAGTAAACAAAATTGTACCCTTCACTTCAAAGAGTTATTGTTGTAATTATGCAAGAAGCAACATGGCCCACCGCAGTCCTTGGGAACCGGTTAACTGCATTCTTCCTGGTTTTTTTCTTTCTTTCTTCCCTTCCCCCTTTTAAAGTGTTTTGAATATTTCCTAATTACAAGAAGTTAGGCATGGGAGATCTGTCTGAGGAGACGGATAGCCTTTGAACACCGCTGTGACTTTTAAGGATCCTTTGCTGAATTTTTCACTGTTTTAATGAGCAGAGGATGATGAGGATGTGGATGTCACCCCAAGGGCTTATCTTCTGCCCAACGAAATCCTTACTCAGGAAAGTGACTGGAGCTCTTGCACAATGGACTTTAAGATGCTGCCCATTTACAGGTAGTCCTCGACTTGCAACAGTTCATTTAGCGACCCTTCAACATTACAACGACATTAAAAAAAGTTATGTATGACCGTTTTTCACACAACCATTGCAGCATCCCCATGGTTACATGATCAAAATTCAGATGCTCGGTGACTGATTCATATTTATGATGGTTTTAGTGTCCTGGGCTCATGTGATTTACCTTTTCCGACTTTCTGACAAGCAAAGTCAATAGGGAAGCCAGATTCACTTAACAACGTTGTTACTATCTTAACAACAGTAGTGATTTATACTTAACAAATGTGGCAAGAAAGGTCATAAACTGGGCCAAAACTCACTTAACAAATGTCTTGCCTAACAATAGAAATTTTGGGCTCAGTTGTGGTTGTAAGTCATGGACTACCTGTACTTTATGTGGTATCGATAGGAAAAAGCAAAATTTGAAAAGAAAAAATGGTTTTGGCATGTCAGCAAGTCAGCATTTCCCACTTTCTGCCCACCAAATGCATTTGATAACAGTGGTAGCCAACGTGGGCCCTAGTCTCATTTAGGGAAGACAAATAAGTTAAATACAGTCCTGTATTAGATAATGGTTCTTCCCCTTTTTCAGTTGGCAATGACTGAATCAACCACTCTTTGCCTGCTTGCTGGCTAGCAATAATCAGCCCTTAGCAAATGTCTTCTTTATTCTTTCAATCTGTTGTCCATCTTTCTACAAATATAAACTCAAGATAGCTACCCATGATGACAGTAAAGAACACCGATCAATAACTCAATTACAATATTTTAAAGAAAAATTCTGAACAAACATATAAATAAAGAATCTGAAGAGTAACTGAACTCAAACATTCACATGAGGTAGAAATAAATGTCTTTAAAGGTCTAAATTAAGTTTTTTTAAAAAAACCCTTGCCCGACTTCCAAAAATATGGAAATGGTAAGGAATAAAGAATGTTAACCAGTTAATTTAACCATAAGTGGGGGTGATAGCAAAATTACAAAACATTTGTTTAGTGAGCCACTTCTCTGAATGAATCAGTTCAGTGTTTGTATGTTGCACTCCCACCAGCAAAGCTGAATTTCCAACAAAATAACATACAAAGACGTCCACTGATAAGGTCTTTTTGTATCAAGAAAGAAAAATAAAATAGTTAACACTTAATAAGATACTGTACAAACATATTATCACTCAATATATCTGCTGAGGGCTTCTGCAAGGATAGAATCCTACAGGGAAGGTTTTTCCTTACCTGGTATATTATCTGATCATTGACCAAAACAAATATTATCTGTTTCTATTTTAGTCCTTCTGCTCTTGCTCTAAATGTTCTGCTATTTGCCATCCACTACTACTTACTAATCCACCCCTTTCTTATAAATGTGACACTTAACTCTACTTACTGCTGTATAATTTTAGATCTTTGCACTGTGCTGGATTTTCTTTTTGATGCATTGAAGAGTTTGAGTACATATTGGTATGAGCTTGACATGGTAGAGTTTAATTACAGAAAGATACAAAACTCCAGTTTGGAGACCTCAAATCACTGAAGCAAGAGAATTCTTCTGCATTTGTGAGTCTGCTTCAAACCTTTGTCTACACTGATCTGCCAATATAGAGTAAAAGGCTCATCATACACTTCGGAAGGGATTTCTATTTCCTACCTAGTCATCCTTACTTCCCACGATTCAAAGTTTAAAGATTAGCAGTTTTAGTTACCTGGTGGAGATCGTTATGCAACCTGTTCCCTTTAATTTGTTTAACTCCGGGGAGACATGGAGGATAACCTAATATTCAAAATGGATAATTTTGTTTGATTTTGCATATATTTCTTGCCTTGATCTTTAGTCCAAAGTCTTTCAGAGTAGCTCACATAAGTTAAAAACTCTATTGAAAAAAAACCAGTGAAAATATTAAAAGCAAAGAAACATCTAAGACTAATAGAACAGAACAGAACATAATAGAATAATAGAGTTGGAAGGGACCTTGGAGGTCTTCTAGTCCAACCTCCTGCTCAGGCAGGAAAACCTATACCATTTCAGACAAATAATTATCCAATCTCTTCTTTAAAACTTCCAGTGTTGGAGCACCCACAGCTTCTGGAGGCAGGTTGTTCCACTGGTTAATTGTTCTAACTGTCAGGAAATTTCTCCTTAGTTCTAGGTTGCTTCTCTCCTTGGTTAGTTTCCACCCGTTGCTTCTTGTCCTGCCTTCAGATGCTTTGGAGAATAGCTTGACTCCCTCTTTGTGGCAGCCCCTGAGATATTGGAACACTGCTATCATGTCACCCCTGGTCCTTCTTTTTGTTAAAAGAGAATCTGTGTATCCCTGCCATATACAGGTAAGCCTCAACTTAGATCTGAAATTGGGACCAGGATTGCCATCATAAAGTTGTGTGATTGTAAAGCAAAACATCATGTGATTGCATCAAGTTACAATGGCACTCCTGGCATTCTGCATTGTGGTCAATGTCAAGAATTGCGGGTTATTAAGTGACTGCCCATATCAAGCCAAGCTATACCAAGCCAAGTCCCTTCCATCCCCAAGCCTCAGTAAGTTAAGGGAGTGTCATATATGTGTGTGTCTGTGTATGTGTGTGTCTCTGTGTGTGTATACACACACACACACACACAGACACACATATATACTGTCATACACACACACACACACACACACAGAGGGACTGTCATCTTATCTATCTATCTATCTATCTATCTATCTATCTATCTATCTATCTATCTATCTATCTATCTATCTATCTATCTATCTATCTATCTATCTGACAATCCCTGTGTGTGGGTATATATGGTATATATATGAGACAGTATATGTATGTGTGTGTGTGTCTGTGTGTGTGTATGTATGTGTGGGTGTGCGTGTGCGTGTGCGTGTTTGTGTCTCTCTGTGTCTCTCAGTGTGTGAGGCTGGTTCTGAAAAGGAGACAGAAAAGGCAGGGAGGGGCTCCTGCTTCAGTGTCTGGGCACAGAAGGGAAAAGGCCAAGGCAGAGGAGCTGGGACAGCAAGGCAAACGGGTGCTTGCTGGGATAGACAAGTTTTCCCATGCGCATCGTGTGTGGGTGGGCTACTAAGGGCCCAAACTTTGATCATGTGACCATTGTGGCACTGCAATGGCTTTAACTTTGGGCAAAGGTCATAAGTCCATTTCTTTCAGCGCCATCATAACTTTGAAAGGTCGCTGAAACAAATGGCTGTAAATTGAAGACTACCTACACCAAGGCTTCAACTTGCACTTCTGCTTCTCCCCAAAGAACTCAACATCTTGTAATAGTCCGGTGATTTCAAGCGTGCTTTCATCAGATGCTACCGATTTAGTGTTAAGAACAGTGAAACCTGCTACGTTATCGTCAACATTTTGGGCAAAATCTTGGAACTTTGGTGATTTTTCTTGACGGCTTGCCAACAAAATCAGAGGAATATCCTAATCCCTTTACTATGGGTGATAAATCAGTGAATTGCAGGAGAGAGCTTGTCAGTGAAACCACCCTCCCCCACCTTCATAGGCCACTTTCCCCTGGAACAAGAAATAATATAAGAGAGCTTCCTATTCCATCTTCCACCTCTTCCATTATCTTTTATTGTTCTCTGCTCTGAAATTCTGGTTTGATCAAGTCCACTGGTTTACTGTCTTCTGACTTATTGCTTTTTAGTCCTGACACTTGGTTAATTGGTTCTCAGCTTCTAGCTTATTTCAGGCTCGGTCGTCCCCCCAAAAAATCTTATTTTCTGCCATTACTATTGTGTTTCTTTATTCAGTTTATATTGTGGGTGATGAATTTTGCAGTTCTAGCTGATCTGAATTATTTGAAGGACCAAACATCTCTATGAAACTGATCTTACCACAAGATTGTGATTTGGAAGCTATTTGTTTGCTGGTCCTCTATTAAGAGAAGTGAGTCCAGAAGGCCTGTATCCATCTCCAATGATCATTGGTATCCTATCCTAGTTCTCACAAAAAAAGATCAGGCCCACTTTGTGTTTGATTGTGTTTAAAGGATATTTAAATGTATTTGAAATTGTGTTTTATTTTAGCTATGTCATTTAAAAAAAAACACCATGACTACAGTTTAACTAAATTTTAAGGATTTCCCCCCCCCCAAAGAAGCCTGTGAAGATTATCTCAATATTTCAGCAGGTTTCTGATGCTCTTTAGGGCTTTGAATGAAACAAACAAACAAACAGTTTTGAATAATTGTCTAAATGTTGATGAAGGGTATTCTGTTTGACCAACGCTACTTATTAAACTTTGGGAATCATGTTAAAAATTTGCTGTATGTAATCTTTTCTAACAAATTCTGTTTTATAATGGTATTGAAACTAGCATATTTCATGTCCTGTTAGAGCAGAATTATAAGTTTAGGGTGTTTCTTTACTTCTTGAATCTTTTTTAGGACGTGGGGGGGGGAAGCTGCTAATTCCATCACCTCTGATTCAAAAGTGTCAAACTTCCTACAATTGTGGTTTATCTCTAATGCCATAATCAGTCTTATGAAAACAATAAAAACTATCTTAAATCGACATTTTTCCAGGGTGTGTCATTTAGGCCTACAGAATAGTAAAGATAGGATTTCTAAATATCAATTCTTTTTAGATTCCTTTATGTTCATTTGTCATTTCCTCCTTAGATTCTAAATTTAGAGGCTGGATTTTTGAAAGTGCATTAATTATCTAATAGAATCATTCTCAGCAATAAGCTCCCCAGAGGATCTTGTGTATGCAGAAATTACTATGATGGAGCTTTTTTTCTTATTTTCCCATTGCTAGGGCAATCATTTTATCATTATAACTTTTGCTGGCCAATGGCCAGCATGGGAGGCAAGACAGATGTCACATATTGCAGCAGTAGACATGGTTAATTTTTCCAGGGATCAGAGAGTGGTTTTTAAAGGCTTGCAATAGCACTGTTTTGGAAATCATTTGAAGTTCTCAGATACTATGTTATGTGAATGATAGTCAAAAACTTACCGAGAAGAAAATATGTTGTATATTTTCAGATAGCGATATTTTTGTGACTTTACAGGGTGTTTTATGGATTGACTTAAGAATTTGAGCAGAAATAACATCAAAGGTAGCAGTATGTCTTCCTGCCGGTGTTTGATTTAATGTGCACACTAGGAATATTATTTGACACTTTTATCATTTCGCTTTTGTTTCAAATTTATTGTGCTTTGGGGTATTTTCAGAAACTTCATTTGGAAAGTGCCTCTATATCTAAGATCTCCAACATGTCACTTAGGGGCACCGATGTGCTCTCTTGATACTGGCCTTCTCGCCTGCAAAGCACCCTCCCCCTTTTTGTACTTTTAAAACACTTTTAATTTAAAAAAAACCATAGAAATCTAGCAACGATACATAACATCTGGCATAATTTGTATTTATAAGTATGTATTTGTAGGGGACTGGAGGATAAAACATATAAAGAACAATTGCTGGAATTGAGCATCTCTAGTTTAACGAAGAGAAGGACGAGGGGTGACATGATAGCAGAGTTTCAATGTCTCAGGGGCTGCCACAAAGAAGAGGAAGTCAAGCTATTTTCCAAGGTGCCTGAAAGCAGGACAAGAAGCAACGGATGGAAACTAATCAAGGAGAGAAGCAACCTAGAACTAAGGAGAAATTTCCTGACTGTTAGAACAATTGATCAGCGGAACGACTTGCCTCCAGAAGTTGTGGGAGCTCCAACACTGGAAGTTTTTAAGAAGAGATTGGATAGCCATTTGTCTGAAATGGTATAGGGTCTCCTGCCTGAGCAGGGGGTTGGACTAGATGAGCTCCAAGGTCCCTTCCAACTTTATTATTCTGTCATTCTGTTAAGTACATCTCAGGAGCCCGGATGGGCCACCTAAACTGTCCCCCCAAAAATCAGTGCTGTATTTGGAAGTGTGCTTACCTGACAAAAGTAGTAGTAAAGGAGTACTAGTGAACATGTTACAAAGGAAGAATGGAAGTAGGTAGTTCTTTTAAGTCAGTACTTTGTAATTGCTTATTACCCCCACTGAAACCATCTCTGAAAAGCAGCATCACCTGAAAATCCCAACTACATCGACCAGCTTAAAAAAATAAAGTCACCCTCTACATATGGCCGATCGTATAGTCAAATCCATTATGTGCTTTACTTCTGGTTTTGTTGTAGGCTCCAAACCTTTTGCAGCCTTTAATGTGGAAACAGAAACAGTTAAATCAAAAGTAACGTTAACCCACTTAGAACATTTCAGTTCCCGGAATAGCTCCTAGAAAGACTTTAAGCTGCTGGTGATGTTGAGGATGGTGGTAAATCTTGTATTACTTACATTTCAGTGACTGAGACTTTTTTCTATTTCTATTTAAAGGATATTTGCTTAATTATGCCAACTGAGAACAGTGACAGATTGAAATTAAATGTTTGGATTAAATATTTTGTCAGCAAACATGCAGCCACTGCTTTGCTGCTGTTTCTCTTCATTTCTGCATACTGATTATAGTAAAGACTATAAACTTAGTTTTTAGCTCAGCAAGTTTTAAAGGTTTTAGGTAAAGCGTATTGGATGTGTGATTTAAAATCCAGAAGAAAGGATCCATATCTAGAAAAAAACATGAAACATTAATATTGAGTGTGGGGAAGCGTTGTGAATATGTTCCATTTTATAGACCTTTCCCAGAACTATCTCAACAGCTCACTGGGGCTTTGGCAAAGAAATATTCAGAGGATTGTGCTATATGTATGACATTTGAGCTATGAAAAGTTTTGCTGTCTCTGTTCAAAGCTTCATAAAGTGACCTAATCCCCTGCTTCCAAAGAGGAAAGTCAAGTTGCTGTCTTGTTTTGCAGTCACTCCAGCTGCTTCAGTGAGCTACTGGAAGTACCCAAAGAAACAGCTGGGGCAACAGGATGCTGCTGTGAGGCCTGTTTATACTTCAGTGTACTGAATTCAGGTTTGGTGAATGGTATTGCTTCTGCACTTTGATTGGTTAAACTGTATTTCCATTATTCATGAAGCAAATTAGCCTTAGACAACCAAGGCTTCCTGAATTTAGCTTGTCATGTCCTCATTGTGAAGGAAAGGTAGTTGTGTGAATCTTCTAGCAGAACTGATGAAATGAGACAATATAATACTGTACATGTTGATCTCAAAACAGCTAGTTAATTGTTTGTAAAATGATAATTAATTTCATTGGGATCTATGAATCAGATTTTCTGACCACCCAATACAAAAGTTTCCTGTAATATTTTCTATGCCAGCTTTTCCAGGTTCATATACGCTGTTGACCTATAGTTCCTGTAGTCTCCAGGCCAAAAGTCAGAACGGCACATCTGGCTTTTATTTTGTTATCCAGGATCATCTGAAACAGGGGTGTCAAACTCGCAATATCACATGACATGTCGCGACATATCGCGACTTTTTTTGCCATTGCTGGCAATGGGGTGGGCGCAGTTTCTCTATGGTGCATCCGGCCCACGGGCCGGCAATTTGACACCCCTGATCTAAAATGAGATAGAAGTTCAAAAGACTATCAAACATCATTTGAGCAACTTCAACTAAAACAACATTACTGAAAGTAAACGTACATTGCTCCTGAAAACCATGCCAATAATAGTCTGTAATGGAACTTAAGGGAAGTTGCTTTGCATTTAGAAACTATTTTGGCTACCTTGTGGTAGTCCATTATCAGCTCACATCCCATGGCCAAAGTGAAGGAATTTCTATGTAAAGGTAGTTCTTGAATTACAACCATGAGCCCAAAATTTCTGTTGCTAAATGAGACCGTTGTTGTGTGAACCTTGCCCCATTTTATGATCTTTTTGCCACAGTTGTTAAGTGAATCACAGCAGTGGTTAAATTAGCAATATGGCTGTTAAGTGAATCTGGCTCCCCCCATTGGCTTTGCTTGTCAGAAGGTCGCAAAAGGGGATTACGTGACTCTGGGACACTGCCAATGTCATAAACGTGAGTTAGCTGCCAATTTTGATTACATGATTGTGGGGAGGCTGCAATGGTTATAAGTGTGAAAAATGGTCATATCTCATTTTGTTCAGTGCTGCGTAATTTCAAACAGTCACTAAATGAACGGTTGTAAGTTGAGGACTTCCTGTACTGATTATTTCCTCAAGGAAACAATAAGCCTTCCTTTAGTTTCAGAAGTGATTGACAGGTTCTTCTCACAGTCTTGGGGTAGTAAGTACACCCTGATCCACAACTCATAGAGATCTATCTCGTTTCTCTCACTCTTTCTCAATTTCCAACTTTCACAGCCGCTGAAAACTTCCACTAAAGCAGAGGTGTCAATTTCACTGAGGGCCGCTTCAGCATTGTGGTTACCCTGGGGGGGGCCAAGTAGGTGTGGCCAGAGTAGGTGCAGCCTACTGGGTGGGCGTGGATGGAGTGGGTGTGGCCTACTGGGTGAGCGTGGCCAGTTCTGCATCATTCGCATCAAGGGTGCCTATGGGGGGCCTGGGCAGGAATGGGACAGATCTGAGGGTCTCTGGCAGAAGGGGGTGGGACCAGGGCAAGTGCCAAGGCATGGTCCACTGGGGCAAGTGCTAAGATGGCCACCACAAAATTGTACATTGGCTCCTGGCTGGCCTGGGCCAGGGCCAAGGCAGCAGGGGCCATTCCCTCACTGTTTCCAGGATGGCTTCGTGGGCAACATGAAACCACTTCGCGGGCCGCATCCGCCCCCCGGGTCTTGTGTTTTACATGTCTGCACTAAAGCAAGTAATTGTACTGATCTCTGTTTTCATAGAACATTCCTCATCCTTTATGTTCTTGTTCATTGCCTTCCCCCTTAAGAATTAAACCCATCTTTACTTTCCAGCACACTATCTTTACCTATTTGGGGGATGGGGAAAAAATGTAAAACTGTCTTTTTCCTGCACTTCCTTGCCATCAATGACAAATTCTCTAAGCATTGTAAGTTGATGTTGCCTTTGTCTTAGTACTGTCTTCTTTCTAAGTCTTCCTTTCTTTTAGATAATAAACTGGCATAATCTGCCTGTCTTCTTTTTAGCAAATTCAAACACGATAAGCCTATCACAGCGTATGATTTTTCAGTGCTGGTCACAAGCAGGATTCTAAACACCACGAGTATCTTCATTTAAGAAGTTGCCCCAAGTCTTGGAAGATTGCAGAGAAATATAATAGGGCTAAGGAACGTGGCTCATAAATATGCCTCTGTTTTTTGTAACATGCTTTTACACCCACGGGGAAGAGAACCTCTGAAGAAAATATAGTTGGAAATCTATATTATCTATATTATTCATACCCCCCGTTACACACATATACACACACTGCTCCCCCAAGCTTAAGGCTGGATTAAGCAGGTGTTTTTGTAATGATCTTTCCTTTTCTTGCCTGGGCATCAGGGAAAGCTTCCTTCAACAATGGAAGATGGGAAGACGAAGCTCCAGCAGTTAGTGAGGCAATGTAGAACATGGACCCTGTCAAAGGACACCAAAAATGATTGGCAGGCAGAGGCAGATTGCCTTTTCCAGCTCTATAGCCTGGTAAATGTACAGAGGAGAAGGATTAATGCGATCCAATAATCAATGTTGTTGGAAAGTTTGAGAAAATTTCAAAATGAGGAAGTTTAGGGAAGCCATTAGCACAGCGGCACAGCTTTGCGCTGGTGCAAGCAGTTCCTCCCTTTTACATTCAGCCGGCAGTTGTGTAAATAGTTAGGCAGCAGTGTGCTTGACCACATACAGTCATTTCCATTCTCATTTTAATTGCCTTTTAAGGAGCACTAAGGAGGTCCAAATAAATATAACGAGCTTCATCAGCCAGTTGTGAAATCTCCCACCGCAGTCACACAAATATGAGGATGAAAAAATAACAAGCATGTACAAGGAAAGCTAATTTTGGTGTTGCTGGTAGTAATAAATAGAGGCTGTTGAGTGTGGGTTCGTGGATGAGTAGGGGAAGAAATTAGAAGATGAGAAGGGAAAAAGAAGAGATCCGTGGGAGAACTTTCCTAGCCCTTACTCTAGGACAGACATGTCAAACACAAGGCCTGGGGGCCGGATGTGGCCCGCAAAGTGGTTTCATGTGGCCCATGGGGCCATCCTGGAAACAGTGAGGGAATGGTCCCTGCTGCCTTGGCCCTGGCCCAGGCCAGCCGGGAGCCAATGTGCAATTTTGTGGTAGCCATCTTGGCACTTGTCCCGGTGGACCATGCCTTGGCACTTTCCCCGGTCCCACCCCCTTCTGCCAGAGACTCTCAGATCTGTCCAATTCCTGCCCAGGCCCCATAGGCACCCTTGACACGAATGATGTAGAACTGGCCATGCCCACCCAGTAGGCCACACCCATTCCATTCATGCCCACCTAGTAGGCTGCACTCACTCTGGCCACACCCACTCAGGGCCCCCAGGGCAATCGCAATGCTGATGCGGCCCTCAGTGAAATTGAGTTTGACACCCCTGTTCTAGGATCAAATAATTTTGCTTTGTTTTGTTTTGCTTCCTTTTGTTAATTTCTTTATCATTGCCATCTGGTAGTTAGGAGATATCCTCATGATGAGCCATTCCAACAAACCAGTTTCACCCTGTCATGGGTTTTAGGGCATTTATTAACAGTCACCACAAAGAGTGTTGCTAGTGTGGGAAGTTGCCCCCCCCCCAGAGAAAGAAATATTTTGGGGATATTAAAAAGGCAGAAAAGCAGGGCCATTTTTCCTTAATAGCCCCAGGCAGAGGCCAGGTCTGTAGAAATGCAGATTTGATAATCCATTCAGAAAGTCTGAGGCCCCATTCATGAACAAATACTACCAGGCAGAAGCCCATTCAAGACAGGATCTTTTAAAATCCCTTGCAGCAAAACTGATAGCTAACAATAGCAGAGTGATAGAATTAGAATCAGCAACCCCCCACCCAAGAAATCCAACACAGGAAGAAAGCCATTAGCCACAGCCCCAGAGAAGCAAGATATGACCTTTGGGATATAATAGGGTTAACTCACCAATACCAAAAAAAGGCACACTGAACCTCAGGTCAAAGTTCATACCACAGGAGCAGGAAACAACCTCAAAAGCCCAAGAAGGTATAAAAGCCCACCACTCCCAGCAACATGTGATCAGCTTTCCCAAAGCCGCTTCTGTCCGGCTCTGCTCTTCAATAAACTACAACCTTCTTTCTAAAGCAGTCTCCATTTTGTTTATTCCCAGCTTGGATTGGACCCTGATGAAGATTTTTCTTTCAACACTAGGTCCTTTTTATTATGGTCATCTTGCTTTTCAAGTGAGCTTTCCAATAAAGGTAGGTTGTAGTTTTATAGAAGAGTTCCTCAGACATTTTGTTTTAATTTAATCAACAAAGTTTTGGGCTTATTCTAATGGACTAATAATTTAGTCTTCTAAATTTAGTGGCAACTATGCTACTTTGTTGTGTTTTTTTTGGCTTTGTGTTGCTTTTATTTTTATCATGTTTAAAGTGGTTTTCATCCTGCTGTGGAGGATATAGTTTGCATTTCTTCTCTATAAACTGCCAAGAGTCCCTCTGGATTATGGCAACATAGAAATATGTTTAACAAGTAAATAACATTTAAAATGCTTTCCCTATGCTTACTTTGTCACATTGTTAGGAAAGCAGAGACCCAGTTTGCTGCAGTGGTTAAAACATCAGGCTAGAAGCTGGGAGATCTGTGAGTTCTAGTTCCACTTTAGTATGAAACTAGGTGGGTGACCTTGGGCCAGTTAGTATCTTTCAACCCCAGAAAGAAGACAAGGGTGACGACTTTCAAAATCCTGCCAAGAAAACTGTAGGAAGTAGTCCATACAGTTTCCAGAGTCAGGCTAAAACGTATAAGGAACGGTTGCTGGAATTGGGTATGTCTAGTTTAACAAAGAGAAGAATGAGGAGGAACATGAGAGCAGTGTTCCAATGTCTCAGGGGCTGCCACAAAGAAGAGGGAGTCAAGCTATTCTCCAAGGCGCCTGAAGGCAGGACAAGAAGCAATGGATGGAAACTAACCAAGGAGAGAAGCAACCTAGAACTAAGGAGAAACCTCCTGATAGTTAGAACAATTAATCAGTGGAACAACCTGCCTCCAGAAGCGGGGAATGCGCCAACACTGGAAGTCTTTAAGAAGAGATTGGACAGCCATTTGTCTGAAATGGTATAGGGTTTCCTGCCTGAGCAGGGGGTTGGACTAGATGACCTCCAAGGTCCCTTCCAACTTTATCATCATCATCATCATCATCATCATCACTGATTCGAAGGTGAATGCCTACGCGTGCACACAGGCATGCATGCAACACACACACACAAACACACCACAAAAAACTTTTTTTAAGGAAAATTAGACATGCCTTGAAGGACAAGCTGGTAATTACTTTACCAGGCTGTGTTCAGAAGCAGACTGTAATGGAAGTTGAATCAAACATTGCCAGCCTTGTGAAGAAATACATGAAGTGAAGAAGGGACCTACGGTTTTTTTCTACACTGGAAGTGATCTGACACCTTTTCCCACTGGCCAAAGATCCAAGTTTACAAACAATGATCTGAAATTGAAAGGTTTAAAGAGGGGAAAAAAACGTTGGAAGAAAAATGAGGTCTTTCAACCAATGTATTTGATCAGAAGACCAGATGTGTACCTAGCACGAAATCATCTTTCTGTTCACCATAATTACTGAAATTTTATTAGGAATGTTTACAGGTAGTGCTTGACTTACAACCATTCATTTAGTGACCATTTGAAGTTAATAGCGGCACTGAAAAAAGCGACTTATGACTATTTTTCACACTTTTGATTGTTGCACCACTCCCTGGTCACGTGATCAAAATTCGGATGCTTGGCAACTGGCTTATATTTATGACGGTTGCTGTGTCCCTGGGTCACGTGATCCCTTGTGCAACCTTCACTTAACAACTGTGGCAAAAAGGTCATAAAATGGGGCAAAATTCACTTAACAACTGTCTTACTTAGCAACAGAAATTTTGGGCTGAATTGTGGCCATAAGTCGAGGACTAACTATTTTTTTTTAAATTTGAACAAGTTACATGGTTAATTTATGTAGAAATAGAACGTACTTCTCTTGAAATTATAGGGCTTATTTCTGAGTTGGTACTGACACCTGTATATTTCATGAAAAGTGGCACAATTTCTTTTTCAGCCTTTTGGGAGCATAATGTAAATTATTATTTTTCTTTCAAAAATCAAGCAGAATTCAAACAGAATTCACCAGACACCCTCCGGAGCTATCCTGCAGATCCTGGGTGAAAGGTCATAGAATTGGGCAAATATGCAATAATCTTTGGCATAAAAATGGTGACTTTTTTTTAATAAAAGGAATTAAAAGATGTCTCCAAATATTTATCTCTCTATGTTAAATGAGTTTTACAAACCAATATATGCATATGCATATTTCTAAGGATTTTTCCAGTAATAAATAAAAATAATCATTCATGTCAGCAAAGTATAAAACCTTTTTTTAAAAATTCTGCTTGGTGCACTGATTTTATTTTTAGATTTTATTTTTATATATATGCATCAGGCCTCCAAGTCTCCATGAAAACCAATGTGTGGAGAGACCACTAAGTAAAGTGCAAAAGAAAAAAGGAAAGAGGAGAATTCACATGGTTCTTGTTGCTAAGGAAACCATCATTTGTGCATGTTCCTTATTCCAACTTTGGCTCTCAGAGAATGTCAATCATGTCAGAGCTTCAGGGGAAAAAAAAGACAGAAAGAGTAGATAAATGTGTAGGTACAAATAGCATATGTGTGCATGCTGTGTAATTCAAGGCAATAAATTAAATATTGAAAATAATTCAGCAAGGGTATCAGGTCAGTGTATAGTATAATTCTCTTTACGGTGAGATGTAGCCCTAAGAATAACCTTAGACAAGGATGTAAGATATTCTAGTTGTAGCACACTCTCCAGGATGGGGCATTATCCAGTGTTCAATCAACTGCTTAACACCCTTCAATTTATCACAGAAGTACGTTAGACTGATGATGATGAAGATGATAAAATTATTGTATAAAGTACTTTAAAAAATAATGAGCCTTGTTTGAGCTAAATCATACCTTTTGTACGAAGAATGTGTGAATCCTTTAAACATGGCCTGTGGAAGAATCACAAACATCTACTGCCTCCTGCTTCACCAATTTTCTGCAATTAAAAAGAGAATACAATGCAACTGTATGGTATTTTCACATCAAACTTTTTGTAGCATGCTGTGACTAGCAAAAATGGGGCTGTTTCCAAAGCATTCTTGCTACATAATTTTCGATAGTACAATGTTATATCAATGAAGGAGAATATTTGTAGCTCAGGGTTGACATGAAGGGTCCTTAGTGCTCTCTGAGCTTGCTTGTTTTCTTGCAGACCTTGCAGCGCTGATGATGTTGCCTAGTTAATGAAACATCTGCAAGAAAACAAACAAGCTCAGAGAGCACCAAGGACCCCACAATGTTATATATTGGTGATATATATATATATATTTTAAAAAATAGGCAACACATCTGAATATTAGGACTGTACAACATTTTAGATCTGAATCCAAAAAGAGTTTAGGAGTGTTAGGGGATGTAAATGTACAGTAGCACCTGTCTGCAAATCTTTAAAGCAGTCTTGTCTTTTCCAGGGATCAAATAAACAACAATGTTTTTATCTGTCATTATATAATTATGACTATTAATGTTTTTGGTGTTTTCATTTGCTAGAGCTATTGTATATTTTCCTTCACTATGCTAATGACACTACTCTAATACCTGAAAATATAAATGATGTGTGAAAGCTCTAGTAATGAAAGTCAAGGAGTTCAGTGAAAAAATAGGATTAAGATTAAATATAAAAAAGACCAAGATAATGTGTGGAGCAACCAGCCCTAGAATTGACTGAAGATACTAAAGTGGTGAATAACTTCATTCCATTAAGTTTAGGTTAAGATTGGGATCAATAGTTGGATCAACAGTTGGAGTTTTAAATATCATAGATAGCCAAGAAAACAAACAAAGGAGTCATTGAATAAATCAACCCAGAGTTCTCCCCAGTGGTGGGATTCAAATATGTGAACAACCAGTTCTCTGTGTGGATGCCGTTTCTGGAACTCCATTCTGAGCCTGGGCAACAAAAAATTAGCTACCGGTTCTGCTGAACTGGTGCGAACTGGTTGAATCCCACCACTGGTTCTCCCTCAAGGCACAAATGCCAAGATCAAATTATCATATTTTGGACATATAAGCTGGAAAAGGTGGAAGGAAAGATGAGAAGACAACCTTAGCAAGGTGGATGGGCTCAATGACGGAAGCAATAGAAACACTGTTGGAAGATCTGAAGGGCCAGGTTAGGGACCGGTCAACCCAAAGAAAGTCTATGAATGTAGTTGCGAAGAGTTGATGCTAACTTTTAATGGCACGTATGCAAGCAAGCAAGCAGCCAACCAACCAACCAACCAACCAACCAACCAACCAACCAACCAAGCGGACCTATGCTTTGAATTGTTGCTTTCTTTTAATGGATTAGACTTTGTTCTCATCAATTCACTGAGCAACTGAGTGGGGAGCGTATATAGGAGTTTGGCAAGGCAATTCGAAGAGGAAGAAAATAGAGGAAGTATCAAAGTATTTTGTAAGGGGAGGGAGAAACTGCGGCTGCTGATTGACTATGTATACAGTCTCTTGATTGTACATGGTTTCTAAGCATTGCTCTGGTTGTTCTGCTTGAGGTAGCTCAAGGTAGCAAATAAGGAACGCAGTTTCCAGACACCAAACAAAATTTTGGATGGGTGTAGATGTGGAGGGAGGGGAGCCCCTCCTCCTCCTCCTCCTCCTCCTCCTCCTTTCTATTCTTTCAACTTCTCAGAGAAGCATATCTTAAAATTGTAATATGCAACTAGTTACATGCCCCTAACTAATGATATGGAACTCCAGGATTATATGTCTTTTAATGCAAAGACTAGAAATTGAGTATTGTTTGAACAATGGACTAGATGTACATTTGGGCAGGATAAGATGCTGATCATTAAAAGCATGTAATTAGAAGGGGCCGTCTGGATCATTTAATCCAATCTTCTTAAAGCCAGGACCAGAGCATCTACAACAGTTAGCTATCTAGCTTCAGTTTAAGATAGTCTCTCCCTTCCCCTGTGCTTAAATTCATAGTTGAACTGCTCCTGTCATTAAAACAATTCTGCCTGCAGCTTAAATCCTTAAATCTAATCCCATTGTTTGAGGCAGCAGACATCTTTTCTTTGGTGTGTTTGAAGAGTACTATTGCTTCCCTCCCCTCTTCTCCAGGTTGAATGTGCCTAGACACTTAAATTTTTCGGCGTAGGATTTGTTTTCCATTCAAACTTGCTCATTTTCATCTCTGTTCCAGTTTGCCTATACACTATTATTTATCAACTAAGGAACTGCTAAGGTAGTCCTATGACCTTTTCACCAAATGGATCACTAGCCTCTCTGACTTTTTTTTTTTAATTGTCTGCTGGCTTGAATACAGTACTTGAGACTGACAAAATCCAAGGCAGCAACTCTTGAACAATTTGCTTAGGGAACAAAAAGATAACAAACTATTAGTATCTGAGGATCTTTTTTAAAATGCAATAAGTGTTTGCAAAATAAAGGGAATTAAAGTTGCTAATTTATTTTTCTTTATCAATGAAGCTGAATGTTTGCCAGTTGTTGTGACAAGAAGCAAATGTGTATTATCTACATTGGTTGAAGATCAAGAGTTTTTAATATTCATAGTAGTCCAATTCTTTTCAATATGGCTGTAAAGTCCAGCCCATAGCAATAAAATTCAAGTAGGGTAAATGGGGAGTGAAAGGGATAGTAGGAAATATTTTGGAAAGATTATCCATAATCTCTCACTACCACTATTCTTGAGGGGAGAAGACAAGCCAGCCCTATATCTGTTCTGTAAAAAGACATAGGGGTAAAAGAATTGCTTTCTGAAACCATACTTCACCATCTTAACTAGAACAATGAGTACTTGAGAGGAGGGACTAAATCCAAAGCCTTTCCAAAATCTTGATAGCATTTAATAGATTTAACAGAGTTTTGGGACATGGTCAGCTATGTGGTCAAATAAAAAATTTGATCACATTTTCCAATAGCAAAATCAGGATACATTTCATATACTTTAATAATTCTCATACAGTCTTTATACTGCTTTGATGACAAAGCAGAAAATGTGTGTCAAGGTTTAGATTTTATATCCTGAGCATTTTTTAACTTCTGTTTTGGCTACCGGTATTAGGTACATAGGCAACAGGCCTTTTCTGTAAGCCATTATTAACAGGAAAATATTAGAGAGAAAAGATTATTTGCTTCTTCTCACCTGTTCCCATGTTCTTTGTTTCTTCTTTTGTTTCTTCTTCTTTTGGCAGTCTGGTAACAGCAGGGAAATGACCCTTAAAGCAATAGTGTCAGGTTGATAATAAACTGATATCCAGGGGAAAACACACACACACACACACACACACACACAAACCCCCTACAATCCATTACTTCATTGTACCTTTTAGTGGTTTATCTTGTAATTAGACTTCTATCATCAGGGACAATCTTTATTATTAACAGCATCTCCCTCACGTCTGCAAGAGGAGCAGAAGTATCTAAGTGAAAACATTCCCCTTAAGTACCAGGCTGAGACATGGACAGAAACTGGCATTCATACAAGTCATTTCCCCCTTTTTATTAACCTTTCTATCATTAGGGACCTTCATTCTCGTCTATACAATTTTTTGCTTCAGCCTCTTTTAGTTTTCTGCTGTTTTGCCACTGGGGAACAACTTCAAAGTTTTGTTTCAAACTTTACCTTTGACACTACAATCTAGACCAGGCCAGGCCAGAGATCTAAAAATTAGAATTGTGCATGGTTCAAAAATGCTTCAGAACCTGTGCTTTGGACGTGCAAGAGCAGGGCCTCTCTCTGTTTCTAAGAAGAAAAGTTAAAACTTTTTTCTAGGCTTCCTCATAAACCTCAAGAAAGATGCAGTTGTTTTAACAAGTCAAATGAATAGGATCTTCAAAGGGCACAATTTTTTTTCCCCTCTTGCAGGATTTGAAACATTTCCTGCAAATCATTTTTTGAAACATATACAATCTTACTAAAAAGGATCTTTACAACAAAGATGTAAAACCTGTACTGTAATCATAGAGTTGAATGTACCTTCATAATGATGTGATGCTGATAGCTAAGTGTCTCCAAGCTTGCAGCTAGATTACAAATTGTAATATGAGAGAAGGACCTTGTTAAATAAATGTTTTAGTAAACAGCAGATAGATAGATAGATAGATAGATAGATAGATAGATAGATAAAATAAACTGGATTTTATATAAAATAAATAGGATGTTCGTCCTATTTCTGCCTACTCTTGGGTGTGTAGCTACTTGAATCAACTCTTAAACCAGCGGTTCTCAACCTGTGGGTCGTGACCCCATTTGGGGTCAAACGACCATTTCACGGGGGTCGCTAAGCACCGCAGTCTGCCATTTTTTTTTGGTCGGCCATTTTTTTCCTATCACAATGCGGGCCGTTGCGCCGCGCATGCGCAATGTGCCCCGTCACGCCGCGCATGCGCGGTGCGGGCCCGCAATTTTTTCTTTTTGTGCGATGCGGGCCGGGGTCGAGCCCCGGAAAAGGTTGAGAACCGCTGTCTTAAACACTAACTATGATCTAGAAAAGGAAGTCTGATGAACATTGCTGTATAGAAATGTAAACACACTCTGCTAGAGAGAAGTTCCCTGAGGATGGAGGCTCCAGCACGAATCCAGAAGACTAAACCTCTGGTCCCAGTGAGTGACCCAGATTGGATCCTGCAACATTAACCCCAGGACACATTATGTTCGCCTTCATGTGTGAGCAATGTAAACAGACTAAGTCTGCTACGTGACGTTTTTGGACAACCGATAGATTGGGATCCACTTAAAATTTCAAAAAAGCAACCCATATGTGTTGTACAGATAATAGTTTCAGTTTCTAACCCAATTTATGCTTGCCTTTTGAAACTTCCTATCAAGGAAAGGGATGAGCAGTCAGGAACATGTTTATTTATTTATTTTATTTTTAATTTTCTCAACTGGATCAACATACTCAGCTCCTTCGGTGGTGAGGCTTGTTTGAATTGGTTGTTTTTATTGCTTTTCTTTGAACCAGTTCCAATGAATCCTTTTCAAAATGAGGTGCTCAGGCATGGTACTTGAAGTGATTTAATGGGGAGAACGAACGACCTTGAAGAAAAGGAGGAAGAGCCATGACCAAGACAATGGACAGATAAAAGAAATCTGAGCCAGAAATGTAATTTGAAAAGGTGTCTCAGACAGGGAGGCAGAGGAAAGCATATTCAGATTTGCAAGATTCTGTTACTCTATCCTGATAATAAAAGTAGTATCAGCATTCATAATTTTGGTTTCTTAGTCTGGTCTATCCTGAAGGGCTGACCGATAGAGACTAGGCAAAACAGAATATAATGAAGCAAGTATCTCCCACAATTGTAAATTACAATTCTGTTGATGCAACTAAAATGGCACGTATATTATTCACAACTGTCTCCAGATGTTCCCCCCCAAATACTATATCCAAGATATATATTCTCCATCCTATATCCATGCATTTTATGTTTATATCCTATGCAAAGAATTTTGTATTTGTCTCAGTTAAATTTTATTCTGTCACTTGCTATCCATTTCTCCAAACCAGAGGTCTTCAATCTTTACACCTTGGTGGCTGGGCCGGGGGGGGGGGAAGGGGAACAGGCAAGCGGCGAGTTGTTGCACATGTGCCCCTTGGCCCTCCGCTTGTGTAAGTCAAGTTGCACACTGCACGCATGTGTGTTGGCCCACCACTTGTGCAAGACGAGCTGTGCACATATACCAGCCAGCCACTCTGGAGTGGGCCATGGCCCGGGAGCTAGGGACCCCTGTTCCAGACTATCAAAATTTGAATTTTATTTCCCTCTTACACAATATTAAGTCCCTATTTGTGGTTATCTTCAAATCTGAGAACTATTCCTTTTACCCCGTCATTTAACTAATTAATGAAAATATTGAAAAACAGAGTTCCAAGATTGATTCTTATGAAAACTCACTGCTAAACGTATTTTCAAATTTAGAGTCAGCTTTTTATCCATTTAATTTTCATGCTGTGTATCCCATACTTCAACATCTTGCTAATCTGAGCATGTCATACAGCACTTATCTAAAAGCTTTGATGAAGTTGAGATATACTATGCCTCCAGCATTCCCACAATCTATTACAGAAATTATTTGATTAAAAAAATGAGATGATGCAATAATCACATTCTGATTACTACTCAGCTGAATTACTCTGTTATGTTGTGGATTGGTCTAATACAAAGTGCAGCGGCCAGATTATTGGTGGTATCCCCAATTTATAGTACCAATAATTTTAAAGTTACTTCATAAATGATCAGTAAGTGTCTGGGCTCAAATTAAAGGTTGCCACCTTTAAAGCCCTACAGAGCACAGCACTAGAATATACCCTGTCAGAACTGAATTTGCCTGTCTGTATGATCATCTGGAAGACCTGTTAAGAGTCCCTTCTCCTTATGAGGTAAATATGGTTGAATGAGATAACAGATTGTCAGCTCCATTAGATGGACCAGATGGACCAATTTATGAAGGATGAAACTACCTATATAGAGATTGGTTATAACAAAAATTTGCAAATCTGGTTTTGCTGTACCTCCTTCCCCTTCTTATACTGTATGCCAGTGAATTATGGAGGTGTCTTCCTGAGTTGCTTCTGAACATTACCTTGTTTCAGATTAACAGAGTTGGAAGGGACCTTGAAGGTCTTCTAGTCCAACCACCTGTTCAAGCAGGGAACCGTATAACGTTTCTCAGGATGTAATAAATGTTTCAGACTATCTTGAATATTTTGATCAAGGTCATCTTCCTTACTCTGTATGCAAACCTTCTCTGGAGTAACCCCCATTTTTGAAGCTCTTTCCCCTGAAGAGACATGCTTTTTTTTCTCCCTTAAACAAATAAGATAAGATAAGATAAGATAAGATGAGATGAGATGAGATGAGATGAGATGAGATGAGATGAGATAAGATAAGATAAGATAACCTTTATTATCTTTTTTTTTTTACTGTGGGCACAATGGCACACATCAAAAATGAAATTTAGTTGCCCACACTCAAAGTAAAACACATACATGACACACACCTAAATATACTATGAACAACATATGTATAGACCCACATCTCTACATATACATAGCAAATAAATATTAAATATTGTCCATCTTGAATATATAACGGAATATATTATAATATATAACGATCTCTGAGTCTTTGGCCTGAGCTGATTGTGGGCTCAGTATAGTTTAGTATACTATCAGTATAGTTTAGAATTTAGTGCATAAGAGCTGGCTTTTAACTGATCATTGTATTTGTGTGTGTGTGTGTGTGTGTGTGTGTGTGTGTGTTATGTTGTTTGCCGCCCAGAATCCACTTGGATTGAGTTCAAAATTGGATTCAATAAATAAATAAATTACAGACTGATCAGGCAAGATTTGTTTTGACGTATTCATGCTGACTTCTGGTAATTGTCAAATTGTTTCCAAGATTCTTATTGATGGATATTTTTATGGATTGCTAACCCATGTTTTGAATTGAGAAGGGAAAGAAAAAAATACCCTGTTACCTCCAGGTTTGGCATAAGGAGCATCACTTAAACCAGTGGTTCTCAACCTTTTGCAGGCTGCGACCCCGTCCTGTATCGCGCATGCGCGGCACGACGGCCCGCATCACGCATGCATGGCGCGCGCGGCGGTCTGCATCGTGCATGCGCGGCACGTGCGCCCTGGCCCGCATCGCGCATGCACGGCGCACGCACGACAGTCGGCGTCACGCATGCGCTGTGTGACAGTCCGCATCGTGCATACACGGCGCACACGTGACGGTCCGCATCACGCATGCGTGGTGCGCGCGCGATGGCCTGCATTGCGCATACGCGGTGCTGCCCCGCGCATGCGCAGCGCTGTCCCCTGCGCCGGCCGAGGGGAAATGGGGGAAAAAATGGCGGACTGCAGTGTTTGGCGACCCCCGTGAAATGGTCGTTCAACCCCAAATGGGGTCGTGACCCATAGGTTGAGAACCACTGACTTAAACTCAGGAGAAAAAAGATTCTTGTATGAGCTGGTGAGTGAATTTCTATATCCTACTTATAACCCTGGCAGCTTCTTTTGACAGGGCTCGTGTGTCTTTTAATTGGCAGGAAACCAGTAATCAAAGATGTTTAAATAGAGAACATGTTCCAGCAGTTGGAACTTTGCTTTCACTCCAGCTTTTAAAGCTGAGTGGGGAAACCCTTGGCTCCGGGGATGTACTTGGCATCCTTCCCTTTTGTGCTTCTAGCTAAAGATTTTTAAGGTAATGGTTTAAAATGTTTTGTATTATTAAATGTCAGACAACCTGAGATTGGATTTGAAAGGTAGCATATCAATTTTTAAATAAACCAGTACTTATCAAATTATGTTTTAAAATGCCCGTCATCCCTGAGATATAAATTTAGATATATTTGTGTGCCAGTTTCAGTTTGCATGAGATATTTTTCAATCCGTTCTATAGTTGACTGTAATGGTGAAGGTGCTGGCCTAGAAAGCAGGAAATGGTGAGTTCTAGTCCTTCTTTAAGCCTGGCAGCCAGTTGGGTGACTCAGCCCAACCCACCTCACAGGGTCGTTGTTGTGGAGAAAAATAGGAGGCAGGAGTACAGGGAGGATTAGCTATGTTTGCTCCCCTGATTTGACCTTATTTAATTACAAAAAGGTGGGATGAAAAAAAATCTAAATATAATAATAAAAAAAGGAGCATGACACTATAATTTTTCAGAATCGTGTAAAAAGTTGATTTGGACTGGGCCCGTTGCTTATTTCAAAATACTTTTCATAGATTTCAACTAGCATTCAGTCCTGACATTAGATTATTAGGGCTCACAAACATTTTTGAGGACTCTGCGTAGATGGCTGCATTTTGGATATCTTTCCCCCCTCCCCCAAATGCACAGACATATCCAAGTAGCAGCTCATCCTCTCTTTCCCACAAAAGTGGAGCAACTGCTTGGATTTGTCTATTGGTTAAGGCAAAATTATGTTTGCAGTTCCAGTGCAAATGGGGAAAAAAAAAATCTCCTTTTCTTCTCCAGGCAATTGCAGTGATTGGCATCACTTACGGGTGACAATAAATGTGCTTGCTTAACATTTGCGTCTGTAGCATTGTTTCTTTGTTATTCTGATAATGCTTGGTTGTCTGTTAATATACTATGAATGGCTGATAACAAAATGAATTAAGAAGTAGTGACAATTATATAATTCCAGCCAGCCAGTAGTGGTGTGCTTGAAATGCAATATTGGGCCTGTTTTTATTATATTCCTATCTCCTAAACCAGGGGTTTCCAACCCCAGGTCCATTGACTGGTCCCGAGCCATGGCATGCTACCAACCGGTCCACAGAAACAAGCAAAGCCCCATCCGTGGGATGCAGGCAACACACAAAACCACGCACTCTCAGGTCCATGGAAAAACCTTTCTTCACGGAACTGGTCTCTGGTGCCCAAAAGGTTGGGGACCTCTGTCCTAAAGGGATCATAGAAATCAAAGCTTATTGATTCTCAAAGTTTCTTTTATCCTAAACCTTCCAAAAACAGTCTATTCCTCTATCCCAGAGGTGGGGAACAATGGCCCCTTTATGACTTGTGGGCTTCAACTCCCAGAATTCCTGGCTGGCTCAGGAATTCTGGGAGCTGAAGTCCAGAAGTCATAAAAGGGCCATCAATCCCCACCCCTGCTCTATTCCCCCCCACAAAAAATATTGCTGGTTAATATAAAAATCTAAGATGTATTGAAAAGGGTATCTTTGCAATTTCTGCAAAGATACTCTTATTTCCCAGAAGTCTATTTCATCATCAGATGAATTGTTCTGTTCTTGAGCTACATGAGATGGGCGGTGTACTTCATGGTTAATGTTAGCGATCGGTCAGGATCTGTAGATCTAGTTCTATCCGTCTTGGTGGTGGGGGTCTCTCTTGTGGGCAAGTGGTTTAAATTTCCACCTCTGACCACACAGTCCTTGGGCTGCTACTGGATTCTAATATGTTTATTGACTTGTTTGCTTGCTTGCTTGTATCCCACCTTTACTATTTTTACAACTCAAAGCAGGGAGCATATCCAGCACATCTTCCTCCTCCTATTTCCCCCGCAACAACAATAACTCTTTGAGGTGGGTTGGGCTGAGAGAGACGGGCCCAAAGTCACCCAGCTGGTTTTCATGGAACTTAAACTCACAGTTTCTTGCTTTCTAGCCTGGTGCCTTAACCACTGAGGCACACTTTCAGCGAGTCAGGATCTTTATTGTCTATTCACAAACACTTCCTTTCCTGTTTCACCAGCAAAGGAAAATTAATGATGTGAGAGTGTTCCAGACTGGTTCTTTTACTCTTCAAGAGCCTCATGCAAAAGCTCAAGAAAGGCAGCATCACACAAAACAAGGCCCATTGCATTGCACTAAATTTTCTGTCAAGAGTCACATACTGATTGGACTGACTCCACCATCTTGAATATAGGATTATATTGAATATACAGTTCCCATTTTTATTCCATATTTGTTGTTGTTGTTGTTAGTTGCGAAGTCGTGTCCTCCCATCACGACCCCATGGACAATGTTCCTCCAGGCCTTCCTGTCCTCTACTATCTTCTGGAGTCCATTTAAGCTCACGCCTACTGCTTCAGTGACTCCATCCAGCCACCTCATTCTCTGTCGTCCCCTTCTTCTATTGCCCTCAATCTTTCCCAGCATTAGGCTCTTCTCCAGTGAGTCCTTCCTTCTCATTAGGTGGCCAAAGTACTTGGGTTTCAACTTCAGGATCTGGATTCCATATTTAGACTTTGTTTACTCTGTCTTTATTGAATGTAGTCCTCCTTTAGCAGTCACAATTGGGACTGGCAACCTGGTTTTGAAATGAAGTTATTAAGTGAAACTGCAGTTGTGCTTGTGATCTTTCCCTGCACTCTACAGAATTTGTGAATTTACTTGCATTTTTTTCCTTCAGTATAATTTTATAAGTGGAAACCAGTCTTGGAGCTAGGGGGAAGGCTAGGACTGCCCTGCCCTGTGTAGAATATCGCTTCCTTTTACTTAGGACTTTTGTTTTTGCACCAGAAAAGTAGTTTATAAAATTACAGCATAAGTAATGATAATCGTTGTTATGCTCACTTTGGATTGTAGCCTTACTCACAAGTAGTCCTCATTTAAGCAAATGCCCCATTTCCATCACAGTGATGAAAAGTAACTTGGTGACCAGTTGTCTCAATTATGCCCTTCAGAAGTCTATAAAGAAAAAGAAAACTGAAGTAATGCCATAAGCATAGTTGTGGTTTCACTCAGTGTCTGCTTCACTTAATGACTGGCTGATGGTCCCAATTGCCATTGCAAACCAATAGCGCAGGGGTCTTCAAACTTGGCCCTTTTATGACTTGTGGACTTCAACTCCCAGAATTCCTCAGCCAGACTGGCTGAGGAATTCTGGGAGTTGAAGTCCACAAGTCATAAAAGGGCCAAGTTTGAAGACCCCCTGCAATAGTGTGTTCACTAACAAACTTGCCTGGCATTACTTCCCCAAATAGGTTTCTCATTTCTGCTTGAAATTATTTTTAAATAGGGAGTGGTAAGAGGAGTCTTGAAGAGTTATATTTCTACAAGGAGCAAAACAAGACTCTGATCCTTGCACTTTTCTTTGCCCTATTTTTCAGCTTCTGTTTTAATTATCATCTACCGGGCAGTAATAATGAAGCAAGTTTGTTTGTGTGAGATTAGAAGTGAATAAGCTCATTTCTTCCGAAATTATTCTGATAGTTGCTGAACGTTCATCACATGAATATTCAGGATAGAGCTTTCTCTGTAACTGCCCAGGTTGAATGCATTGACTTTTTTCGCTGGCTTTTAAAAAGGATTTTAAAAATACTTTTAAAAAAAGGTTTTAATTAATTTGGAGTTTAATTTTTGTTTTATCGCCTTTAGATTTAGCTGTTTTATGGGGGTTTTTTTCCTTCTCAATATCTGAGAGTTTGATAGTTGGTATAATAAACAACAAATAAATAAATTGTGCTGGAAAAGAATTTGGCACTAAAGATCTAGTGCAGGGATAGGCAACCTTGGCTCTTTTATGACTCATGGACTTCAACTGAGCATGGCTCAGCTTGGAAACCTCTCTCTTTCCCCTCAGCATGGCTGGCTCAGGAATTCTGGGAGTTGAAGTCCACGAGTCATAAAAGAGCCAAGGTTGCCTACCCCTGATCTAGTGGTTAAGGCACCAGGCTAGAAACCCAGAGATTGTAAGTTCTAGTTCCGTCTTAGCCATAAAAGCCAGCTAGGTGATCTTGGGCCAGTCACACTCTCTCAGCCCTATTCACCTCACAGGATTGTTATTGTTGTTGGGAAAATAGGAGGAAGGTGTTTTGGATATCTTTACCACCTTCAGTTATTTGTAAAAATAAAGGCTGGATATAAATAATCAAAAACTAATAATAAACAAGTAATTTAAAATGATCTGGAAAAACATTTGCCCACATTTCCTATTATCCCTTTACATAATTTACTTCCCAATCGTAAGATCTAAATCCATTTTTTTTTCTTGAACAAAACAGTGAAGATAAAGCTTAGAGGAACAATAACTGGCTGGCCACTTATGATGGACTCAACTTTTATTTCTTATTTTCTTGGAAATCTGTGCACAGTAGCATAGCCCTTTGTCTTCTGGTCAGTAAATTTACCCAGTGACCAGTAAAATTCCAATTTCTTTCCATAATTAGTTTTCAGTTGTTGAGTTGTCATTAAAAGGTAAGTTCCCTTTGGTTGCCTAACAGGATCAAAAGAGCAGTCAGGAACAAAGATGAAAGAAGACATTAAGGTGTCTCTAAGGTCTTAATTTCCTATGTACTAATATATGTTATTAGGAACTTTCATATGCTTCAAATTGTTCTTGTGTTTGTTCCATTCTAAGCAGCCTTATTTAATTAATTTGGGGTTTAATTTTGTTTGTGTGTGTAGATCTAGATCTGCATCTGTCTACGGGATGTACCAAAAGTCAGGACCTATAGGCCAATGACAATGTGTTTCATTAATTTTATTAATTAATACATTGTATTTAGGAATATTGAAAGCTCATGTATCAAATAAATAAGAATATGTTTAGAAGAAAATGGCAACCAATATGAACATTTAATGCAATTTATACAATAAATTGCCAATGTGATCTAACTTTTGGTACAATAGATAGACAGACAGACAGATGATAGAGAGCCACACATTTTACTTGTTCATTGTTGGTGCAATAAATGAATATTCTAAAAAATGTTTCTGCACAGAGAAGAAGTGAAAGTGTGGAGTTGGCGTTTTCTCCTCTCAGTTGTCACAAATGCATCTGACACAGGTGTGGAGGAGCAGGAGGAGCAGGAGGGGGAGGAGAGGAGGAGGAGGAGGAGGAGGAGGAGGCAACTAGACTCCACAGAGTGCTCATTTTATTTCGACTTAAGCTTACTGGCCTTTATGCAGCATTTCAAACAATAGGTGGGTGGCTCAGCCCCATGGTGCACTTTAGATTCTGTAAATAACCACCTTATGAGAGTTTAGGGGAATAAAGCATGGAAAGCTGTTCTGCCAGTTTATAGGATTTAAAAGACAATTGTGATCAAATAAAATGAGTCAAGCTGCCTTTGCAAAAACATCCCACTGTATTTGTGCCAAAGTAAAAGTAATGAGATTTAAATTAACTATAAAATAATTTGTGCTGAACAACAGGGGAAAACAAACTCCTAATAGCGTGTGCAATAGTTTGCCAAGAAAAGTGGTGTTAGCATCATTATAATAAGCCATAAAAAAGAATGGTTGAGACAAAGCAGTGTAGATTATATTGTTCAGGGCTGAACCTACATTAGCTGTTGGGGGTGGGGATGGATTAGATGACCTAATAAAGCATTTCTCCATTCTAATGATGATGATAAACTAAGTCAATACCTCTAGGGGATTTTCCTCCCCACAAACCTCTAGGACTAGGTAATACAGACAAATTAATTCTTCCTGTAATACAAGTGAGCTACATCAATAGTGGAGTGGACATGAGGTCTTTAGTGGCAAAATAAATTCTTGGGAGTGAAGTCTGAAGCCTTTCTCTTTTATGTTTCCTGATTTCTTATAATAATTTTATACTGCTTAGGAAGAGTTAATTTAACCCATTACTACAACGCTGACTTTCCCCTAGGAAATGCATTTTTTAAGATGTGCCCAGGTCATTAGCTTAGTCCACAAGAGTATGTTGACCTCCAATTGCAGAAAACAAAGCTTTATCTGTCTTTTACCTCTGTAAACGTATAATGTGATAATGCAAGAATGAATATGAGTGTACAACTGAATCCAGAACTAAATGGTTTAAATGTTATGTTTTAGAAGTAAGCCAAAACTGCTACCTGGCTCTTTTCCTGATGTAAGAATGATAGTGGTTACCAAAGATATTACGACAGTAGATTTTCATCACATGAAAGATGGTGACTTCTCTCTTTTTATCTCCATTTCAACTTATGCATCTAGATCTGCTCCTGATTGCTTTCCAACCTTCTCAAATAGATGATGGGGGATTATATGATGGGGTTACAATTAAATTCTGCATGTTGTCTGGGGAAAATAGAAGTTGTCCCAAAAATCTAGAGATGTTAGTTTGGGGTTGACTTTTACAAAAACTAAACTATGTTTGATAAAACATTTCATATAATGAAATAACTTTGCACACAATCAGTATCTTCCTTTATTCTCTTGTTCTGCAATGTATCTTAATAAACCTCTGCTTACACATGTTGACTGTGTAAGTCATGATGGGAATGCAGTATTGAGAAAAATGTTGAGAAGAGTGTCGAGAAGCACATCATATTTACAGTTGTAACTAAGAAAAAGTAAAACCTGAAAGAGTCTAGAGAAAGGGAAAGATGCTCGTCATTTAGAAACTAAATATTTATATCTAAAAAAATTAAAGTCTTTCTGGATATTAATAAATATTTAGAGCTAATACTACTTTCTGTCCCTGGGGCTGAGGGGTGCTGAAAATTGAGCTGCCTTTACTATCTTCAAAGCATTGAGTGATAATGACTGGGAAAGAAGTTTTAGTGAGTGTCTAATTGAACATGAATAAAATAGCATACAGATCAAAGTCTTCTTATGATCCTGAACCCTGCTAGATTAGGATCATTGGGGTCTTGCATGTATGTATGTATGATTTATTGATTTATTGATTTACTGATTTGATTTCCATTCTTAATAACTTTTATAAACAACTCAAGGTGGCAAACATATCTAATACTCCTTCTTCCTCCTATTTTCCCTATAATAGAAACCCTCTGAGGTGAATTGGACTGAGAGAGGGTATCCTGCCCGAGGTCACTCAGTTGGCTTTCCTGGCTAAGGCGGGACTGAGACGATGGGATGAACACCCCTGGAAGATGAGGCCAGCAGAAATGGTTCTGCCTTTAATGCTTATTTCATCCAAGGAATACATAAAGTGTTGGGTTTGTCGCCAAAAATTAAATCAAGATTAAATGAAAGAGAGTACATCCCTAATTTACCTTAGCTTTAGCAAGTTTTCATATTTTCAACTCTAATTCTTTCTTCGGCTAATTATGTCACATTGTACATTCCGGGACAATGGAGAATGAGGTTATGCAAAACATTTGAAAGCAATTATTTGTGATAGATATTAGTGCAAGCAGAGTGCTCTTCAAAAGCAGCTGCATCCTCTGGAAGGCTGCTTTGAAGGCTCTCTATGATCATCTGTGCATGTCTGTGCATGCACAGATTTCTGCTGGGATTGTCCGTGAAATGAAGCATCTGTGCATGCATGTACAGGCAGAGATATCCAGCAAAGCTTTTGCAGCAGCTATGCCAACTTGTCTGCAAACAGAGAACAGTTTGTGTCCCTCTTCTGTGTCAAAACAGAAGAGGGAAAGAAACGATGGGTACTTGTCTCACAATCAAGTCCAAATCCCAGTTAATTTTTAGACATATCTTAAATGTCTAGCCAAGCCTGTTCTGTTTTATATTTTTGCATTTATTTGGTTTCTTTGTTCTCAAGGATGCATTTGCTATTTGTTTCTTTTAAATTGTGATCAGCCTCCCAATTTCTAACTGATCAAGCAATTATGAGTGTAATATATTCTAAATGCTTAGCTATTGTAAAATTGCAATTGCAGTTTTAATTAATATTTTCCCCATTTTTTTTTGTCCTCTTAAGGACAAAAATGCCTTCAAGTGTCTTAGAATGCAAATCAACTGGATCCAAGGAAGTGAACTAATTTATGATTCCGTGTGAGTCCATCTTCAAGCTGCAGTTCTGCCCCTCAACCTACTCATCAGATTTGCCTGGTTGGTAATATGAAATGTGACAACTTGGGGGAGGAGCGTTTCTACCTCCAGTTTTGGTGGGAAAGGCTGTCAGTACCCTTGTTGTTATATATTCTGAGGGAGATACCTGCCATCGCTGCTGTGATTTACAATGACTCAGGCTTCACCTAAGTCAACACATCAGACTTGGGGCCTAAGGACTGCACTTCCATGAAAGGAAAGGGCTTTCTTTTCAGCACTTTTCTTACCTTAATAATTAGGTCAGCCTGTGCATCTAGCACTCTGGCCCTTGGATGCAACCAATGTCAGGCTAGGCAAAATGATTAAATCAATTCCCAGTTCAATATATTTATTGTAAGTTGTATTTAAGATATAGTTGTAGTTAGGGGGAGGATATTGTAGTTGAGGAGATGTATTGTAGTTGTAGTTGTAGTTAGGTGGGAGGAGTAAAAATTGGCCAGTTGTAGTTTTAGAAAAACAAGACATCAGCGGGTTTCCAACTTTTTCAGGATGCAGAAACTGTTTTAAAAAAAAACTTAAAACCCCTGATAAAGACACCAAGCTCAAGCAATAGAATATTGGCTCTATTTGAGTGAACTATTTGTTTTGTCTTATTCTCTCACAGAACCATATTGAGTTCTCGTAGCACTACAGAGTTTCATAAAACATTGTTTGAAAAACCTAATATAGCTTATGCTAACTAAAATGAATCAAACTTGGCTACATACATTTTTGAGGAAATTTAATATTTGACTTTAGTTACAGGGCAGTTTCTAGGGCCTGCATAGCAGAAGTAGTCTTTACTTTCTGTTAGTATCTTGAAGAAAAATGAAGTTCATACAAGCAAGGCCTAAGGGGTCAGAGGAGTAGCTTCCAAGGAGGAAAATTCAAATTGACTATCAGTGGTTGAATATTCTGATCAGGTGATCTCCAAATGATTTCTGCTGAATCCTTTCTGCATAAGAAGATTCCTAGTAAAATTACCCTGATAGATTGGTAGGTTTTGTTCTGAATGATCTAGCAAATGATAGTCTGTCACTAAGACCATGGAACATCTGGATCCTATGCATATTTGTCATGGGTCCTGGCTTAAATTGACAATAATTATTTTAAAGCTGGTTCAATCATGTTCAAAGAGACTGCTCCTATTTATCAGTTTTGTGGTGAAATAAACAAGAATGACAATTGATTGAAACTTTTTAAATTCCTAAATAGATCGGATTATAAAGACTACATACAAAAACAAAATGGATGTTCCATACTTACCTTCAGATGATTAAAAAAAAACCATCCCTAACACCTGTCCCCAAAGTTCCTAGCCTGATATACCAACAAGAAAATGTTGAATTTCAGAAAGAAATTATTTCTATGTTAAAATCAATATAAGAGACAATTGCTTTAGCTCATGATGAGACTAAAAATAACACAAGGGAAATAAAACAACAATTTTTAATTTAAATCTATAAACTCAGAAAATGCCTACAAAGAAGGAACTAGCAACCCAGAAAATAGAAGGGAAATCAGAGGAAGCAGATCCAAAGATGGAGGACCTAAAGAAAGGAACTAACAGACAGACTCAGACAAATGAAGAATTAGAAGATGTAGCGATAATATTGGAAATGGAAAAGATATCTTACCTGTCAAGATCTCAGAACAAACTTGAGGATAAGAAAAAGGAGCTGATTGAATGGAAGATAGAGCTGTTAGGAGAATTGGGGAAAACTGGAGAAGGGGGGGAGGCTGTTTAATGAATATCAATGGGCTAAGCGTCCTTCCAAAAATACTTTAATCAAATTCTTTCTTATTCCAAACAATATACACAAACATAGAGGAAGAATTACTTGATGATTCAAATGCATTGACTTGGAAAGTTAGTTGGCAAAGGAAGAAAGCTAGAGTAAGACTGAAGAAAATAAAGGTTTTGACCCATTAGATGGGATATTATAGTATTAATCAGATATTTCAACATGGCTGAGAATAGGTAATTGTTAGAAATAGAAGTATTATTAGAACTAGGAAGATAGGATTTGTAACTAGAATATTATATTTTAGTATGAGAAGGGAAATATGAAAATGCTAAGAGGGTTTGAATAAGGAAAGCTTTTGTTACCCAAATATGAGAAATTATAAGTGATAGAGACATTTTGTACACTGATGGTAAATTAAAATGAAAAGAAAGCAGGGAAAACAGGATATTAATTGAACAAATGGATATTGCAAATGCAATTAAGATATATTTTGGTTAGAAAAGTTATTTTAATTCGACATTATTGATATTAATATTAGTAATAAAGATGTCGATATTCAATTGTATATGTATTAACTACAATAAGAATTGTATTTGCCTAGTGTGGGAAAATGTGTACTACCGGAAGAAGAGAGGAAGCATTGGAAGGTGTAATATTGGGCCTAGATTGAAGAAGTTAATATGTACGACTGAATTACTAATGGACCCAGACAACATGTTGTTTATTAAGTACTTATGATTGTAAAACTAGAAAATTAATAAAATATTTATAAAAAAAGAGAATGCCTTGGTATCCTTAACATCTTAAAGACACTTTGTACTATCATTATTAGGGGTGGGACAGAAAGATCCACCTGTTTTTTCAGTAAGTTCTAGTAAACTCAATGAAATTTATTCCCAATTAAACATGCTGAGGAAGAATTAACAAATAAACTCACAAAGCTAAGCTGCTGGTGGTGTACTCAGAAGTAATTTTTCGTACACTTTCTGGAGAATTTTACTTTATAAACAGTTGATCCAACTACTCTTAATTGCCAGTGGAAATCCCTAAAGGAACTCTTTGCAATCTGGTGCCATCCAGCTGTGTTAAGAGTACAATTCTCAGAATTCCCAGAAAGCATTGTGAAAGGGAATTCTGAGAGTTGCAGTCCCAAAACATCTGGAGGGTGCCAGATTGAGATAAGTTGGCAAAAAAAATATCTCACAGATGATCCAGAGGACTAGCCACAGCTATGACAATGGATAGTTCTCTTGTAAGCCATGATATTTGGAAATATGTATGATAGAAAGAAGGGCAAATTCACCAACAAACAATAAAAATGTGAAGGCTGGTTTTAAAAATAGCAAAAAGCACTTCTTTAGATATGTTCAGAATAAAAGAAGAGACACTGATAAATTTGCTAGTTAATAAAAAATACCAAAATGCTAAATGGTAACAAAGGAAATATGTAGTTGCTCAACTCATATTTTGTCCAGAGGGCATGGGTGCCACCTGTCAGTTGTGAAGGTAAGGCAGGACTGATAAGGCACAGTTACTTATTGTCAATGAGTTTAAAGGTCTGGATCCAGATGAATTTCTTCCTAAGAGTAAAGGAAATGGGGAGAGGGGGCATCATTAATTTAATTAAATAGAATAGAACAGAACAAGAAAAAAGAGAAATAAATAAAACTGCAATCAATTTATAGAAGTGCTTCTTATACACGTGAAGTTTAAATAACAATTGTCCATATGTAATCTAAGTTTGTAAGCAACTTATTTCTAACTCACATGTAACATCAGGTTTATTTAGTATTTAGTAATTTGGGCTATGCATTTATCTTTCCAAAGGACAAGCCTGTCAGCAAAGGAAGGATATAGAAAAATCATTTATGTGGTTCAACAGCTTTAATGAAATAGATATGAACTGAAAAGAATTTAGAAATATAAAAATAATAAGCTCTGTCTTCAAGTCAAATGAATATGATCCATTATAACTCCTCAGAATATTACAGTTTTCGGACACTGCTTTAATGAAGCATTATTATCATTGCATCCCCAACAGAATAAAGGAATTTTCTGTATCATTGTGGATAAATGAAAGAAAAGGTACAATGCAACGTGATTGGAGAAAAGCAAATATCTGTTTTCTTAAATTAGTAACAAAGGGGATACAGCAAATCAGTTAGTTAGTTAGTTAGTTAGTTAGTTAGTTAGTTAGATAGATAGATAGATAGATAGATAGATAGATAGATAGATAGATAGATAACAGACAGACAGACACACACACACACACACACACACTTAATAAAAATGTGAAAAATAACATACAAAAGGTTGAGTAGTTGAATTAGTATTTTTGTCCAATAGCCATCTTTTATGTAAGGTGATAGTTTTAAAAATAATTTGTAAGGTGATGTGAGGGTCCTTTGTTCCATGAAAAATGAAATGAACTATTCCTCTAGGTAAGTATTTAGCCTCTAGGCTAGCCTCAAGTAGCACTTGGATCCCAGCTATTCTTGGATTTAAACATTTAATTGCAGGAAATACGTCTACTTTTGTGACTTCCATTCATTCTGTGTGCATTTGTAGAGCCTAATTGTCACAGTTTTTCTTATAGCAATCAGTCTTAAGAATCTTGGAGGAACATAGATCTTTTAAAATGGTGTGTGTACTTTGTTTTCATTTTCCTATCCTCTGTATGTATTATATAGATGTCTATCAGAATGGCTACTTCCTGTTTATATATATTTAAATATATTGTATATGATAGAATATAACCTCCTGTTGCCATTTTTTGAATACTCTTGAGGCTCAGTTTCTTACCCATTGCATCACTTCCTCTGCTAAATATCCTTTCTTTTTTCTTTTAAGAAAAATCTCATTAGCTTACAGTTTGACAGAGAATTAGAAGTTTCCTTTCTTTAGTTTTATTTTACATAAAAGCTATATTATAGAATTAAAAACAACTTGGAAGAGGAAGAAAAAATGGAATGTTCTCTGTGATGTGAACTGCAAATGGAACAAAAGGGTACATTTAATTCAAGCCGTAAATAGAAAATAAAGAGGGCACCCCATGTTACTATATGTCAACAAAACGGCAGCTTTAGTGGAATCCTAAAACCACAGCTACATAGCAAGTTAAAGAATTTATGAGGAAAGCAATAAATATCGGGGAATGCATTCCATTTATATTGCAAAGTCCACAGTTGGGCGATTACCTTTATTAAAAAGGTAAAAATGCTCTCAAATTGAGCACAGGTCCTGGTGAATATGTCCCTGAAGCTTTCTGGGAATTGTTATGGAAGAAGTTAGCCATTACCTTTTTCCAGGAATATTTTTGGTGGTGCCTGTTTATTGTTAACAGAAAAGTAACAGAATTTACCCTTATTTTATCAGGATAACAGAAAGTTTTGTTCAGAGCCAACCCAAGTGCCATCTTCAAACTTTCCAAAATCCATATCAGGCCAGGTAGTACTAAAAATAAATAAATAAATAAATAAATAAGAACACCACAAAAGTAGGAAGAAATATATGCAGTCTCCATCTTAAGACTCAGCATTTCCACCTCAGCCTGGATACCATGAGCCAAACTGTTCTCCAATAATCTGGCCAGTAAGATTGCTTAACACCAAGCAAGAGGAGAATCAGAAAATGGAATATGGGACTTACACAGTGTTTTGCTTCCTGAATTCCCATTATTCCTGGTCCAGCAAAAAGCACTTTTCTTCTCTCGACTCAAAACAAAAAGGAAAAGCATTGCTTTCCCCTTTGCTTTAGGACATGTGTGCATTTGTCTGGCCTTTGAAATGAACAAAAACACAGTTGTTATAGGTAGGGCCAGTGCTTTTTTTGTTAAAAAAAAAAAAGGCATATATTTGCTCAGTATTTTTTTACTGGAAATCTGTGGCAGGATGAAAGGATGTCTATTGAAGAATTTGCATAATAATTCTATATCCTATTGGTATCTTATGATTATATGACTTTGCTGTTTGTATGTACACTGAGAGGTTCTGCAGTGGAGACAAAATGGCCAATAAAGAATATTCTATTCTATTCTATTCTATTCTATTCTATTCTATTCTATTCTATTCTATTCTATTCTATTCTATTCTATTCTATTTGTATTTCACAACCATGAACATATATTTTGTTTGCTTTTCAATCGCTGAAACCATGCCCTTTTGACAATTGATACCTTAAGTAACATTAGAGAAGGGTAATAATATTTGATCAATGTTATACAAGGCTACAGCGTTTCAAAAAGAAACTTAGAGACCAAGATAGATTGGCATTCTCATTATTGGCCAACTGAAATCTGTTAAAAACAGAGTTCTTTGGGAAGTCCTTTGGGGAATAATGGTCACCATTATGCTGACCGTTATTATGATTGCTATGCTTTTAACTGGCATTTCTGTTTTTATTCTGTCTTTATGTTGTAAATCACCAGGAGTCATTTTTTGTTGAATCTGGGAGTATAAAAAGACAATCAATCCATTAATCAGGGCATAGCTTTTGAAGATTGTCTGGTAAGGATGAAAGCCATTCAATTTTGAAAGACTTATAATCCTTTGGGTGTCTCCATTATCCTCACCTTAAGGAGCAGGGGTTGCTTTCCCTTCCCAAAGAGAAGCAATACTTTGCTTCTCATTAATAATCCTGATCAATGAATAAGAAATCACCTAAATGTGAGTTGAGGGACCATATAAATTTATTTAATAAGTACAAATAAATAAATAAATAAAAGGAACAAGCTCCTTATGGGACAAAGAAGAACAGACCACCTCTTCACAAAGCCTCCACAATAACAAAACAAAACAACAACAAAAAACAAAACCTGGAGGAGTTAGCTAGGGATTAAAGTCTTTTACCAGAAGATGCAATCTAAGGTTCTTCAATTTATAGAAATTGATTATTGCGAACAAACAAACTCACTATTGTTTACCTGAAAATCATTTTTAAAAGAACAGTCAGAAAGCTTAGGTATTTTGCTATTCTGTTTTGATTTCAATAGCTTCAGCCCAAACTAGATCAGTTATAATACTTTGTCTCTTCTTCTGCCCCACTTTTCTTACGACACTGGGTTTTCTTGATTAGATCCAGCTCCAGCACCTTGGATATATTTATTTCCTTTTCGGAATGCATGGACAATGCTTGCTTGCTTTCTTGTTGCAGTAAGGTTGGGTGCCTCTTCTAAGAGAAATCATTGAAGGACCTTGTGTTTAAAATTAGAGATAGTTATTGTGCAGACCCCAGAGGAAACTTTATTATGAAGCTTGGAAGGAGCTACTAGCAACCACTACTACTAAAGCTGCTTTGTGAAATTGTGTCCTTGAAAGACGACATAAAGAACTAGACCACGCACAGTTACCTTATGGACTTTTGGTAAGACCTAGTAGAATTATATGTTTTAATGGACATAAAGTGCTACTAAAAATAAAGGATCCTAAATTTAAAACCTGCTATATAAGTAGTGGATGGAATGAACAAAAAAAAATTATTATGAAAAATCTAGTAAATAATATATGCTGAATAACAGGGTGTAGTTCCAGAGTCTGGAATAATATGGCTCAGAGAAATTTTTGTTTAAAACATTTATTGGAGACATATATTATAGTATATTATTTTCTGGCTGGGAGCCATACAATATGTGTCTTTACAAAAAAAATTACCTTGTAATATGAAATCCTCTAAGGCATAATTATATGATAAAAGTTCTTATTGGGAAAACTGGAAATAGGCCAAGCCTTGTCCAAATATAGTGAATGTCAGTGCCAAATTTATTATCCTTAGCTATTAACAGGAGAAGGCAGGTTTTGTTTACCAAGCCTAATTCTCTCCTAATTACAGCCACTATAAAATAATTACTATCCATGGGAGAACAACACAAGACAGAGTGACTAACAGAAGAAACTGCAGGGGTTAGAAAACAGAGTGCAGTTTTGTGTCATTTTGAACAGATTGTGTACTGCCATGAACAAATTAACGGACTTCATTAAGGAATTATGTTTTAAGAGTGGCTTTGCGGTGAAGCAGGAAACCAATTAATGCATCTTATTTGGTCCTCTAGATCTGAGTTCCAGCGTAGTTTCAGAGAACAACTTAATTTTTATTTTGATCTATCAGGTTTAATAGGTTGCAAAACCACATTACAGAGTGAGATGCTTAATGAAAAATGTACCGAATGAATTCTATTATGAACAATGATGTTTTTCTGATTTTCTGTCTATACTTTCAAGCAAGGTTTTGCATGCGTGTATGGGGGGTTGTGTGGTGTGTGTATATGCCAAATGTATTTCAAATGTGTGTATATGCAACAACTTATTATTATTATTATTATTATCATCATCATCATCATCATCATTTCCTCTCTAGTCCTACCCATCATCCCTGGTTCAGCTTTTACAGTTCATCTACCAGTCTTTTTAGAAAAGATGGAAGATTCTGTGATGGTATTTGGAGTAAGAAAACCATTAAAGGTGGGGATATTGTTTCAATATTTCATACAGTTATTTGCTCACAAACCAAGAAGGAATATGATCTTGTTGAAACATGCTGCTTCATTAAAGTTACAGTGCTGTCCCCATCCTTGCATCCCCTAGCCTATTCTGCCTCATCGCACAACCCCAGAGGTGTGGAACAGACTCTTAGCTGTAGCTTTCTGCACAATTACAACATATGTATCAAAATCATTCATACAGGATGTATTCTATGAAAGGTTAGAGGTCAATGGTTCCCCTCGCTGTGGAGGGCCACTTCACCCTAAAAATGGACAAGCTCCCTTATTGTAGTGACTGCATGGAAAGTAGCAAACTCACGCCCTTGGCTTTACAGACCACTTTTAATAGGCCTCCAGATGGTTCCATGAAAGCTAAAAGGATTATTATAGCAACCCCCAACCGTGCCATTGGACATAAAGGTATATAACTGTTCTCTTTGCAATACCCCTCCCTCCCTTCAAGGATTTATAACTCAATCATAAAAATTCTCTCTGCACAGTAAGCAAGCAGATCAGTTAGCCTAGAAATACACTTTTAGATCCCTTTATTTTACAAATCGTACAATCACCTTGCTTTCTTCATGCATTTCTGAGCAGTGCTGAAAAATGTGTGGATGTGTTTACGCGAATGAGAAGGGGAGACCCAGTTCTTGACATATTTCTTTTTCATTACGTGTTTATGAAACAGGGACATTGAAATCTGTTTTCTGGTTCTTTGGGCAGTTAAGTGCCCCCAGCAGGTGTAAATTAGCATATTTTCACCCTCATAAAATTGTCTTCTTCCAAATTGTATCCATTATTAGACTGTTTATATAAAATGCAAAGGTTGGGGCAAAAAAAAAAGCCTAAAGGTAAAGGAAGCATGTATAGTTGAAGTATCCTGATACCTAGCATTTAAAAAAAAATAGGGCACTTAAAACATTTTAATAATAAAATAAGAGCTTTTATTACTGACTTTTAATTGCTTTTCTTTTGATGCAGAGTTTAGCATTTTCATATTCAAGAAATGTTAGGTTTGTTATCACAGATAAAATTATTTTTTAAATACTGCTTCCCCCCCCCTTTTTGGTTTCAGCTTTAGAATTTCCTTATATATAACAAACAAGACAAAACCAAACGACTGCATTGCTCATTCCCTGGGGCCTTTGTCTGCTGTTACATTCAAAGGGTTATTTATATTTGAAACATGAGTACTTAGACCAATATATGTGTGTGTCTGCATATGCAATTTTGACAGATCTATCTAAAAACATTTTAGAAACATCAGTTGTTTCATTCTGTAATTTCCATTTGTTTCATTTCCATTCTGAGCTTGGCTATAAAGTCCAAACATTATTTACATGTATTTCTGTGTGTCCCCAAAGCTCTTGGGTGAAGAAGCAATTAGAAATCGTGGGCGCTCCATCGCTGGAAGTTTTAAAAAAGTGATTGGACAATCACCTGTCTGAGATGGTATAGGTCCTCCTGCTTGAGCAGGGGGCTGGACTAGAAGACCTCCAAGGTCCCTTCCAGCTCTATTCTATTCTATTCTATTCTATTCTATTCTATTCTATTCTATTCTATTCTATTCTATTCTATTCTATTCTATTCTTCAAACTGGAGACCTCTCTTTTCTTAACAAGAAATGGAGCCAAAGAAATAGCAGTGCTAGAGATATGGACCTTGTCAGTTAAGGAATTTCAGCTGGCAGGGTTTAAAGCCTCCACTGCTGATGCTCCTGCCCTAAGGAACATCTTACCTCCAGAGGTGAGGTTGACCCCCGTCATAGCCCAGTTTGGAGGAGGGGGAATTGGAACGGGGACCATGTGATAGGGATGGAAGTCTCCCTTGGCATGTTTGGAGAGGCCAGGGGCTGAGGACGGTGCTGCCCCAGGCCCCTCAGGCACTGGGGGAGGTGGTTGACCAGATGGAGAGCTGCCTGCGTGCACAGACACAGGGGAGCATCGGCTGCTACAGGCAGTGGTGCTGATAGGCAGCAGATCCCCTCTGATGAGGAATAGCTGCCTCCTCCACTCCATCCAAGGGCAAACAGAGTAGAGTCGAGGCAAGCCCAGAAAGGGGCTGCAAGGCTATTCAGGAGGCAGTTGCTCCCACCCCTTCTCACAAGGAACAGCTGGAGTGGAGTAACTTAAGAAGAGGCCATGGGGAATTAGTATTTGTCAGGAACAATTGTTTGTTTTGGCTCACACATACACCCTGCTCCAACTCGTGCCTGTTGCTATTTGCTTTGCCTTGCTTCAAAGATTGCTCTTCACCTTTTGTCTTGGACCTTGCCCTTGTCTTTTGGCCTGCTTTTGGCCTTTGCTTCTCTGTGCCCCTGGAACCGCTTCTTGTTTTGGATCTTTTCTTTGCCTCGAGGACTGCCATTGTCTTATCCCTGGACTCTGACTTGTGGTTTGGACTTGGAACCCTGGACCTTGCCCTGTGGGCATGTTCCTACTCTGTGGACTTTATTTATACTAGTATAGGGGCTGTTGTTTGGGAGACTGAGTGTGGACGCCTTCAAGGTAGTGTGGGGGTGGAGCCTTACCAGTCGTTGAAGGACCATTGCTGGACCATTTGTTGAGATAAATAAAGGACCCTCTAGAGGCCTGCCTTGCCTTGTTCATCTGCATCATAACAGTCCCCACTTTTTTGGCTTTCTGAAGAGTGTCAAGATCTGGCTCTGAAAACTGGCATGGGTGGGGGTCTAAGAGTTTTATGCAATCCTCTTAGTTGATGGTTTGTGGTTTGAGGGTCGGTCTGCTTTTTTTAACTTTTGTAATTCTTAACCTTTAAAGCCTTTTTAATTTCGTTTTACTGTTACTTTTAACTATGTTTTAATGGTTTATTTATTTGTTTGTCAAATTTAGGGAGTGTCCATCTGATTCTCAGAATTTTTTATTTTGTAAAGCATCCAGAGTCCCTTAGATGAAAAGAATGGGGCATGAATTAGATAGACAGATGATTTGATAGAACAATAGAACGATAGAACGATAGAACGATAGATAGATAGATAGATAGATAGATCTATCTCCAGTGCTACTGAAGCATTCTAGCTATTGTATGAGTCTAACAATGTTGAAAATTACATCAATGTGATATGGTTAGGCCAACAGACAGGAGGCTCACAAATACAGGTAACTTGATTGTGCATTTTCTTAAAAAGCGGTATATTGTTTGTCCTATCATTTGCTGACTATGGTATTTCTGAAAAATGCATTTGGAAAGTAGCAAGGCTCAGAAAATTTTGGACTGGAATGACTGAGAAACTGGAGCTTGTTTCCAAGTTTTTGAAATTATCAGAGCTTAGAGGAAAGTACAAAGTATTCGGTGTATATTCTGCCTTTTACTTAGAGGCTCAAGACAGAGTACATAGCATCATTTCTTTTTTGCAACACAACTTTGTGGGATAGGCTATGGGTTATGTTTCATTGAGCTTTAATGATTGACAATGGAGTAGAACTTCAGTCTCCCCATTCCTACCCCAATACCTTAATTAAATCAGGGCAGGGAAGATGGGACTGCATTTTTATTGCTGTTATTTTGGCTTTCAAATTAAAAGTGATAGTGAAAAATCCCATTGCTGATAGAGGGTGATCTGCTCCTGACATTCACTTTCATAATCCTGAGGGGCTCTAATAAGCTTGTAGAATGAATGGATCGGTTACCCATCCTTGATCAGTTTGTAAAACACTGAGAAGAATAAAAAAAAGTCTACCTGATGCTACATACCAAAGTGTCTGGAAAATGCTTGGATGCATGTCCAGCACCTATGCTTCATGTTAGTGATATGTGCTTATAATTTGGCATCAGTTTAAAAAGTCTGAATTTTCCCCCTTGACATTTTACTTTCTTTGGTCTTCCTTTCCTGTATCGTCAGAATGTGTTGCATTGATGTGCAAGTTCACTTTCCAGATTTTTTATTCTGCTCAGAGTTTTACAAAATTATGACTCTGGTTTAGATCAAGGATTTTAACTGCGTCCAAACAGAACTCTGAAGGAATCATAGAATGAAATTGTTGCCGAGTTTTAGGTCTCTGGAAAACCTGGTCCGGTGGGCACCATGGATGAGTTATTGCAATACAGCAAATTGGATTTTGTTAGAGCCTAACTTTATCCAATTGTGAAGCATATGGATAGTAAAATGCCAACATTCGCTACTCCCAAATGAATTTGTGGAAGAATTCTTTCAGGTATCAAGTAGTACCTGGAGTAAGAGGTAAGCCAGAATTGCAACATAGAAAAAGGCAATTACATCCTTGTGTTTTTCACAACCCAACTTTTTTTTAAAGGAACCAGACAGTGGAAACTTTACCCCTATCTCATTAATTTCTTCAGTTATAAACTGTAAAATATTTTGGAATGGTAGGAGTCTTGTGCAATAGGCCGCTTCTTCTTCTTCTTCTTCTTCTTCTTCTTCTTCTTCTTCTTCTTCTTCTTCTTCTTCTTCTTCTTCTTCTTCTTCTTCTTCTTCTTCTTCTTCTTCTTCTTCTTCTTCTTCTTCTTCTTCTTCTTCTTCTTCTTCTTCTTCTTCTTCTTCTTCTTCTTCTTCTTCTTCTTCTTCTTCTTCTTCTTCTTCTTCTTCTTCTTCTTCTTGATTTGTTTTCAAATTTATGTGAATGATATAAATGTAACACATTTTATGTATAGGAGAAGTTATATAATCACAGCAAACCAAATTAAAATCTTCCCTGAGAAGTGTGGCATAAACATTACAAAAACATGCACTGTGTTTACAAAGTGGGAAGAAAAAAAATATATCAATTTTTCACTCCCTCTCTCTTGCTCTAATGGGCCTCTTGTTAGGCACTGAGTTGATCAGAAATGCATTTGAATGCAGTCCCTACCTTCAAATGCTGCCAAATATTCAAGTGTGAGATGTCACGTACCATAGCAAATTTGCTGCAATGCCTAAGCACCAAAGGGTGAGTTAAGAATGGACTGTCAGCATTAAGGTCATGACCTGCAATGGAAGTAATGTACAGATCTAGAGTGCTAATGAGGAAAACAATAACTTCTACTATAATGATGCACAATGCTGGAAAATATCCCATATATTCTCAGCTAGTTCTGCCAGAGTCGCAGGCTATGAATGGAAACAAGCACTTCTGTAACTTGACTGGCTTTTCTTAAGATTTATTTACAGGTAACTAGATTGTTTTGTTTTCCCATATCCTAAGACGTTATGACATTTGTTCTTTATATGGCCATATACTGTATGCTTCTGTTTAGAACTAGTAAGTTGTTTCTCCTTACTATGGTTAATGTATGGTAGCAGATTTAGCAATTCCACTTGATCCTGCTACTATAATAGTAAATTTCAACAATGTACCTTGGATTAGGAGAAGTTCTGAGCAAAACCAGATCATTTCAAATTTAACCTGGAGGATTCAGACGTTCAGCTTCACTTCAAATGACCCCAGGTTGAGTATGGACCATGTGCAATGCGACACTGAAAGAACTCCAAAAAGTAGAAGGTATTCCTTTAAAACTTTTATTTTTCTCTAGAAAGCCCCAGAGTTTTGTTTATTTAATCAATTTATAAGTTGCCTCAGTTCCACATAATAGATCTATTTTAAAAGTCAAAGCAAAAGTCTGAAAATGATCAATAATAAGAGTCACAATAATTAAACAGGGAAACGATATGCACAGTTCAGCCCCTCTACTCTAGTAAGCCTCCGTGCTATCAGCCCCCTCTACCACAAAGATCCTGCAGGAGAAGGGCAGTGTGGACAACCGTGGGATCTGGCAGGGTGAGAGCTGTGAACCATAAACGCAAAGCTTTCGCTGTGTCCCTGCACAACAGTTACAGTGCCCTTGCTGACCTTAATAGGGACATAAAGGAGACAGGTCAAGGTATTTGTGAAGATAACTCAAATAAGCAGGGGATTGTGAAGAACTAGATTTCAACAGGGAGAAGTGTGAATCAGGTATTACACATCAGTCATGCAAGAACAGAAAGGCATCCAAAAAGAGAAGCTACCTTCTGGTAGGTGATTCAATTATAAGGGATGTAAATTTAGGAAAGGACACAGAGGCTTCGAAAGAGGTCAGGTGTCTTCCAGGTGCTACTGCCAGTAGGGACAAGAAGCATATTTCTAAAATAATCAAGAATGGCAGCAAGGACTGTGATGTGGATGCTATTGTACATCTTGGCACTAACAATCTGTCCCAAAAAGATGTACTCTCTGTGGAGAACGATTTCCAGAGCTTGGGGAAGGAACTTAGCAGAATAGACTGTAGGCTTACTTTCTCAGAGGTTTTACCAGTGTACAAGGAGCAAAATGGAAAAAGCCAGCGCATAGCACAATTCAATATGTAGCTAAAGGAGTGGTGTAAAGGGGAAGGCTTTGGATATATTAGTCACGATGTCTGTAGCTGGTCCAATGAAAAGATGTACAAAAGAGATGGTTTGCATCCATCAAAGAAAGGGACTGAGTTACTCAGCTATAAATTCACAGATTTTCTGGAGGAAAATTTAAACTAAATAGCAGGGACAGTGAGTTAATTGATACAGAACAACCCTGTCCCCGGCAATCTAAAAAGTATAGGGCTATCAGTGCATGTAAGAATACCAACCTTGCTGTCAAGCAAAATCAAGCCTTTGAGTGCCACACAAAGTGCACTAACCAATTAGGTGGTAAGATAATAGGGGAATTCAGGCACCACACAGGTTATATAGAAAGCAAACACAGGGCTGGTCATAAAGGACTCAAATGTCTATACACCAATGTACAGAGTATGAACAGCAAACAGGGTGAACTAGAAATTCAGGTTAATGAGGGCAGATATGATATTGTTGCCATTATGGAAACATGGTGGGATGAAACCCACACATGGAACACATAGCTAGAGGGATTTAAATTATTTAAAAGAAACAGACCAAATAAAAGAGGAGGTGAAGTTGCTCTCTATATAATAAATAACTATATCTTTACAGAAATATAGCACAACAATGATAAAAACTGTCTTGAATGCATTTGGGTCAATATAAAAGGGGGGAAAATGACATTGCCATAGGTGTATACTACAGGCCACCCAGCCAAAAAGAGGAAATAGATGAATTTTTTGCTAGTCAGCTAACTAAAGTGTGTAGGAAGCACATCACAATAGTAATGGGGGACTTTAACTACCCTGACATCAAATGGGAGACAAACTCTGCACCAAGTGGAAGATCAAATAGGTTCCTGACAAACCTAGCAGACAACTTTATCTCCCAAAAAGTAGAGAAGGGAACTAGGGAATTAGCCATTTTGGATCTAATTCTCACTAACAGAGATGAAATGATAGAAGGTGTTGAAGCCATAGGAACCCTGGGAGGAAGTGATCATGCAATATTGGAATTCAACATTATGGAAGCACAAGCAATAGAACACAGTCAAACTAGAGTCTTGGACTTCAAGAGAGCTAATTTCAATAAACTTAGAGAGGGCTTTGGAAGGATTCCATGGATGAGAATCCTCAAGGGGAAAACAACGCAAGAAGCTTGGGAAATTTTGAAAAATGAGATAATAGAAGCCCAGTCTAACTCAATACCAACAAAGAGGAAAAATAACAGCTCTCAAAAGAAACCAGCATGGCTGCATAAAGAACTCTCTGACAAATTGAAAGATAAAAAGGACAAGTATAGAAAATGGAAAGAGGGGCACATAACTAAGTCAGAATATCAGCAAATAGCCCGAGCCTCCAAAGATGAAGTGAGGAAAGCCAAGGCTCAAAATGAACTAAGGCTTGTGACCAAAGTCAAAGATAACAAAAAAAGCTTCTTTCAACATGTAAAAAACAAGAAAAAAGTGAAGGAAATGATTGCTCCATTAGTGGGTGAAAGTGGCAAGAAGGTGACAAGCAACAGGGAGAAAGCAGAACTATTTAACTTGTTTTTTGCATCTGTTTTTACACAAAGGGAAAAAACAGACCAACCTTTCGAAAATAGTACCATAAAAAACACAATAGAAATGCAAGTTAAGATAGGCAAGAAAATGGTAAGTGAGCACCTGTCCAGCCTAGACGAGTTCAAATCGCTAGGACCAGATGGATTACACCCCAAGATTCTCAAGGAACTGGCAGATGTGATCTCAGAACCACTGAACTATATTTTTCAAAGATCCTGGAGCACTGGGGAACTACCGGAGGACTGGAAAAGAGCTGATGTAGTTCCCATCTATAAAAAAGGGGGGGAAAATGGACACAGGAAATTACAGACCTGACCTCAATACCTGGGAAGATCCTGGAAAAGATAATCAAACAACGAATCAATGAACACCTAGAGGCAAACAAAGTCATTACTAAAAGTCAACATGGGTTTGTCAAAAATAGATCATGCCAGACAAATCTTATTGCATTCTTTGACCAAGTGACAAAATTAGTGGATCAGAGGAATGCTGTGGACATAATTTACTTGGACTTCAGTAAGGCATTTGATAAAGTAGATCACAACCTACTACTTGACAAGATAGAAAAATGTGGGGTAGAAAGCACCACCGCCAGATGGATCCGTAGCTGGCTGACCGGCCACACTCAGCGTGTGGTCCTCAATGGAACTGCATCTACATGGAGGGAAGTGTGCAGTGGGGTGCCGCAGGGCTCTGTTCTGGGCCCAGTGCTCTTCAATATCTATATCAACGATTTGGACGAGGGGATAGATGGTAACTCATCAAATTTGCAGATGACACCAAGCTGACAGGAATAGCCAACACTCCAGAAGACAAGCTTAAGATACAGAAGGATCTGGACAGACTTGAACACTGGGCACTATCTAACAAAATGAAATTAAATGGTGAAAAAAGCAAGGTTCTACATTTAGGCAAGAAAAACCAAATGCACAGGTATAGTATAGCTCAATAGTAGTAACTGTGAGAGGGACCTCGGAGTCCTAGTGGACAATCATTTAAATATGAGCCAGCAGTGTGCTGCAGCTGCCAAAAAGGCCAACACAGTGCTAGGCTGCATTAACAGAGGGATAGAATCAAGATCACGCGAAGTGTTAATACCACTTACAATGCCTTGGTAAGGCCACACTTGGAATACTGCATCGAGTTTTGGTCACCGCGATGTAAAAAAGATGTTGAGACTCTAGAAAGAGTACAGAGAAGAGCAACAAAAATGATTAGGGGACTGGAGGCTAAAGCATATAAGGAACGGTTGCTGGAATTGGGTATGTCTAGTTTAATGAAGAGAAGGATGAGGGGGGACATGATAGCAGTGTTCCAATATCTCAGGGGCTGCCACAAAGAAGAGGGAGTCAAGCTATTTTCCAAAGCTCCTGAAGGCAGGACAAGAAGCAACGGGTGGAAACTAATCAAGGAGAGAAGCAATCTAGAACTGAGGAGAAACTTCCTGACAGTTAGAACAATTAACCAGTGGAACAACCTGCCTCCAGAAGCAGTGAATGCTCCAACACTGGAGGTTTTTAAGAAGAGACTGGACAGCCATTTGTCTGAAATGGTATAGGGTTTCCTGCCTGAGCAGGGGGTTGGACTAGATGACCTCCAAGGTCCCTTCCAACTTTATTATTATTATTATTATTATTATTATTATTATTATTATTATTATTATTATTATTATTATTATTATTATTATTATATGCAATCAATCTCAAAAATGCAGACACAGATTACTCTGGCCCAAGGCTTGTTGAAAGACCCAAATCTTCAAAGCTTTCCTAAAAATCAGCTGTGTTGTGGCCATATAAGCTTCAGTGGGATGCTCTTCCAGAGGACCAGAACAGCAGAGAAGAGGGGGAAAAGAAGAATCACACAATTAACAAGTCTACTTTCAAATCATGGTCACAGATTCTCCAATCAGCACATTAGGGAGATGAATACTCTTTAATCATGACTTCTACTGTGTTGTTTCTTATAAATTTTTATAGAGCATTTATGTTTTCAAAGTATTCTTGGACATGTGGTGCAACTTCTTTCATTGTTTAGTAATAATCCTGGTTATTTTACACTCTGAACCCTGGTCTCAATTGACTCTACAGAAGAGAAGAGAAGCATCTACTTCTTGAGTCTAAGAAGCTTAACCTCTTCTTCAAGCATTGTTTCATTTTCCATTCCATTCAATTCTTTGTCCTTTGCATTATTTATTATTTTACAATAAAAATGATTTGATTATTTTCAATACTCATTTCAAAAACCTATTCTACAGCTTTCAATTATCACACGCTTTTCTGTTTTCTTTTTCCACTTCATCCTAACTGATTGTGCATTCATCCTGCCTGACCCTTAAATTTCAGCTACTGGGTTTTGCCTCTAGGTTGGTCTTGAACTTGAATTTAGCTGTATAAACAGAGCCACTGGTGTGGAGCTAGCTCGCCCCCTGTGGCGCACCTTGGGAAGTGCACAAAAGTGAACCAAACAGGGCTAGCAGTCTTAGGCAGCCAAACTACTATCTGTTGTGAGTGTCCCTAGACCAGCTTGGGAAGTATCAGAGGATGAGGATCAGCAGCCAGGTCCCTCTGGGTGTTTTTCCCTCCCGGCAGCCGAGGATCAGCAGCCAGGCCCCTCTGGGTGTTTTCCCCTCCCGGCAGCCGAGGATCAGCAGCCAGGCCCCTCTGGGTGGTTTCCCCTCCCGGCAGCTGAGATAGACAATGAGGAGCTTTGTATGCATTCTGAATCAGACTCTCAAAATGATGAGTCAGATTTAGAACAAGAAGATAAATGGATTGATCCGAGGTTCCGAAGGTTTGATAAGCGAAGGTGTCAGTTAACTGGAAAAAGGAAGTAATTGGGGAAGTGACGTATCGGACACTATATTAGAAGGGGAAAGAAAGACTACGCCTTTGTCACGAGCAACGTTAATCAAGGAGTGGGCTGAAAACTTTGGCAGTGCTTTGGAACTCAGTTTTCTGGTGTTTTGAAAACCTACCGAAGAATAATGAGGTCTTGGACAATGTGATAAAGAAAGAGTGAGTAATTGGAATGTGGGAGGAGAGCATGTTTAATCTAAATGTACATAGATCTGATTTGGCCGTTCAGGCCAACATAATGCCAGCAGCTTGCTTTGAAATGAATCCTTTTGAAATGTGTTAAATAAACCTCTTAAAGACATATTTACGTGGATTTTAATGAGCTGCGAGAGGCCAGACATAACAGATTGCTCGTGACCCAAAAACAGAAAAGACGAAAATTAGTCCGAGCTTTCAGTGACGTCATGGAGCAACTCCTCGCTGATAACCCGGCTCTGCATCTATTAGTTCAAACTCTCCAGCAACAAATTGGACATTTGCAACAGCATATTCAGCAAGCTGCAGGAGCCCCAGCTCCAGCCCCCCCTCCCAGACGGAGCAGATGTTATTTAGCCTTGCCTGATAAGTTTACTGGAGAGCGTAGTAAATTTCCAGCTTTTTTAAACCAATGCAAAACATTCATTGCCTCAACTCCAGCAGACTTCCAGCTTGATGAAACGAAAGTAGCTTTCATTTTAAGTTTACTCTCTGGGACAGCTGCTGATTGGTCGTCTCCTCTGATAGACGGACAAGATCCTGTCCTGCGCAATTATGCAGGATTCTGCCAGCTGATGGAAAGAGAATTTGTTGACCCCCTTCGTAGACAAAATGCCACCCGGCGGATACGAGAGCTACGTCAAGGATCGCGCTGCGTAGCGGACTATATATCAGATTTTCGCCGCCTAGCTCAAGAAATTAATTGGAATGATGAGGCTCTCATGGAAATCTTTCAAGATGGCCTGTCTTCTCAGATCTTGAATGGATTGAAAACTACTGTAATACCTGCGACCCTGGATGCATTATACCAACATTGTTTGGCTATTGAGGCGCAAACGCAAGCCATGGATGCCCGCCTGGTCAAACAGATGGTTCCAGTCACCGGAAGTGCCAAGCCAGTTCCTGCACCACGCAGAGGATTCCAGACCCTACCTATCGCTCCACCTATCCCGGCACCCAGACGTATTTTCCAAACAGGGCCGGCTTACACTGAGAGGCGCCCTGCACCCATGACCAGAGATGAGCCCATGGATCTTGGTGCAGCCAGATCTCGTTTGACCGAGGCTGAGAAGGCAAGACGGAGAGCGGAGGGCTTGTGCCTGTACTGTGGAGAGATGGGTCACTTCGTCATGGCCTGCCCCCAGAAAAGACGTGGTATGGCAGGTCCTACTCCTGTTCCAGCTCGGCCTCCCACTCAGCACTTTCAAGCCACCTTGCCGGGAAACGGCCAGAGCCCGGCCTAATGGAAACATTGGGTCGGGCAGGCGCCAAACCCAGTTCCAGTTCCGCAGACGACGACCCCGGTCCTCCGAGACATCTGATCCTAGCAACCAATATACTTCTGGGAAATCATGCCCAGGGCATTCCGGCCCACGCCTTGTTGGATTCTGGAGCCACCACCAATTTCATGAATGAAGCTTTCGCTCGTCAGCATGCCATACCTTTGTGCTCCGTGAAGCCGCCTATGTTGAGACAATCGATGGTCGTGAGTTGTTGTCTGGACCGATCAAGTTTATGACCCAGCCCATACGCCTGGTCATAGGACAACATGAAGAAGCCATCCAATTCTATGTTACCAAGGGACTTCATTTCCCCTTAGTTCTCGGCCTAGCCTGGTTGAGAACCCATGATCCTTGTGTGGTGTGGTCCCAGAACTTTGTTTCATTTCCCAGTTTGCAATGCGTAGACCACGTACGCCAAGTTTGTGCAGCCCAGCTACCATCCCACCCTGACATCACCTTGCCGGCCGATCTAGCGGACTTTGCAGATATATTCAATGAGAAAGAGGCAGACCAATTGCCTCTGCATAGACCATATGACTGTGCCATTGATTTGCTACCAAATGCCAAGCTTCCAAGGGGACGCCTTTACTCCATGTCAGAACCCGAGTTGGACGCATTGAAAGACTTTGTGGACAAAAACCTGGCCAGGGGTTTCATTCGTCCCTCTTCCTCGCCTTTGTCAGCTCCTGTGTTATTCGTGAAGAAGAAAACCGGAGATTTACGCCTATGCTGTGACTATCGCAAGCTCAATGCCATCACGGTGCGCAACCGGTACCCTCTGCCTTTGATTCCTGATCTCATGGACCGTCTCCGATCAGCGACCATCTTCACCAAGATAGATTTAAGGGGTGCTTACAACCTGGTTCGCATTCGAGAGGGGGACGAGTGGAAGACCGCGTTTGGAACCAGGTATGGTCATTTTGAGTATACCGTTATGCCCTTTGGACTCACCAATGCTCCGGCCGTCTTTCAACATTTCATGAATGACATCTTCCGGGATTTATTAGATCAATTTGTGGTGGTTTACCTCGATGACATCCTGATTTATTCCCCGTCACGAGCAACTCATCTTCAGCATCTCCGGCGAGTTTTGCAACGCTTGAGAGAGCATCACCTTTACGCCAAGTTAGAGAAATGTCAATTCTATCAAACCACCATTGAGTTTCTGGGACATGTGATTTCTCCACAAGGCATTGCCATGGACCCTGGCAAGGTTGAGGCCTTGCAAACCTGGCAACCACCATGTAAAGCAAAAGATGTCCAAAGACTTTTGGGATTTGCGAACTATTACAGGATATTTATTCCGAGATTTTCTGCCTTGACTGCGCCCCTTACTCGACTGTTACGGAAAGGCGTTAAGTTCCAGTGGGGCGATGCCGAGCAACAGGCGTTTCAGACCCTCAAAAAGGCTTTTGTTCAGGAACCCATTCTCAAGTATCCAGATCCTTGTCGTCCCTTTGTAGTGGAGGCTGACGCCTCAGATGTTGCAGTAGGGGCCGTGCTACTTCAAACATGCCAAGATGGCGGCCCCCTGTTCCCGTGTGCTTATTTCTCCAGGAAACTGACTCCCTCCGAACGCCATTATACCATTTGGGAAAAGGAGCTATTGGCCATCAAGACTGCTTTTGAGACCTGGAGACACCACCTGGAAGGAGCCCGCTACCAAGTTGAAGTTCGGACTGACCATAAAAACTTGGAATTTTTGCAATCTGCCAGGAAATTGAATCAATGTCAAATCCGTTGGTCTTTGTTCTTCGCTCGATTCAACTTCAAAGTCACCTACATTCCGAAAGGGTACAACAAAAGAGCAGATGCCCTGTCCCGTAAACCTGAGTATCTACAGATCAAGGATCCCTTACCGCTTCGAACCATTCTGCCTATCGAATCGATCGCAGCCGTGCATGATCCGGTAGATCTACGACGACAGATTCGGGAAGCGCAACAACTAGATAACTTTGCAATACGGAAGAGACAAGAGGTGGGTCCCGACTCACCTTGGACCTTGTCCGAGGGACTATTACGCTTCCGCAACCTGTTATATGTTCCAGCAGGCCCACTCCGGGGTCTCATCCTGACTCAATGCCATGATAACCCTGCGGCAGGTCATTTTGGTTTCTTTAAGACTCTCCACTTAGTGTCTCGGACTTTTTGGTGGCCCAGACTTCGCCATGATGTGCAATCCTATGTGAATTCCTGTGTACGGTGCCGTCAGGCAAAACATGCCACAGGAGCCCCTCCGGGATTATTACAGCCTTTACCCACGCCGGAGAGACCCTGGGGAGCTATTTCCATGGACTTCTTGACTTGTCTACCTGTTTCTGCCGGCTACACCGTTGTCTTTGTAGTGGTGGACATGCTGACCAAAATGGCACATTTCATTCCTTGCCGAAGAATACCGACAGCCAAGGTCACTGCTCAGCTGTTCATTCAACATATCTTCCGGCTACACGGTTTGCCTGACAAAATAGTGTCCGACCGAGGAACCCAGTTCACCTCGGAGTTCTGGAGAGAACTCATGTCTGCGCTTCAAGTCCAAGTTAATCTAGCCTCCACGCATCACCCAGAGACTGATGGGGGTACAGAGAAAGTGATTGGCATTCTGGAACAGTATTTGCGTTGTTTCATCAACGACCAACAGAACGATTGGTCCAAATATCTCTCCGTGGCCGAATTCGCTTTCAACAACTCTCAGCACACTTCCACTCAGACCACTGCGTTTTTTGCCAACTACGGCTATCATCCCAGGTTTTTCCCGCTCACGCTCCTCGATTCTCCAGTTCCAGTTGCAGAAGACTACTTAACCGAACTCCAGTCTGTCCAAGAGATGGTTAAGCACCATTTGACTAAGGCCAAGGAAGACTACAAGAGGGTTGCAGGCCGCTCTCGTCGCGACACGCCGCCGTTAGCTGTTGGAGATCGGGTTTGGCTCTCCACCAAGTACTTGTTTCCAGGGAGGATTCACCGCAAGCTTGATCAACGTTTCCTGGGTCCTTTTCCTGTGGAGACGGTCATCAATCCGGTGACCTATCGTTTGACTTTACCTAGGTCTCTTCGTATACATCCCGTGTTTCATCGCTCCTTGCTTGTTCCTGTTAACCCTGATTCTCCGCTTCGACCTTCTGAACCTGGCCCGACAGCTCGCCGTGCTCACGTTCCCGTTTCCCGGTTGGATGTGTCCGGCATCCGAGATTCCCGATGGCTCAACGACCGCTTCCAATATTTGGTTCATTGGACCGGGGGTGGGCCAGCCGCTGGCTGTTGGGTCGATGCTCGTGATATTGAGGCTCCTCGGTTAATTTGGGATTTTCATTCTGCGTTTCCCTACAAACCACATCCCCTGCGACGGCCCTTGGGGGAGGGGCCTGCGGGGGGGATAGTGTTGTGAGTGTCCCTAGACCAGCTTGGGAAGTATCAGAGGATGAGGATCAGCAGCCAGGTCCCTCTGGGTGTTTTTCCCTCCCGGCAGCCGAGGATCAGCAGCCAGGCCCCTCTGGGTGTTTTCCCCTCCCGGCAGCCGAGGATCAGCAGCCAGGCCCCTCTGGGTGGTTTCCCCTCCCGGCAGCTGAGATAGACAATGAGGAGCTTTGTATGCATTCTGAATCAGACTCTCAAAATGATGAGTCAGATTTAGAACAAGAAGATAAATGGATTGATCCGAGGTTCCGAAGGTTTGATAAGCGAAGGTGTCAGTTAACTGGAAAAAGGAAGTAATTGGGGAAGTGACGTATCGGACACTATATTAGAAGGGGAAAGAAAGACTACGCCTTTGTCACGAGCAACGTTAATCAAGGAGTGGGCTGAAAACTTTGGCAGTGCTTTGGAACTCAGTTTTCTGGTGTTTTGAAAACCTACCGAAGAATAATGAGGTCAATGTGATAAAGAAAGAGTGAGTAATTGGAATGTGGGAGGAGAGCATGTTTAATCTAAATGTACATAGATCTGATTTGGCCGTTCAGGCCAACATAATGCCAGCAGCTTGCTTTGAAATGAATCCTTTTGAAATGTGTTAAATAAACCTCTTAAAGACATATTTACGTGGATTTTAATGAGCTGCGAGAGGCCAGACATAACACTATCTATATCAGTGGTTCTCAACCTTGGGGTCGCGACCGCATTTGGGGTCGCGAGACCATTTCGTGGGGGTTGCCCGGCACTGCCGGCCGCCATTTTGTTTTTTTATTTTTATTTTTTTTAATTTTTTTTAATTTTTTTTAATTTAACAGATCCGCCTGTCGCACCGGTAAAAAAATTAAAAAAAAATTAAAAAAAATTAAAAAAAAAAAAAAACACAAAATGGCGGCCGCGAAGGGCGGATCTGCGCATGCGCGGATCGGCCTGTCACATGCGCCACGCATGCGCGCATCTGCCCATTGCGGCCACCATTTTGTTTTTTTTTTTATTTTTTTTAAATTTTTTTAAATAAAAAAAAAACAAAATGGCGGCCCGCGATGGGCGGATGTGCGCATGCGTGGCGCATGCGACAGGCCGATCCGCGCATGCGCAGATCTGCCCGTCGCGGGCCGCCATTTTGTTTTTTTGTTTTTTTGATTTTTTTAAATTTTTTTAAAAAAAAAAATAAAAAAAACAAAATGGCGGCCCGCGACGGGCGGATGCGCGCATCCGTGGCGCATGCGACGGGCTGATCTGTGCATGCGCAGATCCGCCTGTCGCGGCCGCCATTTTTTTTTTGATTTATTAAAAAAAATTAAAAAAAATTTTTTTGCGCGCGCGCACACGCGCACGCCCCCGGGTCGGGGTCACGGCGTGCATGGGCGGGGCAAGTGGGGTCTCAACCTCAGAAAGGTTGAGAACCACTGATCTATATATTAGCCTTGTAGTCTCCTGGCTAATGTAACAATGCCGTACGCTAAACAAACAAACAAACAAACAAATAAATAAATAAATAAATAAATAAATAACAGAGCCACTCCTTCCCTTTCTCCCCATTTTGGCACAAAGTATTTAGGCTAATTAATTGTAGCCTTCTTTCATTAATGTGTCAGTCTATCTATACCAGCGGTTCTCAACCTGTGGGTCGCGACCCCATTTGGGGTCGAATGACCATTTCACGGGGGTCACCAAACAACGCAGTCCGCCATTTTTTTCCTCTTTTCCTTAGCTGTGCTACGCCATTTTCCCCCCTTTTCCTTAGCTGTGCTACTACCTCTTATTCTATTGGCTTTTGAAAGCCAATAGAATAGACTCTCTTGAATAGAGTCTAATTGTATTGGCTTTCAAAAGCCAATAGGAATTGTCCAGACTGTCTCTGCCCTGCTGAGCCCGCCAAAAGTCCCAGCCTGCAAACGGTGCTGCAAGTTGTCTGCAGCGAAGGCGAGCAGTCCGGAACTTTCCACCCCTCCCTGCTGAGCAACTACTAAAAATGTAAGTAAAAGAGGGCCAGGGGTGGGAGGTGGGAGGCCGGCGGGCGCAGGGAGGGCAGCTGGCGTGCGTGGGGCCCGGCAGGTGCCTTACCTCCCATGCGCTGGGCCAGCTGGTGGCCCAGCCGGTGGTCACCCTGCGCTGTCGCTGCTGCTTGCCGCGGCTGCCCAGGAGTGCCTGGGCCTGCATGCCGCTGCCCCGAACGGGCAGCAGTGAAGGTAAGGCTAGCGGGGCAGCGGCGGGCGCAGGGAGAGTTTTTGGCGCGCGTGGGGCCCGGTGGGTGGCTTACCTCCCTTGGGCTGGGCCAGCTGGTGGGCCAGCCCATGGTCGCCTTGCGCCGTTGCTGCTGTGGCCACCCAGAAGCACCTGGGCCTGCCTGCCACTGCCCCAAATGGGCAGTTGCGAAGACAAGGCTAGCGGGGCAGCGGCGGGCGCAGGGAGAGATTTTGGCCTGCGTGGGGCCCGGCGGGTAGCTTACCTCCCTTGGGCTGGGCCAGCTGGTGGCCCAGCCCGTGGTCGTCCTGTGCCGTCGCTGCCGCAGCCACCCAGGAGCGCCTGGGCCTGCCTGCCGCCACCCTGAATGGGCGGCAGCGAACGTAAGGCTAACAGGGCAGCAGCGGGTCAGGGAGGGTATTTGGCGTGCGTGGGGCCCGGCGGGTGTCTTACCTCCCTTGGGCTGGGCCAGCTGGTGGCCCAGCCCATGGTCGCCCTGCACCGTCGCCGCCGCAGCCTCCCAGGAGCACCTGAGCACCTGGGCCTGCCTGCCGCCGCCCTGAACAGGCGGCAGCCTATGCCTCGGCCGGCACAGGGGGCAGCACCACGCATGCGCGGTGCAGGGGGCAGCACCACTCATGCGCAGCGCAGCACCACGCATGCGTGGCGTAGCACCACGCATGCATGGCACAGGGGGTAGCACCACGCATACACGGCGCAGGGGGCAGCATCACGCATGTGCAGCGCAGGGGGTAGCACCATGCATGCGCGGCGCAGGTCGGGGTCGCGGCCTGAAAAAGGTTGAGAACCGCTGATCTATACCATGAAGGGATTGCACTACCACAAATCTTATGTAAATTCCCATTAAAAGGTAGGATTTGAGGAGTTCTCAAAAGGCAAGTTACCAAATTTTAAACCAATTTTGACTGCAGCATATCCCCCCCATTAATAAGCAGGAACAATATACATTCAAACAGGAAAAATGCTCAGATGAAAGTTCCAAACATAAGCTCTTCTGTCAGTTAATGAGTAATAAAAGAGGGGATAAGCAGTTAACAAAAGAATGCAAAGCGAGAGAACTTTTTTTAGAATAATAACTTTATTGTCACTTTAAATGTACACTAATTGGCATACATTGAAATGAAATTTCGTTGCATTCAGCTCTCAAAGTGTCACCACCTCCAATATACACTACATAAATATGTCAAATATAAATAAATAAATGCAGAATTATGCATATACCCACATGTATTATATGACATAGAGAGACAACAGTCTAGTTCGAGTTATACATACATGTGCATGGCGAGAAAAACGAATCTTGCGAGTTTATCAGACAGATGGCATAGGGAACAAAGCTATTACAGAATTGGGTAGTCCTGCTAGAAATACTTCTAAACCTCCTCCCAGAGGGGAGCAACAGAAAAAGACCGTAAAGTGGATGTGTGGGGGTCTCTAACAATGCTTTGAGCTCTAAGCACATAGCACTTATAAGCAGCATCCTGAATACCAGGGAGTGAGCTTCCTATGATCTTCTCGGCTGTCCTTAGCACTTTCTGTGTGGACTTTCTATTTGAGGCACTGCTGCCATCGAACCAGACAGTAATGCAGTTTGTTAAAATGCTTTCAATCGTGCCTCTGTAAAAAGTGGCCAGGACAGAAGGAGAAAAATGGGCTCTCCTCATCCAATGCAGGAAATGCAGGTGCTAGTTTGCTCTCTTCACTAAGGATGACATGTGGAAAGACCAATTCAGATTGTTAGTTATCTGCACCCCCAGATACTTACTGTTGACTACCTCTACAGCTGCATTCTTGATACTGAGTGGAATATGACTATGCCGGCTCTTTCTGAAATCTACAATGATCTCCTTTTTTTAAAAAAAAACAACATTTAGAACCAGGTTACCTCTTCCTTATTATCTAGTTACTTTGATAAGGTCACCACAAATTTCTGTAGGAAGAAGTTTCCTATTAAATCAATCTATTCTAAACTCCTTATGCATCCAGTTGTTTCCAGATATTACATGGGGAAGTTTTGTAGGTGATGACCAGGCTTAACTCAAGGATGTGGTCAAAGGCATTCTCAGTTTGCAGTTGTTACACTCCCACAAGAGACCTAAGTCACACACACACACACACAGAGAGAGAGAGAGAGAGAGAGAGAGAGAGAGAGAGAGAGAGAGAGAGAGAGAGAGAGAGAGAGAGAGAGAGAGAGAGAGAGAGAGAGAGAGAGAAATTCCGTTGACTCTTATCAATTTGCCTTGACCACTAGTAGATCAGATTCTTGTGTAGAGGTAGCATGAAATACACTTGTATTTCTGAACTCTCTCCAGCTCCTGGTTTCTTGTGTCTGAAAGTTTATCACTAATTAAGAAGATTCTCGGTGGGAAGCCTGCTTTAACTCTGGAATATGGTGAAGGTCAGAACTCTTGCTAAGAGTCATTCCCAAGCAGCTCTCTGAGGTCACTGATCCAGAGTGATTTGTGAAGAGCTCCAGAAGATGACATGGCCAAGAGCATGCCTAGAGTGAAGAAACAATAAGGGGCAAAGATGGTAAGATATCAGTATAAGTTCAGGTCTACACTATGATAAGAAGAATGGCAAAGTATCAATATCCCTATATCTCTGTCTGCAGAGTGCTGGCTAGAGACTGGAGCTCTCTGGTTCAGCAGAACACTACCTTGCAGGAGATACACTGGTTGCCAGTAGTCTCCTGGGCCCAATTCAATGTGTTGGTTATTACCTATAAATCCCATGTTACCTTGAGGTCCATTTTCTACAGGTACAATCTGTCCCTGCCCTACAAAGCTTATACACTGTTGTGGATCCCAACTCCTAGATAGATTGGAAGTGGGTGGAACCTTAGTGGTAGTTTGAAAGAGGTTATACCCTGAAATGAGTTTAGATTCCACCCTTTCATTATTTAGCAAATTGGTAAAAACAGTCTTCCATGGGACATTTCATGAAGAAACTTTTAACTGAAGCTCATAAGGGAGGTTACTGTAATATGGGAATATTTGAATCGATATTTTAATGTATGTAAAATTAAATATAAAGAAGATTATAACAATAGATACAGAAGCCAGCCTTAAAAATTGATAGTGGAGATATTGGAATGGTGCGTAGCTTCTACTTTTTAGAATTGACTATCAATGATAAAGGAGCCTTCAAGGGTTATACTTGGTACAGTAGCAAAGAACACTTTGGGCACTATAGATGCTGTGATGTGTCTATACCTACAAAAATTCAAATCACGCAGGCAGTGGCTTTCTTTGAAAGTCAAACAGAAGCAAAAATTGGACTACTAGAGTATTGATGCTTTTGAAATTCGATGTTGGAAAAAACTCCTGAGAATACCATGGATGCCATGAAAAAGAAAGAATAGATTTATAAAATGAATCCAGAATTCTCACTCAAGGTACAACCAACCAAGCACACATTACCATAACTTGGGTACATTATGCAAGAAAATGGCTCTCTAAAGAAGTTTATAATGCTGGGGAAAGTAAAGGAAAGAAAAGAGGTTGACAGTAACAAAGTGGATGGACAGTGATGATTGGTGATTGGACTAGCCAGGTTAGGGACAGATAATCCTAGAGATCTAGGTATGTAATCACTAAGATCTTTCACCATCTTAATACCATATAATTCTCATCATGCAGCTGCCTAGAGTTTTTAATAGGTGGCATCTTAACTTTTTTTTTTCATTTTATAACCCTGTAATCCCTTTTATCGGGGTGGAGTTGGGGTGACTGAATGGAATGGAGCATTTGCTGGCTGGATTCCCTTCCTGACACCTCTGAGGAGTTCGCAACAGGTATTTTCTCTCTGCATCCTGATAGAGAAACATCTGTCACTGCCTAGGATTGAACTCTCAGCCTCCTGGGTACAAGGCAAGTATCTTCATCTCTAGGCCACCTTGTGGCACTTTAATATTCCAAATAAATGAATAAAACAACAACTTTTCAAATGTGATGAAACATTACTCTTGCAGGATCCACTTATTTGATCAGATAGGTACAGCAGTGTTTGATTTTCGTTGTATTCATTCTCTTCTTGTATTATTAGTTGTGTTGTGTGTAGCTCTGGTTGTTTGCTGTGCTTGTGGATTTTAAATTTTCCAGGCACTTAAACAGTGGTTCAGGTTAGGTTAGAGGCCTAAACTGTATAATAGCAGGGGTCACTCAGAGTGTGGACCTAATTTAGCAGTTATACATTCATGTTGCTCAGCAACTGGGTGGAACCAAGAAAGTTTGCATTTCAACTCGGATGTTTCAGTTCAGCCGAGTAAGCTGTTCTCGTTCTTCAGGAAACCTACGTAGTAAAATCTCCTCCACTTTGCTATGAAAGGTGTGCGTTTTAAATACCATTTTTCTTGTGCATGTTTTTGCTTCTGAACCAACTCAGGTTCGCCACACTCTTAAACTGATTGAATAGCGAAGACATGCTATTAACACTTAGGTTCCCATTTTGCCACATCCATTCCTGCCAGAAATCTATTACTGTGTATAAAATAAAGGATGCAATGAAAGCATGCAAGTAGAATGAGGGGTTTATTTGCTTCCTGCTCTTAAAAATATCACCCCTGGGAAGCAGGTTTGCTCCTGCCTGCCTTAAAATTCTTGGCCATGATAGAAAATTGAAAAATAAAAATACGAAACCTATTATCACCATTTTTTTCAATTTCATCACATCAGCGTAAATGTGCTTGCCTTAATAGCTGCTCCACAATTGTTCGATGTTTCATTGAGAAATTCAAGATTTTAATGATACTGTTATCAGTTTTTCACAACACAGAAAATTATCAGAAGGATAAAGATTCTTTATGAATTTTACACTATGCAATTCCAATATCAAGAGAAAAATCATGTTGAAAGAAAAATTTTCATCGGGAGTAAACAAAATGGAGACTGCTTTAGAAAGAAGGTTGTAGTTTATTGAAGAGCAGAGCCAGACAAAAATATGGCTCTGGGAAAGCTGACCACATGTAGTTGGGAATGGTGGGTTTTCATACCTTCTTGGGCTTTTGTGTTTGGAGTTGTTCCTGTTTTGAGCTTTTGTATTTCCTGTGTCATGTACTTTAACCTGAGTCTGAGTGTGCCCTTTTTGTATTCTGGTGATGGTGGGTTAATCCTATTATGTTCTAAAGCAGTGGTTCTCAACCTTTTTAATGTTGTGACCCCCAACCGGTCGTAAGTCGAGGACTTTCCCTACCCGGGAGCGCCGCACATGTGTGGTGCCGCCCCCTGCGCCGGCCAAGGCATAGCTGGCAAGGGGCAGCGGCGGCTCAGGGCGACTACCAGTTGGGCCACCAGCTGGCCCAGCCCAAGGGAGGTAAGGCACCCGCTGGGCCCCACGCGCACCAGCAACCCTCCTTGCGCCTGCTGGTCTCCCACCTCCCACCCCTGGCCCTCGTTTACTTACATTTTTAGTAGTTGCTCAGCAGGGAGGGGTGGAAACTTCCAGACAGCTCATCTTCGCTGCAGACAACTTGCAGCACCGTTTGCAGACTGGGACTTTTGGCAGGCTCAGCAGCGCAGAGACAGCCTGGACAATTCCTATTGGCTTTTGAAAGCCAATAGAATTAGACTCTATTCAAGAGAGTCTATTCTATTGGCTTTCAAAAGCCAATAGAATAAGAGGTAGTAGCACAGCTAAGGAAAAGGGGGGGGGGAAATGGCGGACCGCGTTGTTTGACGACCCCCGTGAAATGGTCGTTCGACCCCAAATGGGGTTGTGACCCACAGGTTGAGAACAGCTGTTCTAAAGGTTGTGTCTTTAGAGTTTGGGTGGGGTATGTAGATTTTAGGGATCTTTGTCATCCTAATCTCATCAGCTTCTACTTTCCTGGCTCCAACCTTTCTGAATAGGATTGTCAAATCTGCATTTCTGCAGACTTGGTTTCTGCTTGGGGCAGAGAGATTTGGAGGTGGTGGTTTCTGCCTAAGATTTTATATTATATTTTGCTTTTCTAATATTACCCAAAATATTTCTTTCTCTGGGGGGAGGGTGCTGTCTCCCTACAATCATGTAGCATCTGCACATTCTTAAGATTTCATCAAACAAAAACTAAACCTACCTTATATGTTGTGATATTCCATTCTCAAGTCTGATTAATCAGTCGGCAACAATCATTAAAATTGGGACATTCACTATATTTTCATTTTTTAAAAAAACAATCCGAATTATCTTCTTATGTCTCTTTTTAGGTGAAAACCTGGGTTAGGTAGTCTTAAACCTACAGTGGAAACATCACTTCTCTATGCATTCATTCTTTTGTATTTAGCGAAAATATGCCTTCTAAAATGCAAAACAAAATTTTATTTTATTAAAAGAATTTAGTGTGTTATTGAATGCTCCTTGAATTTTCAAAGTGGGTCAGCTAAAATCTGAATAGTAATAAGTGTTTGTGGGATTGAGGTACACTGGGGAGTTTCACCCAGGTCTCATTCTTGGGCGTAGGAAATGAAGATTTACAATTGGTAAATCTGGGTGTGTTTATTTTTATATTTCTTCTTTTCACTTTTGTGGATTTGGTTGTGTTGTATTTATTGTTATTTATGAACTCTGCATGGGTTTATAGATTACTATGGATGTTTCAATTAGTCTTTTTGTAGTCTGCATAAGCCGCTAAGAGTCTTTTCGATTGTAACAGTATAGAGTAATGTTTAATAAAAGAATTAAAAAAAATATAGATTCTTGACCACTGATGTTTTAATGGTACTTTTCCTTTGGCTTTTGTAGAAGCTATTGTGGCACCATTACTTTGTGTTCTTTTCAGATGGCAAAGAGAGAAGGAAAAGGAACAAATCCTCAACCAAGTGAGAAGTCCTGCCTGAAGATATAACCTTGAGACCTGCATATGATATTACATCTTATTCAGTAAAGGTGGGCAATTTTTTGAAGACCGGACTTTATTTGGACTTTAGTGAGCAGAACAATGATACAAAATAGATGGGACCTTTTTCTGCATGTAAAACCAGGATTTTACACCCCTCCTACTTGGAAAAAATAAGTGAGGCATTTTTTTTATCTGCTAAGTCAGTTTTAGGATTTGCACTATAGTTATTTCTTCAGTGTCAGAGTAGTAGAAAACCATGAAGCTATTTTTTTTAATAATTCTGTCACCAAGACATGGGGCTTTCTGTGGCCCTGAGACCATAGGATATCCATTCTTGTTATACACCCTAACGTGGTAAGATGACCTATTAAAGTCTACCTGTGTAATTTTATGAAGAAGCCACATTGCCAATACTTGTGTTAGAAGCTATCCACAAAGGGGCAACATAATTTCTGGTACACCTCGATCATAAAGGGTATATTTTCCCAGCTTTTATTCAGATGGCCTGTTACCTTCTTGGATGCCTGTTTGGATTTGGAGACCTAAACAGGGTGGGGCCTGTATATCTTAGACATCACTTTTCTTTTCTTTTTCTTTATTATCCACCATTAATCCAATTATCAACAGGGCATGAAGATGTCCCCCGATATCCAAAAGCAATTGAGCTCTCTTTGTTTGGTGTAAGCATCCATCCATACCTGAAATTATTTTTTAGATAAAAAGATCAAGACTCTCTTACACCCTCCATGAAACTACTTAACATTTGCTTTTAGTATCCAATCCAAAGAATGTGCACACTGATCAAATCAATGTTTATTTATATGTTGGGGTGTATTATAAAGAGTTTTGAACTGGCCTTTTTGGGGGGGTCCACTAACATCTATAGAATGTTTTTTTGTTTGTTAAGCCCAATTCCAAATTAAATCTAGGTTGTTAAACCTTCGATAGATCCCTTTTTATTTCAATTACAAAAAGCTTGATGGCTAGTCAGTATTCTTACATACTTTACCTCAGAGTTGAGGCTGATATTTAATTCTCAATTACACAGACATAATAAGTCTGAATAATTTTTGTATTGGTGAAGAGTTTATCTCCCCCCACCCTTTCAATACTGTATAGATCATTAGCACAATTGAAAAAACACGGGTCACCATTTCAACATTTAAGTACTGGCTACTTTTATGGTTTTGTAAATTTTTATGTTGCAAACTCCAAATCAATCACTTGCTTTTATTTCCTGTAAAAATCCAAGTCCCTAAATCTGTTACTTGATATAGTTGTGGCTTAATATAAATTGATGCCTTCAGATAAGGATGTCTGCAAACAGAGAGGTAGGAGAGCAGTGGATGAAACTGTTCATAAATGAAATCTAACTTCCTGTGCTTTTAAAATGCAATACAACATCATTCTTATTATTTCCAGGCATAGCCACATACTGAATACCGTTAAAGGCAGGGGGGGATAATTTATGATAAAACAGATCTAAGTAAAGAAATGTCTATTGAGGATACAATAATTGTTTTCATTTTCTTTTCCCCAATGCCAGTGGAATAATAAAATGCTAATAGATGCAAATTATGCATGATCTTTAGCGCATACTAAAGAGAAACCTTTTGAAAAAGGCGGTATTTTCTATTAATAATTTCCTGTAGTCAACACATTGTTTGATTCAGGCTTCGTAGTAACTTTGGCAGCGATCACTACCATGCTTTACCATATCTCTGCACTGGAGTGACCAAAGACTGGCAGCCAGGCAGAAAGATACATTCTTGAAGGGTTAAAAAAATAATAATGAAGAAGAAGAAGAGGGGGGAGGGGAAAGAAACCAAACAAATATTTGACTCCCAACAAATTCCACAAGGAAATCTTGGCGAGAGAAAACAAACATTGTCCCAATAGAAGAGCTACTCTGACTTGAAGAAGAGAAAATGGAAATACATGAAAAATCAATGAGGTAATAATTAAATTGTGGAGGCCGCCGTACAGTGGCTGATGCTCAGCATGCATTTGTTAATGGAGAGTGGGACCTGGAGTAATCAACAGTTAAAGGAGAGCAGAGAATGGCTGACACTTGGAAGCTAATTCCACGATCAGGCTCTTTAAAGACACATACCTGCTCAGCACACTATCCGGAGAGATATTTAAAGGAGGTTAAAGATACAAATTAAAGTCCAGGAGACGATACCTTCCTGATTACCACTCTTCTTAAATCAGTCCTTTCCCCCAGCCCCACAGCTGGGCCTCAGCTGCAGTGTAGCTGTCATTTACGCTATCCATGGTCCAGGATTGATGACAGCCATTCACTGATGAAGCTGTATACATCATTTCTGTCCAGGCTGTACTGGCCAGATGGACCCTGACCATCTATCGCCTGTCAGGGACACATCTGTTCACACTGCTGCTAGGGGTACTAACAAGTCATTGGCTCTCCGAAAAGGACATGTCAGCTGAATAGGGCACCCCCATAAAAACTCTTCTTGGCTTCCCCTCACCCTCCCTCGTTTCTTAATAAAGTCAGGGAGAATTGCTGCTCTTTTTACCACGTGAAGAAATTGCAATGGAAATTTGAGATCCATTCAGAAAGGGAAGCATCCAAGTCAAATGTGGGGGAAAAAATACGAAGTATTCTTTTGCTGCTTTATTTTTCTTGCTTGTATTTCTCTATCAGTTGTTGGGTTTTGGTTTTGGTGCACAGAATCCTTTACACGTCACATGCTGATTTCATGATGAAAATATTCAAGTTTTGTTAAAAAAAAAAAAGAAAGAGAGAGAGAGAAAAGAAAAAAGAAATCACAATCAAAATGCAAGTTTACATATACATATACACAGTGCTTTTGTAAAAAAAAAAAAAAAAAGGTGCCAGAACTCACACATGTCATACAAAATGAATTTAATGAGGCCTCAAAAAGAAATAGGGTAGTCATAATGGGGGACTTCAACTATCCCCAAATAGATTGGGTAAATTCTTGTTCTACACATGAAAGAGAGACAAGGTTCCTCGACATGTTAGCCGATTATTCCCTTGAGCAGATGGTCATGGAACCTACCAGGGGAAAGGGGATCCTGGACTTGGTTCTAACTAACGCACAGGATTTGGTTCATGATGTCCTTGTAACCGAGCCCATAGGAACCAGCGATCACAACACAATAACCTTCAACTTAACCATGGATAGCAAATTGTCAGTGAAAACTAACACAGAGACCTTAAACTTTCACAGAGGGAATTTTGACAAAATGAGGAAAATAGTAAAGAAGAAACTAAAAGGAACAGTAAAAAAAGTCAAATCCCTCCAAAATGCTTGGAAACTGTTTAAAAATACGTTACAGCAGGCTCAAATAAAATGCATTCCTAAAAGAAGAAAGAGGATTGGAAAGTCCAAGAGGATACCAGTATGGCTTACGAATGAGGTAAAGGAGGTTATTGGAAAGAAGAAAAACTCATTTAAGAAATGGAAGGCTCTTCCTACCGAGGAGAACAGGAGGGATCACAAACTCTGGCAGACCAAATGCAAGGCGATAGTCATGAAAGCCAAGAGAGACTTTGAGGAGCATATAGCCAAGAATATTAAAAATAATAACAAGACCTTTTTTAAGTACATCAGAAGCAGGAACCCAACCAGAAAATCAGTTGGGCCACTTGATAACAATGGTCAGAAGGGGATAATCAGAGAAGACAAGGAGATTGCTGAGAGGCTAAATTACTTCTTTGCCTCCGTTTTCACTGAGGAGGATAGAGAACATTTGCCTGCCACTGAATTAGTTTTCCCAGGGAGGGAAATAGAAGAATTAAACCTGATAGAGATAAACAAGGAAGATGTTCTTGCATGCCTTTCTAAACTAAACATCAACAAATCGCCGGGTCCAGATGGCATCCACCCTAGAATTCTCAAGGAACTCAAGTGTGAAATTGCTGAACTTCTAGCTAAAATATACAATCTTTCTCTAAGATCAGGCACTGTACCGGAGGATTGGAGGGAAGCAAATATAACCCCGATCTTCAAGAAAGGATCCAGAGGTGATCCAGGAAACTATAGACCAGTCAGTCTAACCTCAGTTCCAGGCAAACTGATGGAAACCATTATTAAAGATAAAATTACAGGGCACATAGAAAAACAGGCATTGCTGAAAGAAAATCAACATGGTTTCTGCAAAGGCAAATCATGTCTTACTAACTTGTTAGAATTCTTTGAGGGTGTAAATAAATACATAGATAAAGGGGCCCCAGTTGATATTGTATATCTTGACTTTCAAAAGGCTTTTGACAAAGTCCCTCACCAAAGGCTCCTAAAAAAGCTCTCCAGCCACGGAATTAGAGGACAGGTCTTGTCCTGGATTGGTAACTGGCTAAATTGTAGGAAGCAAAGGGTGGCAATAAATGGACAATTCTCCGGATGGAAAGAAGTGAGAAGTGGTGTACCCCAAGGTTCAGTTTTGGGGCCTTTACTTTTTAATTTATTCATCAATGATCTGGATGTAGAAGTTAATAGTGAGGTAGCCAAGTTTGCTGATGACACTAAATTGTTCCGGGTTGTGAAAAGTGAAACTGATTGTCGGGAGCTCCAGAAGGATCTCTCGAAATTGTGTGAGTGGGCAACAAAGTGGCAAATGCATTTTAACCTAAACAAGTGCAAAGTTATGCACATCGGGGCAAAGAACCCCAATTATACTTACCAACTGATGGGGACCAAACTTTCTGAGACAACCCAAGAAAGGGATCTTGGGGTTTTGGTGGACAGCTCAATGAAGATGTCAACCCAATGCGCAGCAGCAGTAAAAAAAGCAAATTCCATGCTTGGCATGATTAGGAAGGGAATTGAAAATAAGTCAGCAAGTGTTGTATTGCCTCTGTACAAATCGATGGTGAGACCACACTTGGAGTACTGTGTACAGTTCTGGTCACCGCACCTCAAGAAGGATATAATGGAACTGGAAAAGGTGCAAAAAAGGGCAACAAGAATGATCAAGGAAATGGAGCGCCTCCCTTATGAAACCAGATTGCAACGCCTTGGTCTCTTCAGCCTTGAAAGACGGCGTTTAAGGGGTGACTTGATCGAAGTGTATAAAATCATGCATGGGATAGAAAATGTGGATAGAGAAAAATTCTTTTCTCTATCACACAATACCAGGACAAGGGGGCACTCCCTAAAGCTTATAGCTAAGAAAGTGAGGACAAATAAAGGGAAATATTTCTTCACCCAGAGGGTCGTTGATTTATGGAATTCACTTCCTGAAGGGGTCGTGACAGCTGTCAGCCTTGACAGCTTCAAGGCAGGGCTAGATAGATTCATGGATGCAAAGTGTATTGGTGGTTATTAAAACAGATGTCCATGTGCCGCCTCTATGTTGGTTGAGGCAGGCAGGATTCCCTTGAGTACCATTTGTTTGGGGGTCAAGGGAAAGGGAGGGTTTTGCCTTCTCTTTCTGCTCAAGATCCCCATGTACATTTGGTGGGCCACTGTGTGACACAGAATGCTGGACTCGATGGGCTTTGGCCTGATTCAGCATGGCTCTTCTTATGTTCTTATGTTCTTAACCTGCCTTGCCTACCCTACAAGGTTCCATCCAAAAAAGGTGCCAGAACTCCATTCTGGGAGTTCTATGACAAAAAAAAGCCCTGCATATACATACACGTACACGTACACATACATATACAATTAAATGCAAGATTAGTTATTATTAGTTATTATTATACTGTTCTCTGAGCAGATAGTTGAATGGGCTGTTTCTTCTAACAACATGAAAATGTAACAGAAGCTAACCTACCTTTCAGTTTTGAGTTAACATTTCAGGAATTCTTTTAAAAAGCCATATCAGAACAACACCAGAAAAAAAAAACAGCTGGCTTCTCATTCTTCAATTCTACAATTTTATTGGTCCGAAAAGTGATATTGTAAAATCTGGATAACACCAACTCTGTTAGCTTGCCTTGGTTGCCAAATTCAGGTAGGGGAGAGTAGCATAGTAGAAGCAAATACTGTATAGGCTGTTTACAACCATGTGTCTGGAGTATTGAATTGCAATATTTTCATCATGAAATCAGTATGTGATCTGGAATTGATTCTGCACAACAAGGAAGGAGTATATCTCATTAAATCCAGTTGGATTGATTCCTAAACATTGGATATTTTATTTTGCAAGTGATAAATGCATTTACTTTATTTTTATCTGTAATATTTTAGAACAGAGGTCCCCAACCTTTTGGACACCAGGGACCAGTTCCGTGGAGAAAGATTTTTCTGCGGACCGGTGGGTGCGTGCTTTTGTGTGCTTCCTCCATCTCGTGGATGGGGCTTTGCTGGCATGCCGCGGCCCGGTACTGGTCCATAGACGGGGATTGGGGACCCCTGTTTTAGAATGTTAAAAATAAAAACGATGATTGTCAAAAAATAAAAATGATGATTGTCGAAAAATAAAAATGATGATTCCATCCCCTTTCTCTTGCGAAATATTATACCAAGTTAAAATAATTGTATCCTACATGTATAGAAACAAGTACTCATTACTTATAGTGAGAAACAAAATATAGTTGAGCTGGTGAAGGAGAGTAGGTTTCTTCAACAATCCACCAGAAGAAGTAGAAACTTTGAACTCTACACAGATAGTCCTCATTTAGCAACTTAAATTGGAAGGTGCAACTCAGTTGTTAACTGAAGCAGTCACTATGTGAAACCGCAGTTATGCTTATGATCTTACTTCAGCATTGCTTTACTTTACATACCTGTGAGGATGAGTCACAAAGTTACGTTTTCATCACTGTTGTCACTGAGAACGATCACAGTACAAGGCAGGTGCTAAGTGAGGACTACTTCTAGGAGGCTATGCCTTGGCTCTCAGCTGCACATAGGACTTAATATGGAATTATAAGGTTAAAAAGGCCATATCATCCATTTAGTTCAAGCTTCTACTAGGTGTGGGAATCCACATTAAAGCATGCTAAGCAGATATCTGACTAGCATCTGCTTGAACACATCCAGTGAACAGGAACTCATCAGCTTTCTGGAGAAATGGATCTACTGTCAAACTGCTGTTGCTATTAGGAAATTTCCCCCAATATTCAATTGTAATCAGTTTTAAACCCAATTTTACATAGTGTCTACTCTGGAATAATGCCGTTGCGGGAAATAAAACATCAGACACAGTACCTAGAGGCACAGAAGCTGCTCAATGGTCTTAGAACAACTAGAGAGCCCCACAATAGGTGGATTATCGGGAATGGTCTCGACCTGAGCATAGAGCAGAGATGGCATTGGTCATTTTGATGGATGACCTTTGTTGGGGCCTCAATCTCCATCCATTTACATTTCTTGGTAATTTTTGAGTCTAGTAGGACCCTTAAATTAGACACCAGGTCTGTCTGGAGTAGTGCAATCCCATCCAAGACCAAAGATGATAAATTCCTGGATACAGAGACCCCCTCCCCCACCCATAGCTATTTCCTCTTACAAGGTTCAGTTGAAGTCTGTTGTCCCCTACATACATTTCAATGTAGATGTTAAAAAGGAGTGGAGAAAGCACTGAGCCCTGCAGAACCGTACAAAGCAGGGGGCATCAGCTGGATCTATTGCTCCCTATCCAACACCAATAAGGACCAGCCTTGGAGGAAGAAGGTAAACCAGTATAGAACTGTGTCACCCACCCCTAATTCCCCAAGTCAATACCATGGTATTGAAAGCCAATGAGCAATCAAGACGAACAAGATGGATGCATTACCTCCATCCCCCACCCCCACCATAGATCATCCATGAGTGCAACCAGTGCTGTTTCTGTCTCATATTCAGACCTGAAATCTGCCTGAAAAGGATCCAGACAATTCTTTTGCAGTCCTCATTGGAATTTCTTGCCATTATACTTTTAATTTTCCTTTTTTAAAGGAACTCTTGCTGATTTCAAGTTACTTAGCCCATTAGCTTCTCCTGCCATAGAATCCTACTAATCATTGCACTGAGTTAATTAAAATCTGTTTTTGTTTATTTTGGGTAGCCTTAAGAGCTATGCTTGATTATATTCAGTTTTAGTTTCTCTTAAAATTGGGAACCCAAGTGTTATAAAGGTAGGGTTCAGCTGCTTCCATTTCCTCAATTAAGTCTTCCCAATTGATTAGTATCAAGTCAAGGATAACTGATCCTCTAATGTCTCCTCTACCCTCTGAAGGGGACAGTTGTCAGCAAGACATCAGGAAGATCCATGCTTGGCAGAGTTAGACTCCCAACAGATGGCGGCCTAAGCTCCCCTCATTATGACTTCATGCTTCTTTGAAAGATCTGCAGTTTGCTTTTGGAAGGAGCCAATCACATTTTCTTGGTTGAGCATATGATAGTAGATACCAAAATAGCAGCACTCTTTATTTGTTGTCTGCTCTTGTTTTAATCCAGGTGCTCTCTACATAGAACATCAGAGTTGGAAGGGACCTTGGAGGTCTTCTAGTCAAACTCATGCTCAAGCACAAGAACCTGTACCATTTCAGACACGCGGCTGTCCAGTCTCTTCTTAAAACCTCCAGTGATGGAGCACCCACAACTTTTGAAGGCAAGCTGTTCCACTGGTTGATTGTTCTGTCAGGAAATTTCTTCTTAGTTCTAGATTGCTTCTCTCCTTGGTTAGTTTTCATCCATTGCTTCTTTTCTTGCCTTCTGGTACTTTGGAATATAAGTTGACCCTCTTTTCTTTGTTGCAGCCCGTCAAATCTTGAAACACTGCTATCATGTCACCCTTAGTCCTTCTTTTCACTAGATTAGACATACCCAATCCTGCAACCAGTCTTCATATGTTTTAGCCTCCAGTCCCCTAATCATCTTTGTTGCTCTTCTATGCACTCTTAACAGAGTCTCAACATCTTTTTTATATTGTGGCGACAAAAACTGGATGCAGTATTCCAATATGTGTGGTCTACTACAGCATTAGTGGTTTCGTTCATTTGAATATCTGAACAAGCATGAGAGTTTTTCGTGTACAGTTGAACCCTTCTTTCCTTTTTGCTTCCTTTTCAATTGCTTGTATCTTTCAGTTGCACCAGTCATGGGAATCATCCCATCAGGTCTCTGTTACATTTGCCTTAAAAAAAAAAAACCTCAATTGAGCCAAAGTTTACCTTATTCTCCATACACTGAGCATTGGCTTATAGACAATAAAGACAGTGTACTTTATAAACCAATTATTTTTTTCTGATTTTTCTCTCAGTGGTTTCACAAGTTCTATTTCTATAGCATTCATACAGTCTACAGTGCACAAGTCTTTATCCGAGATCCTTACTTTCAGCAGGATTCCGTTTAAGCCATCCCATTCATGCTCAATATGTTTGGCCAAATACATTTTTACCCATCTTAGCAAGGTGCAACCTGCCTTCTGCCAATAGTCCATTATCTAGATAGCCCAGACTATGGCTTCTTATGGTGCATCCCACAATAGCGTGACCCTGATATATCCATACAAGACCAACCTTGATAGTGGGCTATAAATAAGCCACATTGATTTAGGGCTCTGAGCAATGTAGCACATTGAGAAATTGAATTGGCTGCTTACCTCACTTGTCCAAGGCTTTTTTTGTATTGGTAAGGAGGACAAGTTTTTAGCAGGCAGTTTGAAACCACTTTATGTCAGGCTGATAGGTCAAGGGCACAAATCATCTTGGTTATACAAAAGAGATTCAAGTACTCACTTGGTCGGTATCTGTGCCTCTGACATCAAAGTCTCTCCTTAAGCAATTACTTAGAAAAGATCTCAATGCTCATTTCATGGGAATATTTTACAGGTATGCAAATATACTAAGAGAGTTGGCCCTCCTTTCTAGTCCATATTCAATTTCATTTTAGACTGAAATCTGGAGCTTAGGGTGATCTAAAAAATAACTGAGGCTGGAGATGTACTGTATGATGTGGAAAGAATGCCACTGCATTCATTGCAGAAACAAGACATTGAACAAAGCATACATATATATTTCATTGTTTCAGCATCTCGAAACTCTTTTTTTTTAAACTTTGCAAAGTTTGTCAACTTCATTGGGGATTAATAGCCCGTCTTGAGGTATGAACACTGAACCAGGGTTAAAATCCCAGGACAAAAATGTTGATGAAACGAACCAAAGTTACCTATGATTTAGTTGAATTTAAATTCATGATTAACTGCAATTCATCTAAATTAAGTGCATTTATTTAGTAGGACTGAATAGCCTTTTGATTTGAGGGCAAAATGATGCTTTATAGATGTGACTAAGAATCTTATTAAAGGTACCATGGACACATCCCATGCACTTCAGAGCACTGATCTGCATTTGAATCTGAAGCGCAGTGCAGCCCCAATAATTACTATGATGACTTCAGGTGTGTTTGCTCATTTTCATCTTTATTAAATATTGACATTTGGCAGCAATGTTTACAGGGCTCCAACTGTAACATGGATTTAAAGAAGGAGTTGAAAAAGTAAGGGGGAAGGACAATATACAGATGTAGTATGTACACTATTGCTATTATGTTCTGCTTTCTGTTAGGAATGGAAAATAAATCAGCAGTGGATTTGTATGCGGGAATAGGAAACTGTAAGAAATTGATATTAAATATATTGGGGTAAGTTAAATACAAATGTTACACAAAGTTTTGAATACAATAAATTGTCTTTAAAAACAGGCAAACATGCATTAACACATAAAACCAAACCAGAATGTTGGTTGGTCATATAGACAATAATATGGGCTGATTAATTTCATAGTATTTCCTGTGAAAACTAGTTCAAATTTTACATGAGAGGGGAAAATGTAAGTAACTTTTATTTTTTATTCCCTCCTTATGCCGTATTTTATTTTTTTTGAAGCCGGATTAGCTATTAATACGTCTGTAACCCAGAAATCTCATCATAGTTGAAAGCACAAGCTGTTATCACTGAAGTGGAGATGGAACAACTTTCATGCCACATATGCATTAGCTCCAGTAAAAAAAAAAAAAAAATCAAAAGGACATTTGTGAAGGGTGGTTACTTTGAAGTAGAACAAAACCTGCTCTGGCCAATATGTTTATTAAATACGTTTTTGCCCATGGGAAGGAGAGACCATTATATAATCTACTTTACAAAAGTAAACAATATAAATAAAAGTATGGAGTGCAAATAAAAGATAAATAGTATTTTGACTTGATTTTTGGAGTCAGTATTTGAAAAGAGCGCCAGAAGGCCTTAATTAAGAGGACAAATGCCATCTGACCAAGGGTGGAAAGATACCTTTTAAGAAAGAATGGCTCCAAAGTCCAAATGAGCATGTCACTGTACTTTGACATTTGTGTATCTTTGAGACCCAATTTAACTGCTCTCAATTTCTTGTCATTATTAAGAAATAGCAACTCATAGGTCCAGGAGGCATATCTTAATTCAGCAGATATAGAGACACCCTCCTGACACTAGCATCTCTCATTGAAAGGACAAAATAAATAATAAATATTTTCCCCCCCACACTATCAGAAAGCCAGTTCAGTTCCCTAGATGCCTCTTCATGTTCTTTAAATGAAGGGGAGACAGCCTGAATTTCCACATAGCTCTTTCATTCTTGGCAAGTAATTAGAACTTTGGAGCTAAGGGAAAACTTCAATGATTGCATGTTTGGGGGAGAAATTATGACGCTCGCACTTCAAAGTGAAGTGAATTTGGAACCAATTTAATTAAAGACAATGAGACCTCTTCAAGAACTCTAGCACTTACACGTACTATTTTCACTGTGCTCTTTGCACATCTCTCATTATGATTCTGACTTGTCTCAGGGTAACAGTAACAAACTAGATTGGCTTTATATTACTTTATAACTAACTCTAATAGCTAATGAATGTTTATTTCTTAAGAATGCCACAATACAGTGCCATTGCTAATTGAGAGAGTTCATTTGCTCAGAGCAACTTGGATTCCAACTTAGAGCAGGGCTGCCTGTGAGGCTTGAATCCATCATCACAAACATAAATTTTCCAATTATTTCAGGAGGCTCACCTGTTGCATCGTTATGGATGTAAAAAAAATTGTCACAATTTTTTTTTAACTGAAATGGCCTGATCTGTCCAAATGAACTCAGTCATTGCATGAATAGGAACATTATTCATGGAGTCCATTAACATCCCCTTTTGATTTATCCTTGGCTCAGAAATTACGCTGCGTATGGAAAAAGTTATTGAGGATGGGCTCCAGCATGAGTCCGAAAGCTTGGAAGAACAAATCTCTGGTCCCAACTCAGATTGGATCCTGCAGAAAAGATTATATATTTGGAGTACCGTGTTTTCCTGAAAATAAGACCGGGTCTTTCTTTCTTTCTTTCTTTCTTTCTTTCTTTCTTTCTTTCTTTCTTTCTTTCTTTCTTTCTTTCTTTCTTTCTTTCTTTCTTTCTTTCTTTCTTTCTTTCTTTCTTTCTTTCTTTCTTTCTTTCTTTCTTTCTGCCTGCTAAAGAGGCAACAGGTCTTATTTTTGGGGTAGGCCTTACCTCACCTCCGGCACCGACAGCCTCACCCAGCTGGTCCACTTCTTCTGGGGCCGAAGTTGTGCAGCTGCATTCGGGCCTGCATTTTGCAGTCAGACCTTTCCAGAAGGCCTAAGCAGCCGAGTATGGATTCAGTCCATACCTTGATGCTTGGCTGCTGAGGTCTTGCAGAACTGAGCTTCTGGAAAGCCTTGTGACAGAGAAATGCAGGCCTGGCTGCAGAAGAGGCCACAGAAAAAGAAGTGGGCCGACAAGGAGAGGCCTGGATGCAAGGTAAGTGGTGCGGGGCGGGTGGGGCAGCTCCACACTTCCACCCTCTACCCTTGCTTGATTTTTAGGTATTTGCCTTGCCCCAAAACTACAGCTTATTTTTGGGATAGGGCTTATATTAGGCCCACCCCCAAAAAATCAAGCTAGGGCTTATTGTTGGTGTAGGCCTTACTTTCGGGGAAACATGGTAGTTGTGTTAAACAATTATATTTAGAAAATTGTGTGCTTTAAAATATATCAGGAAAAGCTATGTATGTACAATATATATATAGTAGTATGCAAAGTACTATATTCTTTTCTGCATAGGTTTCAATTTTATTCTTTTTTTATTGCATTTTAGTATTTTTTTTATTGTAAGCTGTATTGGAAGTGCTATCCAAGTGTATGAAAGAATAAATATACTAGGTTGATGAAGAATGCATAGGCTGAGTCCCTTTAGAAGTATTTTAACATGCTTACATTTAATTTCTACTTCAGAATTCCCTCCTGTCTGTTATGTTGACACCATATTGCACTTTTTAGCATAGTGTTGAATCTTCTGCATTCCAGGAATATGCTAGCAGGGAGGAAAGGCTGAAAATATATGCTCCTGCCATTCAATCAAACCCCTGCACTTTTTATTACATGAAAAACAGGGTGGGGATTCATTTGCATAGTTGCAGATGCCATCTTGATACACACAGACACACACCCATTTTCTGTAGATTCTCCTGCTGTGCCCTTAAGTTCCTTCCAATTTGTTAACAATTCTACATCTTTCAGGAAATAATCATTGTCATGGATGCCCATTCAAAGGGTGGTGGCAGTGGCAAAATCTTCAAGATAGCATGGACAGTATCATGATCCAAACTCTCTCCCTTGCATGGTGTATGTACTGTATTGCAGGCTTTGACCACATCTCTATGACAATACTTTTAAAAATGTTTCAGGGCCAGTTATGTTTGACATCACCTACTTTTTAAAAGTAAATGTATTTCTTGTATATTGTAAGAAGGTATCACTGAAAAAGTTGTGTCTCCTTTACTGGGCCTTCTTGCAACTGGATATAATAGTTGAATCACGTTGATGTCTTGAGTCTTTCAAGACATTCAGCTGAAAGACTAAATATTAGTGATGAAGCATCTCATATTTAAGTATCATATATATTTAGAAAAACAATCACGAGCAACAGAAAGAGGCACACTGTTTTAGTAAGCTTATCTTTTGAGCAGTCATAGCCAGAAATAAAAATTCTCATTTTATAGTTGTGAAACTTTTGAGAAACTAAAGAACTAGGGGTGACATAATAGCAAAATTCCAGTATTTGAGGGGCTGCCACAAAGAAGAGGGGGCCAACTTATTTTCCAAAGCACCCGAAGGCAAGACAAGAAACAATGGATGGAAACTAATCAAGGAGAGAAGCAACTTGGAATTAAGGAGAAATTTCCTAACAGTGAGGACAATTAACCAGTGGAACAACCTGCCTCCAGAAGTTGCAAGTGCTTCATCACTGGAGGTTTTTAAGAAGAGATTGGACAGCCACTTGTCTGAGATGGTATAGGTTCTCCTGCTTGAGCAGAGAAGTTGGACTACTAGAAGAACTCCAAGGTCCCTTCCAGATCTATTCTAATTGGGTTGAATCCACTCCTTGAGATAGCACATTACTCAGATCCTGTATTTTTTACATAGCTTACATAATGTCTGCCTCGTGAGAGTATAATTATTTATTTATTTCATAATATATGCATTCCTAAAATCTGATCAGGAATGGAACAAATTTTTGGAAAATCCCTATGTATATTTATTGTAGAACATATTAAAAAAATCATTTTAAAGCACAAGAAAAACAGTTCAAAGACACATAAAATTAGATACACCATTAAGTGTTTCATTTTTTTATAGATTGCATATCTAACACAGTTATCTTATTAATAGAAGTATGTGTTATTGCTTAATAATGCCTACATTGTTTTGCCAACTTCTGCCATAAGTGTTCTCAATTATCTTGATTAGATAGAGAAATAGGCTGATAATAATATAATGAAATATAATAGAAACAAATAACAAAGTTTCTTACTTAGAAAAAAGGAAATAAAATGCAAAAGTATTGGATACCTGGCTTGATAATAGTACTCTTGAAAAGACCTTGTTGTTGTAGAGGATAACAAGCTGAAGGTGAATCACCAATGGCGTGCCTGAAAATGGAGAAGGAGGTGGGGGGAAGAGGAAGCAAAACCTGCTATATTCTGCTTTGGTCAGATCCCACCTTCAATAACAAGGATGCTAAAGGAACTACCAACTGAGTCTTACAGGACAGGTTTAGTCTTTAGGTATCATATTTGATAGGGAGGTTTATAACATTTTTCAAGCAACTAAAAGAGGAGTAACATAGAAGAAGATCCACTCTCCCTATCATCCCAGAATGTAAGATATAGTCTTAAGTTACATGAAAAGTTGTATATAAGCAAAAGCATTCCAATGGAAAGAACGATTGTGGTAGAATCCCCAGCTGGACTGGAGAGGGGTGTTAAGAGGAAGCCAAGTTTAGAATCTTTGCACTACAGAAAGTGGCTCAAGCTTGCCCTCCCTGCAAAACCCTTATCTGACCATTCCCAAGGCAATGCAGTCAGTCTAGTGAGATTCTTGTAACACAGGTAACACAGGTAACACAGGCTCAGACAATCCCTTGTCAAAGATGCTTTACACTGGATTCCTATACTGCACCGGACAGGAGACTGAATGTTCCAAATGGCATCTTTACTCTCCATCATTGTAGTCACACAACATGGCTATTGAGGTCAGTTAAAGATCTATGAGACACTTTTACATAACGTGCTAAATTTATAGTATTAATCTTTGTTCATTTATATGTGGCTTAGGTAATTTCTACACTAGTAACTTATAGATATAGCATAACCCAATCATCATTGAAACACAATAAAATCAATCATCACTATTGTTGTGTTGGCCCAACGATGGTTAGATGTTCTCCAGAAAACACTGCATGTTGCTGTTGAAGAAATCACCCTAAAGTCTTGTGCAAATCCAATCTCTTTTGGACAAAGTATTTGCAAATTCAGAAATTCATTCAATAGCCAGGTTAAATGAGTATCTGAATGCAGTCTATAATTCTAAGGGGAAGTTATTGAATAGGAGAAGCACAGAAAGTCTCCCCTCCCCATACACCCAATGTGGCTTAATTTATGTCAATGGATAGTTCTAAGGGGCTGCCACAAAGAAGAAGGGGTCAACCTCTTCTCCAAAGCACCTGAAGTCAGAACAAGAAGCAATGGATGGATACTAATCAAGGAGAGGACCAACCTAGAAATAAGGAGAAATTTCCTGACAGTTAGAACAATTAACTAGTGGAATGACTTGGCTCCAGAAGTTGTGAATCATTGGAGGCTTTTAAGAAGAAATTGGACAGCCATTTGTCTAGAATGGTACAGATTCTCCTGCTTCAGCAGGAGGTTGGAATAGAAGACCTCCCAGGTCCCTTCCAATTCTGTCATTCTGTTCTATTATCTTATTGGCCACAATTGTTTTAATAAGAATTATTGGGTGGGTATGTATACACTCTCTCATAGTTTTTTGCAGTTCTTTTATCATTGTCTCCAGTATCAATGTGCAATGTAGACACTAACTCCACTAACCATGTAGAAAAGTGCCAGCTGTCCTTAGCTCAGGTTAATTCTGTGAAGGAAATAGCTGCCTGCCCAGTAGTGCTTACTGTAATGGGTTTGAAGTCACTGTCTGACAGCCTTTACTTACCCAGCAACATCACCCATAGGCTAAAGGTAAAATATGCACTAGTTCAGTGGTGGCGAACCTAAGGCACGGGTGCCAGAGGTGGCACTCCGAGCCCTCTCTGTGGGCATGCGCACCATCATCCCAGTCCTAGGCCTTTCGATGGGTTTTATAAAACCTTTTCGCTTTAGGCCTCCGCTGTCATGTGCAAAAAAAAAAAAGGTTCAATCAATCAGTCAATTTCAACTTCTTGCGGGGAAAAAAAAAGATCTTGCAAAGTTGGAACTGATTGATTGAACTTTTTAGTCCCACCCAGTCTGCCATTACCACAGCAGCCATGCCCACCCAATGGGCCACACCCAGCCAATGGGCCACACCCAGCCAGCACCCGACAATGCATAAGTGGATTTTGGGTTGCAGTTTGGGCACTCGGTCTCTAAAAGCTTTGCCATCACTGAACTAGTTGGAGTAAAATAGCTGTGTGATTCAGAATGCTAATTTGTCTGCCCAGCGGATGCTGTAAGTAGCTGTGCCGCTCCCTTAGCCAGTTGGCTAAGAGACTTCATTAGATTCCCTATTAGGTGGGAAAGAGAGAAAGGGAACCAGTGCAGAGTTATTCATTGTCCTACGACTCAATTCTAATCACTTCAGTCAGTGTGACTGACAGAGAAATGCTTTCCAGTGTGATTGAGTATATTGATTCTTGAGCCCCTTTTGGGGCACACTAGAGACATAATCAGAGCCTCTACTTTAAAAAAATAAAAACCCCTCTTCATCTGCCTTAATCATCTGATCGATAATCAGCATCAGGGCTAGAGATCTTCAGGAAAGCTTTTGCCAAAGTCTTTATTTTCTGTCTCTCTGCTGTGTCAAGGCAATCGCAATAGACCAGAAAAACAAGCAGCATCGTTGTGGTGATGCTGATTCTCTTGAGTGGGCATTTTTCTTCCTCTCTTTTTCCATCCTTAATCTCCCATGGACCATTCGCTAGGAAGCTATCATCTTCATCTCGAAAGAAAAGGAGACTGGAGGCGAACGACATTTCCTCTCTTACACCCTTAGCTGGAACTGAAAGAGGGGCACACAGACACCAAACCCCTTCCCGCTAGGAGACACTGTACATGTAGCATCTTGAAGAATGGCTGCAGCTGAAACTGAAGCCCGAACTGTATCTGTGGAAGAGATGATAGCTAATGGTGAAACTTTCTGATTGGATGTCTATGGAGCTTCTCAGTCATCCAGGTCATGGTTGTCCCAAAGGTGCTTTTTCAAAAGGCAACTGGGCTATGTCTTTCGTAATAATTTCTGATGGGATGTTTTGCTCTATAGTAGATACCGAATTCTGAATGAAAATAAACTTAGGCTCCCCTCTCCCTCAGGATCAAACTCTTAAAGAAGGCTAAGAAATGTTGTCTTTTATTGCTGCAGCTTGGATGATTTTATGGCCATTCACTGAATCATCAAAGAAATGTTTCTTTCCTTCCAAAATATGACAGCTTTATGCACTCTGCAATTATAAACAATTTATTTAGTTCCGTAGGAATTTAACTGATAATGTTTTACGTAGCTTGATTAGAATGATTCATGGCAGTAAATTCTGGATTATTTAACGTATATAATTTCACTTGGGAAGGAATGGAGCATTTATCAAAAGCTTTCTGTATTGCCTGAGCATGAAATGTTTCCAATTAAAATTTCATCCATGTTTAACCAATTTTTCAATTGAATTACCAATAAAGACAAAGCCTATGACACACAAATAATCTAATGTATCCTCTCTGAAGAAGGAAGCTTTTTTTTTTGTCTGCTGGTTTCAGGAGAGTCTCATCGAATATAATCACAGCATTCATTCCAATTTGGAGAGCAAAGTTGTCCAGACTTCTTATATGTTATGCAGTGTCAAGCAGCCCAGTGCATAGCACTAATTCCTCAAGTGAAAGAGGCAGCGGTTTCCCACACAGCTCCTTGATTTAAATTACAGAGCACATTTATTATGCTTCTGTTCCTCTGACTGTGAAATACCATAGTACAGTAGCTTTGTTCTGACCCCTTCTCCAAAGCCCAGCCTCAAAGTGTGACTAATCTAGTGCCGGATGACAGCTAACTTCAACATCAGACAACATGAAAATTGAAGATATTTTTTATCCTCTTGCCAATCTGCGAGTGTCTGAATAAGCCTCGTCAACTTCATTACAAACTCATCATCTCTTGTGTAGATAATGATAGCCTAGGCTGGTGGAGAACTCAGCTTCTTGTTGTTTTTACTGACTCTCTCTGCCTTCAGGCCACGCATCTGTGGGGATAATGAATGGAGCAATTCTTTGGGTGCAAAACAAAAGGCTGCTGAGGTGGGGGAAAGGCCCGTGGCATCAGTCTAGGCCCGGGAACTCAGAGGCAGAAATTCTTTGTCATGAATCGCTTCTCAGAAAAGAAGGCCCTCGTAAGCAGAGAAGAAAGAAGGACACAGAGTAACTTTGTGTGGCGGTGGGGTGGAAGCCCAGAGGCAGGGACCATGTGAACGCGCTTTCAGAGGGCCTTTCAACGTCCAATTTTAGCAGGCTTTTTTGTCTGAAAATCCCTTGCATTTAAAATGATGGTGACATAATGTAAATACCACAGGAGGTTTTCATGAGCTCCTGCACACTTATTACTCTTATTGAAATACAGTTTAAGCCACAAGACTGAAAGCATTTTGTTCAGTGTCCAGCTGTAAATAAAGATTCCCTTTTCCTCACAGTCAACCTCTGAATAGTTATTTTGTTGCTCATCCATGGGATGAACTGGGAACAAACTGTATTTGGCCAAAGTTTGCAATTTCTCATTTTCTAAAAGATTTAAATCAAGTATTAAGAAATGTTCAAGAATCTCATCCCCCTTCCTTGTTCTTAAACTCATATTTGTTAAAAACAAAGGAACTGTGAGGTACATTTTTTTTATTAAACAAGTTTATATACGGTACATTTATATACAGTGTCAAGCGCAAAATGAATTGTGATGCTGAAGAAAACAAACTTTATCTAAAACTACAAAACAATTTTATCATGGCTGGGAAATATGAAACATACTTTTTACCCTGCATGGAACAAAAAAGGTGAAAAGCATAAACTTTAGGGTTCTCAACTAAAAATAATACACTATGTTTATTGTCTTTCCTTCTTACAAAGACAGTACTGTTGATGTGACATGCATCATTTTGGAGAGCTGTTGGCTCAATAGAATGGGGATTTTTAAAAAAAAAAAAAAAAACCCTGTTTTTAAGCAAAATCCTCTCATAGTACAGGAAGGATAGTTGTGAATGACTCCTTCTCAGCAAAGGCATCATTTGGAACTGAAAATCCCAAATCAGAAACTCAGCAGACAAATGAAGGGTTAGTTTATTTCTTTGTTGTGTTCTCTGCTATTGCTATTCCACTGTCTGTGCCTCATCCCTCCTCCAAGTACTGTTGCAGCAGTCACTTCACAGGGCTGCAGCATTGCCTTCAGAAGCTGTGGGCACTCCATCACTGGAGGTTTTTAAGAAGAGACTTGTCTGAAATGATATAGGGTCTCCTGCTTGAGCAGGAGGTTGGACTAGAAGACCTCCAAGGTCCCTTCCAGCTCTAGTCTGATTGATTGATTGATCTCTCACAAAACTGAAAGTGAGATTGTTATCCTCCCCAACCCAAACTAAGTGCTAGTCACTATTCCAAACTTTTGGAGCAAAGGAAGACATGGAATCTTTTCACATAAAATGCAACGAATACTATGCCCCAGAGATAGAGGGAAACCCTGCACTATATATAATAGAGAGGACAGCCTCCTATTTACAGGTATCTATGGTTTCCTAACATGTGATGTGCACCCTCCCACCTCAGCTTCCTGAAGTTACATTTTTATTTATTTATTTATTTATTTGTTTGTTTGTTTGTTTGTTTGTTTGTTTGTTTATTTATTTATTTATTTATTTATTTATTTATTTATTTATTTATTTGGGTTTGTATGCCGCTCCTCTCCGGGGAATTGGAGCGGCTAACAACATATATATAACAATAAATTACAATAAAAAACCCAAACAACGATATCTAAAAAATACAATAAAACACACATTCAATTCAACAATCAACCACAATCATCCCCAGGCCTGCCAGCAAAGATGAGTTTTTAGATTTTTCCGGAAGGCCGGGAGAGTCGGAGAAACATGGACTTCAGGAGGCAGTTGGTTCCAGACGGCGGGCGCCACAACAGAGAAGGCCCTCCCCCTAGGGCCCGCCAGACGACATTGTTTCGCTGACAGGACCCGGAGGAGGCCAACCCTGTGCGCTCTCACCGGTCGTAGAGAAGTATGTGGCAGAAGGCGGTCCCGTAAGTATCCTGGTGCCATGCCATCTCCAAAGTTCAGTTGCAAATAACTGAATTTCAGCACTGCAGGGGTTTTTTGCTTTTTTTTTTGCTTTTTTTTTAACTTCAAAGGTGGGAATGAGAGCAGGAGATTTCTGGATCATTCCAATTGTTTGAAATTCCCAAAGCCCTGAAAATGGTGATGATGATTTTTGGATTATTTTTTAAGATTGGGGTGATTAAAGAATAAGAAATGGAATGATTTATTTCCAAAATATCTCTTCCACTTTCCTGATATACAGGCTTGAGCACAGGATTTTCAGGAGCAACGGCAATATTTATGCACACACAGACATATGATAAAATGGAAATAAAGAGTTGTTGTTGTTGTTTTTTTAAATGTATCCTGCAGGCTTTTTAACATGAAAAAGCCCTGGATAGTGTTGAATGAACAATCGCTGTTTACATAGAGACAATGAAGTGGTCCCAACATAAATGAAGCCATATAATAGCATGGCTACATCGTCCTACTCTTGCTTCTTGTTATTTCTGGAATTGATGCAGTTCTCTTTTGGGTAGCTATGAATTGAGGCCTTGTTTGGACATGCTGCCATGTATGTTGCACCTGGTCAGGCAAGTGCCCTGTTTGTTCCCTGAACAACTCAAATAGAGTGTTCAGCTAGAAGACCAGCACAGATTAGGTTGGCTGGTTACAGTATATGCTAGTGTTGACTACTGCTTCGTACCCATGAGAAGGTTGGAGCACATCTTTGCATCCAGTTTGTCTTTGCCATTCATCTTGCCATATGAAGCTTGGGACCAACACAACAATAAGATGTAAAAATGAAGTAGTTACCTGAAAATTGATATTAGGAGACAGTAACTTCCATAAAATCTCAAGCACTCCACCGGTGCGTGGAGAACTTGGTGCATTAGTAATAAACCAGATCATAACAGGTGGTTGCTATTACTACCCTTCTCCCTGTAAGTCTGCATTAGCTCCTTAGAAGTAAGAACTTTTCTTTTCTTCTTCACTGCCACCTAACTGCTTTGAGAATGGATTGATTAAAAATAGACCAAACATATTCCTTTTTTAAAAAAATAGTGTTACTTATTTAGTAGATCATGATAATGCTGCAGACATAAAACATCTTGACTGCAGCAGATTTGAGAAGCAGCCCTTGTCATTCAGGTCATTTGTAGAAATGGATGACAGTAGTGAGCATTCCACAGGAAATCACCCTCTGGGGGATCCAGAGATGTCAATAGGCAAATAGGATTATGTATTTTCAATCAGTAGCAGATCTAATAGCAATAACAATAGCACTTAGACTGATATACTCCTGCACAGTGCTTTACAACCCTCTCTAAGCAATTTACAGAGTCATCATATTGCCCCCAACAATCTGGGATTCATTTTATCCATCTCGGAAGGCTGAGTCAACCTTGAGCCTTGAGTCAGGATTGAACTGCTGCGTGTGAGCAGACTTAGCCTGCAATACTGCCTTCTAACCACTGCACTTCCATGGCTGTATAATAAGAATATTACAGTGCATTCAGAAAGTATTCAGACCCCCTTTCACTTTTGACAATTTTGTTATGCTGCAGCTTGATTCTACAGTTGTTGAAATTCATTTTTTTCTCATTAATCTACACTCAGTACCCCATAATGACAACATGAAAACGGAATTTTCGAAATGTCTAAATTTATTAAAAAGAAAAAACTGAAATATTACATTGGCATAAATATTCAGAGCTTTCACTCAGTACTTTGTTGAAGCACCTTTGGCAGCAATTACAGCTTCAAATCTTTTTGGGTATGACACAACAAGCTTTGCACATCTGGATTGGGGGATTTTCTGCCATTCTTCCTTGAAAATCCTCTCAAACTCAATCAGGTTGGATGGCTACCATCGGTGGACAGACATTTTCAGGTCCCTCCAGAGATGTTCAATAGGGTTCAAGTCAGGGCTCTGACTGGGCCATTCTAGAGTTGCCCCTAAGCCACTCCTATGTTGTCTTGGCTGTGTGCTTAGAATCGTTGTCATGTTGGAAAGTCAATCTTCAGCTCAGTCTGAGGAACTGGTTTTCATTGAGGATATCCCTGTACTTTGCTCCATTCAGTTTCCCTTCAACCCTGACCAGTCTCCCAGTCCCTGCTGCTGAAAAACACCAAGCGGACTTTCATGTCTTTTGCACTGAGGAGATGCTCCCGTCTACCACTCTGCCATAAATTAATTTATTTATTTATTTATTTATTTATTTATTTATTTATTTATTTATTTATTTATTTATTTATTTATTTATTTATTTATCAAATTTGTATGCCGCCCCTCTCCCGAGACTTGGGGCGGCTCACAACAACAATATGGGTACACATAAAAAATTTATAATAACAATAACAGCATACAAACCAAGGATCCATACATACAACATTCAAACACACAATCAAGGATGGAAGCACATTCCTCGGCCCAGGGGTAGAACACAGTTCATACCCCCCAAGCCTGCCAGCACAAATGGGTCTTCAAAAATTTCCGGAAAGCTAGGAGGGAGGAGGCAGTACGAACCTCCGAGGGGAGCTGGTTCCAGAGGGCTGGGGCAGCAACGGAGAAGGCCCTTGTCCTAGGACCCGTCAGATGACACTGATGGACAGGACCCGTAGGAGGCCAGCCCTATGCGCCCTAACCGGTCGCTGGGATGCATGAGGCTGAAGACGGTCCCGCAAGTAACCTGGTCCATTGCCATAAAGGGCTTTATAGATCAGCTATAAATCCCAGATTGGTGGAGGGCTGCAGTGATGGTTGTCCTTCTGTCCCATCTTCACACAGAATCTCTGTGGATCATGTCCAACCAATTCAATTTACTGCAGGTTGACGTCAATCAAGGTGGAGAAACATGTCAGCAAGGATCAAGAGAAATGGGAGGCACCAGAGCCAAATTTCAAGTGTTGTCGCAACGGGTCTGAATACTTATGCCAATGTGATATTTCAGTTTTTTCATTTTAATAAATCTACAGACATTTCTAAAATTCTGTTTTCATTTTGTAATGATGGGGTACTGACTGTAAATTAATGAGAAAAAAATGAATTTCAACAACTGTAGAATCAGCACAACAAAACTGTCAAAAGTGAAAGGGGGTCTGGATCCTTTCTGAATGCTCTGTATATCTCAAATGATGACAGGGGTGGTGGTGGTGATGGTGGTGATGGTGATGATATACCATAAATCTGTGTTGGCTCTTTCTGATTGCAGAGACAGACTTTCTCCAGGATGAACTATCCCTGCTGCTACTACAGTACATACCTCCAAACAGTCACTCTGAATTTGAAACAGATTTCTGATCTCAGACAAAAGTATCCAATCCTGATCTGTGCTCTACAATAGGGATAGATAGCTTGTGGTGACAGAGCTGCCTATTCCTATTGGAATCCACTCTGAACATAACTGCGGAAATTTGACAGCACATTTTCCCATATAAATCCTAAAATAGGTACATGAGTTTCAAAAAACAGAGAACAAAGACCCCCCCCTTAAACTCTGCTACAACTCTTGTCACACACAAAAAACCCTCAGCCTTGTTCTTTTGTGTAATACACTCTCATCCACCCATTTTGCAGCCCTCAGGCCCCTTCCCAATGTTGAGAACAGCTCTGTCTTACAACTTTGGGATGTTCTGTGGCACTGAACATCCAAAAGGTTGGATGGGAGATATAAGGAAATCTGGGACATTGGATATGCTATAACTGAGGAATTTAAAAACCTCCCTGCCCTCAACTCCAAGTAGGATACGAGGAAAATTCAGATGAATCCTGGAGCTGAATGAAACAGGGGACAAAGCAATTAAAGCTTCTTTTAAAAAACAAGAAAACAAACATGTAATTTTATTAAGCTTATCAGTATAAAATACAAATGAAAATGAAAATAGTGAAAAAATGGGGAGGGAAAAGGGGGAAAAAGTCTAGGGGGAAGGAGAAAAGAAAAAAAAAAGTCTTCCAACACTTTAGCACAGTAGAATAACTTAATAACATCATTGCCTAACTTTTTAGTTTTAGCAATAGCAATAGCTCTTATATACTGCTTTACAGTGCTTTACAGTCCTCTCTAAGTGGTTTTACAGAGTCAGCATATTGTCCCCAACTATCTGGGTTCTTGGAAGGATGGAAGGCTGAGTCAACCCTGAGCTGGTCAGGATTGAACTCCTGGCAGTGTGAGCAAATTAACCTGCAATACTGCATTCTAATCACTGCACCACCATGGCTCTTTTACATATTTAATATGCACTAGCCATTCCTATAACCACAAACTTATCTCATCATCAAAACCCAGTTTCATTTTTTTCTCTCTCAAGGGCAAAATCCATAAGTGGTTTTGAAGTAGAAACAAAGCTGGATGTAAAAGCAAGTGCTTCTTGTAGGAGGAATTTTTTTTTTTTAAAAGAAAGTGAACACCATTTCTTTCTAGTTTCCATCCTGCAGGAAGAAGTCTAGCTATTAAATTTAACCCAGTCCATTTAAAACCATGGACAATAGAAGAAGGGGACGACAGAGAATGAGGTAGCTGGATGGAGTCACTGAAGCAGTAGGCGTGAGCTTAAATGGACTCCAGAAGATGGTAGAGGACAGGAAGGCCTGAAGGAACATTGTCCATGGGGTTGTGATGGGTCGGTCATGACTTCGCAACTAACAACAACATTTAAAACCATTTTATTATTACTTTTATTCAATAAATTCAATTCAATAAATTAGCCACTTCTCTCTATCTCCTTCCTTCCTTCCTTCCTTCTTTCCTTCCTTCCTTCCTTCCTTCCTTCCTTCTATAGAATAGAATAGAATAGAATAGAATAGAATAGAATAGAATAGAATAGAATAGAATAGAATAGAATAGAATAGAATAGAGCTGGGAGGGACCTTGGAGGTCTTCTAGTCCAGCCCCCAGGTGATGGAGCACCCATGATTTCTGGGGATAAGCTGTTCCACAGAAATTGTGGGCACTCCATAACTGGAGATTTTAAAGAAAAGACTAGACAATCACCTGTCTGAGATGGTATAGGTTCTTCTGCTTGAACAGGGGGCTGGACTAGAAGACCTCCAAGATCCTTCCTTCCTTCCTTTTAATCCTGGTGTCTGCCTGGACCAGCCTATAAAGTTTTCGTGGCCTTTTTTTTTTTTTTACAAATGGTTTACCCCTTCTTTCTTCCTGGGGCACAGAGAGACTGACTGGCCATGTATTTGTCATTAACATTTGTATAACACCCTCCTCCTAATGGCTCAAAGTGGCCTAATCCCCCCCCAAAAGAGGAACATTTCTATCTCTCCACTGTTGTTTTTAAAACTATTTTAAGCTGTTTTATTATTATAATGGCATTAAATATTATATAATCACACTAAATATATTATAATTACATAAAATATGTTGCACTTAAAAGCACTCTTCAAATTTAATTCTGCTGAAGCTAATAAATAATACTTAAAAACAATTTTACAGTAAATAATTTTTGTTTTGTTTTTTAATCCTATGGTTAATGTAAATTTCAAAGCACTGCAAACATTAGTTTACTGCATTGGTTTGCGTTCACCAAACACTGAAGCTAACTACTTTGAATTGAATTGGTGTATTAATTTTGCTGTTTAGATTGATTTTCTGACACTGCTTTCATAGGGACAATGAAAGAAAGAGCGACAATTTATCAAGATGCCTTCAAGTAATTTAGTACTATTATGAGCAATTGAAGCAGGCTATTTCTCACCAATAACTACTGAGTTAATAAAACATAGGAAATAAGGTGAAATGAAATGATACCTCACCATATTTCCCCTGGAGAGAGTTAATAGATAGATGAGATAGATAGATAGATAGATAGATAGATAGATAGATAGATAGATAGATAGATAGATAGATAGATAGATAGATAGATAGATAGATGGATGGATGGATGGATGATAGGACAACAGTTTATTAATTATATATTTAGCTCTCAATGTTTCATAATTAAACACTGAGCCATCTTACACCTGGAGATAGATACACTTGTGCCTACAAACAGAACAGATTAATGTAATGTTTTGCTACCTTCGACCTTGTATCCTTGAGACTCTTGATTCTGTGTCGCCAAACATAGAACTGTAATAGAGTTGAGGTCTAGCTAATAGTTTGTGCTATTGTGACTGTCATGCTCCATCTTTGTAACTTACCGCTCCAGGTCCCTAAAGTAGTCTGTACATACTGAGAAACACGTGCCAGAAAAGGCAAAGTGGAGCAGAAAAGGCCTTAAAATGGAAATTTCTTCATTCGCCTCATTCAGAACCAATTTCACCTGCAAGAGTGGGCTGTACTAAAATCTCTTCTGAAAAAAAAAAGGTTACATTGTCAACAGACCCACAATCAATAAGAACAGAACCAAACTCATTTGGTAACAGGAATACTCAATGTTCATGGGCTCTTTTGAGTGTAATCACCCTTACAAGAGTCTTGGAAAACAGGCACATTTCTAGCTGAGAGGGCATGGGGCTGCATGCACACCTGTGATGCAAATGGGGGCGGTGCAAGTGTGCACTCAACACTGATGGTGGGGCTATCACCTGTGCAAGGTTCAGGGTGGGGCTAGCACCTGTTGAAGGAAAAGACTTCATCAGGGTCCAAGCCGGGAATAAACAGAAAGAAGGTTGTAGTTTATTGAAGAGGAGAGCCAGACAGAAAGATGGCTCTGGAAGAAAAGAGAGAGCACATGTAGTAGGGAGTGAGTTTTTATACTTTGTTGGGCTTTTGTTTGGAATAGTTCCTGTGTCATGAACTTTGACTTGAGTCTGAGTGTGCCTTTCTGGTATTCTGACGGTGGTGGGTTAATCCTATTATGTCCTGTCTTAGAGTTTGGGTGGGGTATGTCGATTTTAAGGGTCTTTGTCTTCCTAATCTCTTCAGCTTCTAGCTGGAGGGCTTCAACCTTCCTTAATGGATTATTACATCTGCATTTCTAAAAGTTGGTTTCTGCTGAGTTATCTGGCTGGGGGTGTGGTGTGGAGAAGTTTCTGCCTTTTTAAAGATTTTCTCCATTATTTCTTTGAGAAAATATATTCTGCCTTTTTAATATTCCCCAAAATATTTCTTTACTCTGGATTGTTCCCACATACCTGTGCGACACTTGGGGTGACGCTAATGCCCATGTAATGCTCAGAGTGGCCGTAGCATGAGTGGGGGGAGTGCGTGCGCACATGTGCGCACACTGGCCAGCCATTCACACAGCCTGGTGGCCAAGAAACCATGCCCGGTAATGGGCTGCGACCAACAGCAGCCATTCAGAGCCCATTCTATTCAGTGAACATCTTTTTTGGTTAGATTGCTATGCTGCTTTGCGATCTGGAGACTTTCCTTTCCTTGGCTTGATAAAGTAGCATAATGCATTATTATTGTTATCATTTTAATACCACCCTGATTCCTACCCATTTTGTTTTCTGATGATGAACTGCGGTGCCACATATTCGTGAGAAACACAGTTCCAAATTCAATTACAGTGAAGAATCTTCAGAGACTCCACCTTCCCATGCAAAAAAGGAGCATTTTCCCATCTAATCCAGTATTAATGTTATGCAGGGCTTTTTTTGTTATAGAATGCCCAGAACAGAGTTCCGGCACCCTTTTAGGATGGAACCTTGTAGGGTAGGCAAGGCGGGTTGTATGACATGTGTGAGTTCTGGCACCTTTTTTTTTTTAACAAAAAAAGCAATGATGTTATGTAATAGTTTGATCATATGGTGTAGTAGTTAAAGTATTGGACTAGCATTGGAACACCCTGGTTCAGGTCTATCCTTAGCCATAGAAAGTAATCAGGAGATTTTGGACTAACCTGTCAGTGTTTCTCTGTTAGTATGTTTTGTTCAGTCCAACCTACCTAGAGTTTGTACAGATAAAATGGAGGCCCATTAGGCACCTTGAACACCTGGAGAAAAAGTGGAATATAAATCTAACGAACAATTCTGGCATCATCTACACCTAACAGCAATATCTGTTACACCTAACAGAGCATCCCTGTCCCCGCCAATCTAAAAACAATAGGGCTATCAATGCATGTAACATAGATATGTGTGTGGACAAAAATACCAACCATGCTGTCAAGCAAAATCAAGCTTTTAATAACGAGTGCCACAAAGTGCACTAACCAAATAGGTGGTAAGACAATAGGGGAACTCAGGCACCATTCAGGTTATGTAGAAAGTAAACACAGGGTTGATCTTAAAGGACTCAAATGTCTATACACCAATGCACAGAGTATGAACAGCAAACAAGGTGAACTTGAACAGGTCAATGAGGGCAGATATGATATTGTTGCCATTACAGAAACATGATGGGATGAAACCCACAAATGGAACACACAGCTAGAGGGATTTAAATTATTTAAAAGAAACAGACCAAATAAAAGAGGAGGTGGAGTTGCTCTCTATATAAGAAATAACTACATCTCCACAGAAATAGAGCACAACAATGACGAAAACTGTCTTGAATGCATTTGGGTCAATATAAAAGGGAGAAAAAATGACATTGCCATAGGTGTATACTATAGGCCACCCAACCAAACAGAGGAAATAGATGAACTTTTGCTAGTCAGTTAACTAAGGTATGTAGGAAGCACATCACCATAGTAATGGGGGACTTTAATTACCCTGACATCAACTGGGAGACAAACTTTGCACCAAGTGGAAGATCAAATAGGTTCCTGACAAACCTAGCAGACAACTTTATCTCCCAAAAAGTAGAGAAGGGAACTAGGGGATTAGCCATTTTGGATCTAATTCTCAGTAACAGAGAGGAAAGGATAGGTGTTGAAGCCACAGGAACCTTGGGAGGTAGTGATCATGCAATATTGGAATTCAACATTATGGAAGCACAAGCAATAGAATTCATAGTCAAACTAGAGTCTTGGACTTCAAGAGAGCTAATTTCAATAAACTTAGAGAGGGCTTGGGAAGGATTCCATGGCTGAGAATCCTCAAGGGGAAAACAACGCAAGAAGCTTGGGAAATTTTGAAAAATGAGATAATAGAAGCCCAGTCTAACTCAATACCAACAAAGAGGAAAAATAACAGCTCTCAAAAGAAACCAGCATGGCTGACAAATTGAAAGATAAAAAGGACAAGTATAGAAAATGGAAAGAGGGGCACATAACTAAATCAGAATATCAACAAATAGCCCAAGCCTGCAAAGATGAAGTGAGGAAAGCCAAGGCTCAAAATGAACTAAGGTTTGCGACCAAAGTCAAAAATAACCAAAAAAGAGCTTCTTTCAACATGTAAAAAACAAGAAAAAAGTGAAGGAAATAATTGGTGCATTAGTGGGTGAAAGTGGTAAGAAGGTGACTAGCAATAGGGAGAAAGCAGAACTATTTAACTCATTTTTTGCATCTGTCTTTACACAAAGGGAAAAAACAGATCAACCTATCAAAAATAGTGCCATAAAAAATAGTATAGAAAGACAAGTTAAGATAGGCAAGAAAATGGTAAGTGAGTACCTGTCCAGCCTAGATGAGTTCAAATCACCAGGACCAGATCGATTACACCCCAAGGTTCTCAAGGAACTGGCAGATGTGATCTCAGAACCACTGAACTATATTTTTCAAAGATCTTGGAGCACTGGGGAACTACCAGAGGATTGGAAAAGAGCTGATGTAGTTCCCATCTTCAAAAAAGGAAAAAAAATGGATCCAGGAAATTACAGACCTATCAGACTGACCTCAATACCTGGGAAGATTCTGGAAAAGATAATCAAACAACGAATCAGCGAACATGTAGAGGCAAACAAAGTCATTACTAAAAGCCAACATGGGTTTGTCAAAAACAGATCATGCCAGACAAATCTAATTGCATACTTTGACCAAGTGACAAAATTAGTGGATCAAAGGAATGCTGTGGATATAATTCTTTGGACTTCAGTAAGGCATTTGGTAAAGTAGATCACAACCTACTACTTGATAAGATAGAAAAATGTGGGTTAGACAGCATCACCACCAGATGGATCCGTAGCTGGCTGACCGGCTGCACTCAGCATGTGGTCCTTAATGGAACTGCATCTAAATGGAGGAAAATGTGTAGTGGGGTGCCCCAGGGCTCTGTTCTAGGCCCAGTGCTCTTCAACATCTTCATCAACGATTTGGATGAGGGGATAGATGGGGAACTCATCAAATTTGCGGATGACATCAAGCTGGCAGGAATAGCCAACACTCCAGAAGACAGGCTTAAGATACAGGAGGACCTGGACAGACTTGAACACTGGGTGCTATCTAACAAAATGAAATTTAATGGTGAAAAAAGTAAGGTTCTACATTTAGGCAAGAAAAACCAAATGTACAGATATAGTATAGGGGGTACCTTGCTCAATAGTAGTAACTGGAGGCTGTTGAGGTCTGGATGGGTGCCAACAGGCTCAGACTCAATCCCGACAAGACGGAGTGGCTATGGGTTCTGCCTCCCAAGGACAATTCCAACTGCCCATCCATCACCCTGGGGGGAGAAGTTTTGTCCCCCTCGGAGAGGATTCACAACTTGGGTGTCCTCCTCGATCCACAGCTAAGTTTAGAACACCATCTTTCGGCTGTGGTGAGGGGGGCATTCGCCCAGGTTCACCTGGTGCATCAGTTGCGGCCCTATTTGGACTGGGAGTCACTCCTCACAGTCACCCATGCCCTTGTCACCTCGAGATTCGACTACTGTAATGCTCTCTACATGGGGCAACCTTTGAAGAATGTCCGGAGACTGCAAGTAGTCCAGAATGCGGCCGTGCAAGCCGTCTTGGGTCTCCCAAGACATGCTCATATTACTCCAGCCCTCCGTGAGCTGCACTGGCTACCAATTGGTCTCCGAACACAATTCAAAGTGTTGGTTATGACCTATAAAGCCCTTTATGGCAATGGGCCAGGATACTTGCGGGACCGTCTTCTGCCTCATGAATCCCAGCGACCGGTTAGGGCACATAGGGTTGGCCTCCTACGGGTCCTGTCTGTTAGACAATGTCATCTGGCGGGGACTAGGGCTAGGGCCTTCTCCGTTGCTGCCCCAGCCCTCTGGAATCAGCTTCCCTCAGAGGTTCGTACTGCTTCCTCTCTCCTAGCTTTCCGAAAACTGTTGAAGACACATTTCTGCAGACAGGTTTGGGGCATGTGAGCTGCACTCTGCCCCTGGGCCTTTGACTGTGATTGTGTGTTGTATGAGTGTGGTGAATTACCTAGTTTTTTATATAAAATAAATAAATAAATAAATAAATAAATAAATAAATAAATAAATAAATAAATAAATAAATAAATAAATAAATAAATAAATAAATAAATAAACTGTGAGAGGGACCTCGGAGTCCTAGTGGACAATCATTTAAATATGAGCCAGCAGTGTGCTGCAGCTGCCAAAAAAGCCAACACAGTGCTGGGCTGCATTAACAGAGGGATAGAATCAAGATCACATGAAGTCTTAATACCACTTTACAATGCCTTGGTAAGGCACACTTGGAATACTGCATCCAGTTTTGGTCACCGCGATGTAAAAAAGATGTTGAGACTCTAGAAAGAGTACAGAGAAGAGCAACAAAGATGATTAGGGGACTGGAGGCTAAAACATATAAGGGACAAGTGCTGGAATTGGGTATATCTAGTTTAATGAAGAGAAGGACGAGGGGGGACATGATAGCAGTGTTCCAATATCTCAGGGGCTGCCACAAAGAAGAGGGAGTCAAGCTATTCTCCAAGGCACCTGAAGGCAGGATGAGAAGCAACTGATGGAAACTGATCAAGGAGAGAAGCAATCTAGAACTGAGGAGAAACTTCCTGACAGTTAGAACAATTAATCCGTGGAACAACCTGCCTCCAGAAGCGGTGAATGCTCCAACACTGGAAGTTTTTAAGAAGAGACTGGACAGCCATTTGTCTGAAATGGTGTAGGGTTTCCTGCCTGAGCAAGGGGTTGGACTCGATGACCTCCAAGGTCCCTTCCAACTTTATTATTATTATTATTATTATTATTATTATTATTATTATTATTATTATTATTATTATTATTATTATTACTACTACTACTATCTTTTCAGGGATTCAGACAGATAAACTCTTCTCTTGCTTTACTCCCTGAACCTCTTTGAAGGAGGTACCAGACATTGAATCTTGGACCTTATTTTATCAAAGCTTTGTTACAGTAGAGGAATTAGAACTATATTTCCTTTTTTTTTTCAATCTTTTTATTAATTTTTTTTCATCAATATATGTTAATTTTTCCAATCAACAAATTGTCTGGAATTTGCTAAGCTAATACATGTTCAATTCCTAATCCTTCACTCTTTTCTCTAACCAAGAATAAAATAAATTCCAAATTTGATAGTAGTCTGTATCTTCTTTGTCTTTCAGCCTCATAGTTAATCTGTCCATCTCTGCACATTCCAATATCTTCCTGATTATTTCTTCCTCTGATGGCAACCCTTCATTCTTCCAGTATTGTGCAAAATTATTCTCACTGCTGTAGTAATGTGTAGAATTAAGTATAATTTCTGCTTATTAGTCTTTTCAGACATAATGCCTAGTAAAAAAAGTTCAGGTTTAAAATCCACTTGTTCCTCCAATATTTTTTCTAACCACATATGTATATTTTTCCAATAAGCCTTTGCCTTCCCGCATGTCCACCAAATATGATAATACGTACCTATGTTATGTTTACATTTCCAACATCTATCTGACATATTTTTAAAGATTTTTGCTAATCTTGCTGGTGGAAGGTGCCATCTATAAAAACATTTTATACAGATTTTCTTTGTATGAAGTTGACATCATTAATTTATAGTTTCTCTACCATAACATTTGCCATTTTTCTAATTCTATATTATAACCAAAAAATTTTGCCCATCTTGTCATTGTTTCTTTCACTTGTTCACTTTCCATATCTAAAATTAACAAAAAATTATACATTTTCTTAATTAATTTCTCATCTGAGGTTAACAAAATCTTATCAAACACAGTTTGATCCTTGTAAAATCCATACATTTTTACATCTTTTTCATATCTACTTTGTATCTGTAAATGTGCCCACCAGGACAGATTAATTCCTAAATTTTCCAATTCTTGTTTAGATTTTATTTCCCATCAATATCTAAAATATCTTTATATGTCCATACTTTTTCAAAATCTACCAAATTCGGATGTATAAATACCTCCATCGAAGAACTATATTTCCTACATGATTGAAATACTTATCATGTAGGAGTACTTTAATTTTGGCAATATTGTGCCTAATGCTTATAAAACATTTTTTTAAAATTAGTGGGTATGGCAGTACCCAAATATTTTAATATATTTTTAAAATGTCATGCTAAACAAAACATTTTATAATCAGGCGACACTCATCCTGTACGCTAAATATATCCTGATGTTCTTCCATTAGCCAAGACTAATCATTAACATTATGTAGCTGTACTAATAAGTATGTAATTTTTCTTGCTGATGCTGTTTTCTAACCTAATTGCATACGTATTCTCTCTAATTTTCCTACTATGTACTTAAAGACATTATAGATTATTTATTTATTGCCAAGGAAATCGTGTGTGTCTTTTCTAGAGTTCCTGGGATGGGGGTGGGGGAGAATCTGGACTCCAAATTCTTTGCCTAATCAAAAAATAAAGATTCTCCCTGAAAGTAGAGATTTTTATTTTCGATTAGATTGGGAGTATTTAAGCAATCACAGCTAGCAATAGGAGTTAATGAAAATAGATTTGTCTGCATATGCTGATCCTCTGCCCAACTTCTCTGAAAAGGTTTGATCTCATGGAAGTCTGTGACTACAGACTTTTAAAACTGTAAGCTTCCTTGGAAAAGAATCTTCCCTTTTATGAAAAACTGTCATACATCAAAAATAATCACATTCATTTGCAACCTAAACAGATAAATATCTGCAGCAGGGCCAAATGCATCCGTTCATATTAATGCTTAGAAATAGACATTTTTAAAACTTTTATTTGTAAGCTTTCTTTCTTTTTTTAATGAATATCTTCCTTCAGTTGTAGTCATCAAGCAAGTTTATGAATTTCCCCCATTTTCTTGTTCTGGAATTTTGTCAATGGCCTACTAGAGTCAAAATATTTTTCTCTCTTGAACTACATTCCCAGGTCCAGCTAAAAACCTACTCTATAGAATGGATGTACACTATATCCCAAGGAAGCTCTGAGAGATTAATTTTGCTTCATTCAATATGGGCAACATATATCTCATGTTCATTCAGTATGGATGTGCTGTATATCCTCTTTTTTCCTTTCTTTTTTCAGTGGAGTCTGGAAAGCCTGAATGATCCTAGTTTCCTCAAAGCCAAATATGCTTAGCAAATTCAAAATATGTTCATCCAGTTTTTTTTAGCATTTTAGAGCTTTATGGATTTTATGGTGGTGGCTTTGATAAATGTATTAGCTGTTATATTTTGATAAGCTGTCCAGAGCCATTGGGAGTGAGCTGAATATAAATCTGTAAATAAACAAGACAGTCACAGTCTAAAATTGCTTGAAAATTCTTCCTTCCTTCCTTCCTTCCTTCCTTCCTTCCTTCCTTCCTTCCTTCCTTCCTTCCTTCCTTCCTTCCTTCCTTTTCACTCCTGATGTCTGCCTGGACCAGTCCATGAAGTTTTCTTGAATTTTGTTTACAAATGATTTGCCCCTTGCTTTCTTCTTTCTAGGAAACAGAGAGACTGACTGGTTCAAGGTCACCCAACTGGCTTTGTGCCCTAAGCAGGATTACAACTCACAGTCTTCCAGTTTCTAGGGTGATGTGGCTAAAAACCTCCCCACACCAAATGAGTTTTCTTTAAGATCTTGCCTTGTTCTTTGCACTCTAAATCCAGTCAGCTTCTAAGTGTGGAATGATCCTGGCGCCATTTTGTATTGTGCCTCCAAAATCAGTACCTCCAACTTGTCCCTTGTGAGATGCCTTACTCTAGCATTCGTCTATTCTATGATCATCTTCTCTCACTTCCTAGTTGGTAGGAGAGAGGAGAAAAAAGTTTTTTGAATTAGTATCAGAAAAATATTATTTGCAATTATTTTTACTATGATGTTTCCAGGCTTTGTGATAAGGAGTTAATTGCCAGGAGTCAGTTTTTGCACTCTCGCTATCTTGTTGAATGTGGATACTCAGTGATAAAATTTGCATCACCACACCAACATTGTAACTCAGATTGCCATATGCATTTCTTCCTTTTTTTGTGACTTCAGTTTTCGCTGTGATTGTTCAGAATTGACAACAATTGATTCAAAATTGATTTAAATAACCCCCAAACAGGTTTAACATGGTCAAAAAAAAATCTCAACCTTCTTCACACAAACAAAAGAACATTTTGGAAATATTTATGGGTTGGAGGTGTAATACTTAGTATGATGTCGCAAGGGAGAGAGAGAAAGGGACAGCGAAGAATTCTTGATTTTCATGGTTCAATTGTCTTTCATAATTGCCACAAAGAAGAGGGAGTCAACTTATTCTCCAAAACACCTGACAGCAGGACAAAAAACAATGGATGAAAACTAATCAAGGAGAGAACCAATCTAGAACTAAGGAGAAATTTCCTGACAGTTAGAACAATTAATCAGTGGACTTACTTGCCTCCAGAAGTTGTGGACAACCATTTGCCTGAAATGGTATAGGGTTTCTTGCCTGAGCAGGGGGTCAGACTAGAAGATCTCCAAGGTCCCTTCCAACTATGTCATTCTGTGGCCCCCTATGGCTTTATACAGGTCAGTTAAACCCCAATCCATTATTTTCCATGACAGTGATGCTAACCCCAAAACTAGGAACACCAGCACCTCCAAGTGATAAAGAAACCAGCTAAAGAAGGATATCTGAAAGAAAGGAAACATTTTAAAATATTCTGAGAATGAGGCAGAAAACCAGTAGCATCTTATGCAGGGGAAGAAAATGTTTGGGAATTCTGAGGACAGATTGCAGCATAAGAAATAGAAATGTGTGCCTTCCCATCCGTTTGGATTTTTGGCAACCGAACATTACCCGCAAATGTTCAAAGTGATTTGCCAGTTCCTTCTTCCTTAGGCTTAGAGAAAGAGAGGCAGGCCCAAAGTCACTCACCTGGCTTTGCTTGCCCAGAACCCACAACATCTTGATTGATGGTTTAGCACCTTAACTAACAATACAATTTGCTTTGCAATCTAGTATTAGGTATAATTGCTATTCAACCAATTTGGATTGCAGTTTTGGATTCCTCATTCTCTAGTGTGTGTGTGGTCCTGATCTTCCACACTCCATGTGTTTGGGAGAATGTGTGAACTGAGACAATCAGTTCATTCTGACTCATTTGTTTTCAGGACAAAATGGTTGGCTTGCAGTTTTGATCCACCGGCACTCAGAATGCCTGTCTTTTTGCTCTGATGAATTATCTTTTTAGTTCTGGTGTGTATCAAAAGGGCTTCTCATTTTGATAAGTGAAATCTCATCACTAATGTGTCTCATTACTTGCCTGCAAAACTCAACTTGTCTCAAGGAAAGTGTTGGAATATTCATGAGCAGGAAGAGTCATGTGGTAACTCAGTCAGCCAATGTGAAGAAAGTGCTACTGAGTCTGTGCAAAAGGTATTGAGTTAGGAGCTGAATTTTCAGTCTCAGGTTTGTCTCTGTATCTCTCTGTAAGAAGTCTTCATTAAGCTATGTTGCTGTAAAGAAGAATGTATGGCATTGTAAATATTTTGATATAAATATAAAGAAGTTATTTTGAATCAGCTAAATGCAGTCAACTGTGAGAGTTTCTGATTTATTTTTTCACCAACAGAGAAATTAAAATTCTCTAACAGGTTATGGGCCCAGAGTTTACTAAGGACTGCATTGTAATTTAAAGCTGGAAGATATTGCCTGTGTTTAGAAAGTATAAGAACAAGACAGAATAAGAAAAATGGCTGCAATGGAATTTGAGGAAAGCTCTGTGCCTCGTTTAGGTCAGAAGAATTACATTATATGGGCTGCAGAAATGGAATGTTTGCTCAAAGCAAAAGAGCTGTGGTATATCGTAGAAAATCCACCACAAGTGTTTGCAGCTGCTGATCAGAAAAGTCATGATCAAGCAATGGCTTATCTCATCTTGAATTTAGATGATGAACAATTTCTAAATGTTGCAAATTTAAAGACTGCAAAGGAGATTTGGTTGAAGTTGAGAGCTGTACACGTGAATGTTTCTGCATGCAATATAGTGCAATTGTCAAGAAAACTTTACAGGGCCTATTTGCAACCAGGTGAATCTGTGGAACAGCATTTAAATAAAATGCAAAGTTTATTTTTGGACTTAGAACAATGTGGGATTAAATTCCCTGAGTCCCAGACGGTTTTATTGGTGTTGAACAGTTTAGATAAAACCTGGGACACAGTTTCTGCGATATTTGAGTGTAAAGAAGAGCAAGACTTAAATTTTGAGGCTTTAAAGGCATGTTTGCTTAATGAAGAAGAAAAGCAACATTTTAGGAACAGCCACGAGGAGATGAAATTTCTGAGGAGGGGGTCCAGACTGCAAGTCTCCGGAGAAGAAACAAGGAGCAGATGGGACCAAGTTGCATCAAAAGAGAGATTTTGCAAGCAGAGGGCTCAGCAAGCAAAGAATTGCTACATTTGTGGAGCAAAGACACATCTGAAAAGGAACTGTTTGCAGAGGAACAATTTGCAGCAAAGGACATTTGTGCAAGCAAAAAAGACTGATTTGCAAAAGGAACATTTTGGTGTTGCAAAAGTTTGCTATAGTAACAACAAAGACAAGTGGCTAATAGATAGTGGGGCAAGTCAAACAATTGTTAATGACTGAATTATTTTGCAGATTTGTTCCAGTAGCACAAGAAGCTGTGGCTTTGGCAAATGGCCAGAAGGCAAAAGTCATCGGAAGAGGTGATGTAAAAATTCCATATTTGGAATCAAAGTTTACCAATGTGCTTTGTGTACCTGAGATGGAACATAATTTGTTAAGTGTGTCTAATTTAGACAAACAAGGTTTTGAGACCATTTTTGTAAATGGGAAGTGTTTCATCAAAAGGAATGGGAATATTTGTGCAGAAGGCATAAAGGAAGATAATCTATATGTATTGCAGGGACAAAAGGTTCAATGTTCCCATATATTTAAGAATGTTGCAGAGCATGATGTTTGTGTTCATCTTCTACATAGAAGACTTGGCCATGCAAGCTTTAAGGTTTTGCAGCAAATGCAAGAGTTTGCAGAAGAGCTAAATTTGAAGGGATGCAAAACATATTTGGACTGTGCGGTATGCAAAGCATCGAAGTCAAAGGCATTTCCAGTTAGTAAATATAGCACAAGACAAACAAAAAGAGCTCTAGAGCTGGTCCATGCAGATCTGGTGGGACCTATGCAATCCAGTTTGGGAGGAGCAAAATATGCACTGGTAATTGTTGATGATTAAAGCAGGTATTCATTTTGCTACTTGCTTAGAGGTAAGACAGAGGTGTTACAACAATTCAAACAGTGGGTAAGTTTTGTAGAGAGAAGGTACAGACAACAAGTGTGTCAGTTGTAAACTGACAGAGGTACTGAATTTATGTCAACTAAATTCCAACAATGGTTGGGGCAGTTGGGGATAAGACACAGACGTACAAATCCTTACACAGCAGCAGAGAACGGTGTAGCTGAAAGAAGGAATGGTGTTGCAAACAATGAAAGATTCATTATTAGAGGATTCTGGTATGAGCAGGTCATATTGGGGAGAAGCCATATTGACTGCCAATTATATAGTTAACAGGCTGTGGAGTTCCTCCATTAATAATACTCCATATGGCATTCTATATGAGAGAAAGCCATCACTGGCACATTTGAGAATTTTTGGAAGTACTGCACTTCTGAAAGCAATCAGAAGAAAGGGACAGAAAAAGGCAGGTTTGTGGGCTATGAGTCAGGGTCAGATGGATATCGCTTTAGCGATGGAAGTAAAAGAATTGTAATTTCAAGTTCTGCTAATTTTGCAGAACAAAATTGGGAAGAATTAATGCAAATTCTGGGTATGTCTCACTTAATGACGGTGATCTATTTAATGACAACAACTCATCTGATGATGGAAAAATGATTATTGAAGATGTCAATGTTCAGGGAGGAGAGGCTGAACAAGACATGAAACCAGAAAGACTTGAGACACAGGAGCAGTTATTACCATGTAGGTCAGAGCAATGTAACAGAGGAATTCCGCCTGACAGGTGTTGTGCCAGCAAGGTAAAGGTTTGCAATGTGTGGTATGAGCCAAGAAGTTATAAAGAGGTGTTGGCATTACCAAAAGCTGAACAAGAAAGATGGAAGGAGGCCATGGATAAAGAGATGAAATCGATGGGAGACCATGAGTATTTAAATCAGTGACTTTGCCATAGGGAACCAAAGCTGTGGGTTATAAGTGGAAATATAAGAAAAAGGTATTGCCAAAATAATGATGTACAGTATAAGGCCAGGTTAGTGGCACAAGGTTTTTCACAATTAAAGTATGTGCACTACGATGAAGTATTTGTGCCAACTGTGAAAAGTGAGAGTATAAGATTAGCACTGGCATTGGCAGCGGCATATAAGCATAAAATCTGGCACTTTGATATCACAACTGCATTCCTCAATGCTGAGTTAGAGGAAGAAATTTATATGATCCAAGCACCAGGATATGAAATTGCAAAACCTAACACGGTGTATAAATTAAACAAGGCTATTTATGGGCTGAAGCAGTCAGCCAGAAACTGGAATATCTGTTTAGATACTGCTTTAAAGGGTCTTGGATTTAAGAGTTGCAAAGCTGATAATTGTACGTATACTGGACAGTTACAAGGAGGGAATTGTCTACTGTTATCATTTGTGGATTATCTTTGCTTCATCGCAAAGGATGCATCACAAGTCAAGGAATTTGCTGATAAATTAGGAAAGAAATTCGAATTAAAGAATTTGGGAGAAATAAAAAATTATCTCGGTGTAGAGATACAGAAAAATGAAAAAGGTGGTTATATTCTCAGTCAAAGGAGAAAAATTGAGCAGTTATTGGAGAAATATAATATGAAAGATTGCAATACTGCTCCCACACCCATGAGTATGGATTTTTATAATAGTTTAAGTGTGGACAAAGATGAAACCTGTGATCAAGAGATATATCACTCAGCAATAGGGAGTTTGTTATATCTGTCACAGTGGTCCAGACCAGACATAGCTTGCGCAGTAAGCATTTTGAGTCGTTTTACTGCTGCACCTACAAATGTACATTGGATGGGTGTAAAAAGGGTTCTCAGATATTTAAAGGGAACTATACATTTGGGTCTTCAAATACAGATTACTGAGGAATTGAAATTAAAGTGTTATGTCGATAGTGACTATGCAAATGACATAAACACAAGGAAATCAAATTCTGGGATTATAATATTGTTTGGAGGGACTCTGATTGGATGGAAGTCCAGAAAACAAACAACTGTTGCTATCTCAACAGCGGAAGCAGAATTTATTGCTTTATCTGAATTGTGTTCTGAAGTAACATGGTATGTACAGTTGTTGCAAGATTTAAATATTAATGTAAAAGAATCTGTAAAGGTATTTGAAGACAATGCTGCCTGTATAAAAATGGCAACTGGTGACAGGGTGAAGAACAGAAATAAACATGTAGATATTAAGTATTGTAATGTCAGGGAAGCTGTAAAAGGAAAATTGATTAGTTTACATCATTGTTCTTCTGAGGACAATTTGGCAAACATGATGACTAAACCATTGGGTGGTGTTCGCTATGGAGAATGTATTAAGTCAATAGGTCTGATGTCTCTTCCTGTCATGAAGGGAGGAGTGTTGGAATATTCATGAGCAGGAAGAGTCATGTGGTAACTCAGTCAGCCAATGTGAAGAAAGTGCTACTGAGTCTGTGCAAAAAGGTATTGAGTTAGGAGCTGAATTTTCAGTCTCAGGTTTGTCTCTGTATCTCTCTGTAAGATGTCTTCATTGAGCTATGTTGCTGTAAAGAAGAATATATGGTATTGTAAATATTTTGATATAAATATAAAGAAGTTATTTTGAATCAGCTAAATGCAGCCAACTGTGAGAGCTTCTGATTTATTTTTTCACCAACAGAGAAATTAAAATTCTCTAACAGAAAGCATTGCTGTCTGTAAACTAAAAGGATTTTATCAGCTTTCAGGAGGGGGAAAAAATGTTCTGTGCCTTCTAAAGCTGCAGCCTATGTTCAATCAGCCTACAGCTAATAGAAGCCCTCCAGTGCTAAGCAATAAACAAACACACTTGGGCAAACAGTCCAAAATCAAATCTAGTTTATAAGGTGGACAGTACATAGTTAGTTCCATTACAGAAGCCTCCCCTGGGAAGCTGAGCTGCTTCTGAGCCCTTCTCATTATACACCAACACCATCTGTAGCTAGCCTGACTCTTATTTCAGGATGTATAAAGTACGCGGGGGAAGAAATAGACTAGGAATCAATGGCCAAGCAATCCTATTTCAAGTTTAAATTTTGCTTGTGAAAGATCATTTGGTTTTAGACTCAGCAAACTGGGGGTCTCATCACTCAGAATGAGCTATGCATGTAACAGGGATTACTTCAGATCAGAGAGTTTGAAAGTAATAACTACTTTCCACAGGGAGTAGCAAGACTTTGTGCCATTGGAGAGAGATACAGGACAGTGGATCATTATTTGTAATGATTCTTCTCCCTTTCCCTCCCCCCACCCCCCAATTGGAATCATCTATTCACTCTTTTTCCTTTCTCCATCTAAATTATAACTAGAGTAAAAATTGTAAAGGTATTTTCTCTATGAGATGTTAGGGATTTTTCATCTCCCAAAGCAGTCCACTACAAAGAGACCATGGTGATAAACTTAGAATAAATGGTTTGGATTCTAGTGGAAAGCATTGTTTTCTCTCCATAGATGGATTGTTGTTTCTTTCCCATTGCCAACTCAAAGACTTAATAATAATAATAATAAAGTTGGAAGGGATCTTGGAGGTCATTGAGTCCAACCCCTGCTCAGGCAGGAAACCCTACACCATTTCAGACAAATGGCTGTCCAGTCTCTTCTTAAAAACTTCCAGTGTTGGAGCATTCATAACTTCTGGTGGCAGGTTGTTCCATTGATTAATTGTTCTAACTGTCAGGAAGTTTCTCCTTAGTTCTAGGTTGCTTCTCTCCTTGATTGGTTTCCATCCGTTGCTTCTTGTCCTGCCTTCAGGCGCTTTGGAAAATAGCTTGACTCCCTCTTCTTTGTGGCATCCCCTGAGATATTGGAACACTGCTATCATGTCCCCCCTCGTCCTTCTCTTCATTAAACTAGACCTACCCAATCCCAGCAACCGTTCCTTATATGTTTTAGCCTCCAGTCCCCTAATCATCTTTGTTGCTCTTCTCTGTACTCTTTCTAGAGTCTCAATATCTTTTTTACATCGTGGTGACCAAAACTGGATGTAGTATTCCAAGTGTGGCCTTACCAAGGCATTGTAAAGTGGTATTAATACTTCACGTGATCTTGATTCTATCCCTCTGTGAATCAGCCCAGGACTGTGTTGGCTTTTTTTTTTTTAATGTCAGGAGGAGACAACTATGGCACCTTTACGATGCTGGCTCTGGGAGTTGAAGTCCATAGGTTGCAAAGCTGCTGTAGTTGTCCACCCCCACTTTATGCCTATTCTGCATTCTAGGGAGGCAGGGAACTCTTGTCCTGCCTCATCACATGGGCGCTATCGCCTAGCTTAGTAGGCTCCAGATTTGTAAGTGATGTTGCACACTAATGAAAGAAACAGAGGGAGCATGTTTGCATTCAGTTCTGGGGCCCATGGAAGTCATGGCCATTGCTGATAACCGTGATGCATTCAATACTTATAACATCTCCATTGAATGAACATCTACATAAGACTTTATGGGGACAGCATCAACTCTTCTCTTGGAACAAAATAACTTTTTGCTTGAAAGTCAAATTCCTGATAGTATTTAATGGGCTCATAGTTGTAATGTTCTTTTCTTGCCAATCTCCCCCCCCCCCCAAAAAAAATCATTGTGATGACAAAGGCAATAACAACACTAGGAGATAGTAAAAACTGGAAGATGGCAATTAATTTGTTTATAACCGAGGTGATATCACAGCAGGTAGCAGTAAACCAAGATTATCAGCAGTGCAATAATCTAGGAATGGCAGAATTTCTTCCTTAATAAGATTTAGAGAATCATAGGGGAGAATGGCTTTATATGCCATTGGAATATACATGTGATGACCATAAAAGCAAGGCTCCTAGATATTGCTGTAAGAATCCACACAATCAATAGATGGGAGTAAAGAGTTAAGGGAAGACTGGAAAAGTAAAAGATGGTTCAGTTAAACAGTTATCTCACAAATGATAATTCAGCCCAGGTATGGAGACATCTGGGGGGGGGAAAGCATTTTAATTAACTTGCTATAATTGAGACTGGGACATTCTTATTTGATTTCTAGGATTCTGTATTTTCCTCAAAGTAGCATCAAAGATATCTTCTTGAAATCTCTGTTGTGCTTCCCCTCTTGGTCTTGTGGGCCTGACAATATGCGGGCTGCCCTCTACAGGTTTTTGCAACCCTGATCTGGTACCCTTATCAAGAAAGTTGTCTTTTATGCCATCATTTATGGATGTACAAGCTGTATTCCTCCAGGTATTGCTAGCTACAGCGTCAGAAGTTCTGATCAGCCTGGTCTGCATGGTGAAGGATGCTGGAATATGAGAAAATAAAGCAGTAGCATCTTGGCAAGAAGACACAGGCATCTAGTACAATACTTTCAGAGATTGTCAAATCACATTTTCCTAATACTTTTAATCTCGAGTTTTTCTTGGGCCCTTGAAGCCCTCCCTGACCATTGTTCCTAAACACTGGCAGTAGTTTCCTGCCATTGTGTTTAAAAATGAAATCCTTCCTCAAAACTCCAGGCCAAAAACCCAGCCCCATCCAAATGTAGGGTGAGCTCTGCCCACTTTGCCCCTTGCCCAAGTCAAGGGGCACCCTGAATCAGCTCCACCAAAAGGAAGCCCAAGAATAGTAAAATGCCACCTATCATAAGCCATGATTTCATCTCTGGTTTCTATAGCTGAGAAAAATACATAATGCTGTGTTTTTCTTTAAGCATTTATAAGTGGCTTTGAATGGACTAAAAGCTACAGAGCAGCAAGCAAGCTTTGTAGGAACTACATGGAAAATGAAATCTAGTCTAAGGGTTAAGGCACCAAGCGAGAAACCAGGAGATCATGAGTTCTAGGCATAAAAGGCAGCTGGGTGACTTTGGCCCAGTGGCTCTCTCTCTCTTAGCCCAATTCACTTCACAGGGTTATTGTTGTAGGGAAAATAGGAGGACACAGGAGTATTAGGTATGTTTGCCACCTTGAGTTATTTATAAAAACAATAAAGGTGGATTTTAAAAAATCAAGTCAGCACAGAAGGAAGGAGATCATGCTGAGAAAACCTCTAGAAGGGCTATGATATAATTTCAGAAATATTGATAATATTATTATTTCAGACAGAACAAGTTTTTCTTTCTTTCAAAGAGCAGCATTTAGGGCAGCTTACGGCAATTAAGGACTAATGATAAAATCTAGCTACTTAAAAAAAATCACACAAAAGGAAGAATTTTTATCCCCAAATATAATAAATTCAACAGGGGCGTTCAAGAAATTAATCTGAAGTACCAGATGCAAGACTATGATGGCTGGTCCAATGTTTTATTGCGCTGCAGGAGATGATGGGGCAGGGGGACAAATGACCTTCATACGGGCAAAGAATTCTGGCTTCTTTCATAAGGTGAAGGAGACTCAAGAGAACTGCAACTACACAAGATACGTTTGAAGCCCTGGTGCTTTTCCACATGCCTTTGCCCCTATTTTGTTCTCCAGTGCAGAAATCCCTAGTTTAAACCCTTTCCCCCAACTATTGTTCCTGCTTGCCTTGAACTGACATTCCCCAGGAAACAAAATATGCAGAAATCCATTTGAAATCTGCATTTAATTCCCTATATTTGGCTGCTCTTAAACTATTAAAAGTAAGAGGAGATTCAGTCATAACCATCCTACTGCAATAACTTTAGCCTTTATTTTGCTTCACATTGTTTCTTATTTTTCTTCAAAAGGCCATATTTTCCTTTCATTTCTCTCTGTGTGTGGATCTGTGAAATATCATACATTTTCTTCTCCTTTTTATAATGAAATCTAAAGTTGGCTCTTGATGGTTTTTTTCCCCCCTTTTCTTTTGTTTTCAGCGAAACAATGTGGAAGATCCTTGAGCTATTAGTAACAACATACTGTGACAACTGAAGTTTAATCACTGGAAGAAAGTATGTTGATAGCAGAGAATGTTTGAAACTGCAGTACTATAAAATTAAAACCCTCTTTTCAAAATAAAGGGCAGCTGGTGATGTTGGCCTTATCAAAAATAATTGTTTGCTTATGCTGCAGCTTGTAGCTTGTGGTAATTTATGCTAGTACTTCTTGTTATTAGATTTAATCAACCAGTGCTTGAGAGTAGTAATGAACAGTTTATTTGTACATACAATGGGTAGAATCCTCTACTAAGAATAGGTAGAGTCATGCTATTCAAAGTGGAAAATCATGAAAATAAGAGGAAAAAAGGTGATTTTTTTGTATCTCCTAGCATTATTCTCCTCTCTATCCCAATGAGCATGTTAACTTTCAGTTAAGTTAATCATATAAAACATCTATAGATAAATATCTGTCAGTATGCATTAGCGCACAAATTACATCTAAATTATCCCTCTGTATTCTGTAATATATTAAGTTATTCTTTAGGGAGCATAAGATACTGTAAGAGAAAGGAATCTGAGTGTATGCATTTCTACATATATAGCACCCAGCGTACCATATCAAAAGAAATCTTGAACAAATAGCCATACATTTATCGTATGCAAGGTGAGCATGCTTCTAGCTCAAGTCTGCACTCTGATTATATTATGAATGTTCAAACTTCTGTGGAAGCCTTAGTGTAATTCCTTCCAATAGGAAAATTTCCTCCTTCTGTTATACTAATTAGAAGATCTTATAAGTAGCTTATTCTATAATATAAGTAGCTTATATTATCATGTACACACACACACACACACACAATATGGGCATGCACACATACTATTCAGCAATATAACAAGTTAGTATAATATTGTTAGACTTCACAATAGCATAGGACCTCCCTTCTTTCCTAGACTCATTTTAGTTTTAAAATATATGGTTTTCTCAGATTCTGCCGTTAGCTGCTCCATCCTTGTCAGACACTTTTCTATTCCACTGAAATGGACACAAGCCAGATTCTCTATCCATCTCCTATGTTTCATTTCTTATGAAATTACCCCTGTTCTATGTTCAAGCTAAGTGAGATGTGCAAATCCTAAGATAACTATGTCAATTACACTATTTAAAAAAACCAAAAGCTTTACTGATGCATACTGTTTAGGTAATCTTCAGCAGTACAATACTGTGTTGAATAGTATTATGGAAACAGTCACCAGAAGGCTGCAGGACTTTGGAAATCAATTACTGTATTTCAGCGCAATAACTTTTTTTTTTACACAGCAAACACCATTTGAATGAATGAATGAATGAATGAATGAATGAATGAATGAATGAATGAATGAATGAATGAATGAATGAATGAGAGCCCAGCTTGCACAGGAGAACACCTGGAGGATCTGCCCCAAGCCTCTTGGGGCTTAAACAAGCAAACAGTCTTTTGAATGCTAACTATGGCATAGATTCATTGATTATGATAGCTCACAAAATTATGCCTAAAGCTCTGCTTGGGAGTTGGGAGAGATACACAATCCTTCACAATATATAATACAGGGTAAGTGACATTTCCCTTTCACTTCATCTTTCATTATTATTATTATTATTATGGTAAGGAATATAAGAACTGTACTTATCAAAATGAAGAATTGGATGTTGACATCAAAAGAGCAACACAGCCTCTCCTCCCCAACACACACACACACACACACACACACACACACACACACACACACGATGATCACATTCCAGTAAGTGCTAAATAGGCCAAACACAATTTGTAACGTTTCCCTCCCTGACTCAAGGCAAACACTATACTAGTGATGGTGAACCTATAACACCCATATCAAATGTGATATGCCACGATGTTTTGGGTGACACACCGGCATTCACCAACCCCCATTACAACTATTCTCAAAAGCACATCCTGTTCTTGAGGGGTTTTCAGAGTCTGCAAAGACATGGAAGACCATTCCCCAAAGCTGCTTCAAGAATGTGGGGCCTTGTGCAACCCAGCCTTGGGTAAGTCGCAGGGGCCTGTCAACAGAAAGAGCAAAGAGCTTGAACGTAGGTGGTGAGCAGCAGATCCTGGAGAGTGCTGGGCTGTGAGGACAATCATGCCATTCCCTAAAGCTCGCAAACCTTGACAAATGGCGGGAGGTGGCCTTTTTGAGTGGCAGCATGACGCTAGGGCTGAAGTCAAAGCCCAGGTTTTGACTTCAGGTCTGGCCTTGGCACTGTTGCTGAGTGTGTACCACTGTTCAGGGTGGCCCAGATTGGTGCGGTGTGTGTGTGTTAGAGAATTGTTTCACTTTTGTTTGGTGTGTGTGAGAGAGACACAACAGTGTGTGTGAGAGAGAGATTGACAACATCAGAGTCAAGTTAGGCATTTTCCAAAATTTTGACATACTGAGCTGCAAAGTTCACCATTACTATTCTATACTGAACTGAGCCAATGTCTGTGCCTGCACATATATGTCCATGTGTGCTAACTTTGATGCACATTTTTACATCACACACACACACATAAACTTTTAATTTGCTTTTGTTTTTATTACTCTTTTGAGGATTAAAACTATTCGTGAGAGAATTTCTAATGGAAAAAACTAGGACAAATTAGAACCAAAAATCAAGTACTTACTTAACAGTAAAGATATTTAAAAATGATGAAGAGCACACAGTAGCTGGGGCAAAAAGAGGCCTAGGATTCTCTGGGAGTCTCCAGAACCAGATCTTACAATTATGCAAATATTTTGAATTGGTTAAATCGATTGTTTTGAGTTCAAAGGAGTCATTTTGACCTCAAGTCAGGGTGTTCTAACTATTTTGGATGTATTTTGAGCTTGAAAAGGAAAGGCCTTGTTCTGAACGCCAAAGTTATGTTTTGAACTCAAGCCCTTGGTTCTGAACTTGGAGAAAGTGACTCTGAACTCCAGAATGGTTGGAGAAAGCAGCTCTGAATTCAAAACTGAGCACTTTGAGCAAAGACCATTTTGAATTTGAAACATTTTTCACACCCCTCTTGGATTCCTTTTTCTATCTCCCTGTCCAATCTCCATGAGGCTCCTTCTGAGATTAAAAAATACTGACCTTGCCATGCAAATTTTATCTTGATACCTGCATGGGGATTTCTGCAAAAGATTACTACTGAGAACCAGGTTTTGCTTTTGCTTTTTTTTTTTTTAATTTTACCTTTATGTCTTGTCCCTGCAAATTCCTTTTTAAGAACCCAAAGCCTTTCATATCCTCATGAAAACCTCCAGCCTTAGAAATGAACGAACGGCTGATGGAGTGGGAGAAAGCGAGTCTACGGAATGTCTGTGCTTATGGGAAATCAAGCTTGGTGCTTTCATGTGAAGGTTAATAAATTTCCAATAAGTGATAAAGGCAGCCTTTGGATAGCTGATTGGGGAGGTCGTGTACAGTCATCCTTGGCCTGGCTGGATTATCCATTTCACTCAGTGGGTGCAGAGGGTCTTTTGTTGTAGTTGTTGTTGTTATTATTTTGGCCCTTTCGAATTGAGACATAACAAAATCCACGGGAGAGAAAAGCCTTATTAACATGCCGTCTGAGGAAGAGTCTAATAAAGCCAGCTGGAAATGGCTTGTAGATTTGGGCATATTTTTCTGCTGTATAACTGAATAACTCTTGTAGATGCACATAGCCCAAATCCATGACCTTCCATGGATCTCTGTACTTAAACAAACCTCATCTGTAAACCTGGGAGCGTGAAAACAGTCATCTTGCTGATTAGTTGCCATGTGAGAGCCATGTGCCAACAAACCTATCGTATTAGGAGGCAGTCGGCGTTTCTTGTAATGAGGGAAATCTCTGGAAGAGTGAAATGCAGGCAGAAGATCATGACTAACGAGCAGGATTTTGATGATGCTCCATGTCTCCAGCCTAAATGCATTGGAGAATATATTTTGATGGAAGTTCCAATAAGAAAAAAAAAAACCCCTCTCAGTTATTTAGTGCCTAGGAGAAACTAAACCAAACGCAATCATCTTCATTTCATGGGCAATTATTGGAGGAAGCAGAAGCATGGGAACCAAAGAAAGCAATGTTGTTTTTTAATTGAGGAGTGTAATGTCTATTTGCCCTGGTATTCATCTCTCCTAAGGAAAAGAAGAATGTACGGTATACATGCATAAGATTCTCTCATAATTAATTATTAATAATAATTAATAATTAGCTATTGTTTTACATGCACAGCTCTTTGCTTCCTGGGGCTCATCATATTTTGATCAGGACCGAATGGAGTGAGATGACTTCAGATGTGCTTCTGACCCTTGGTGCCTCCACCTGATATAAAATTAGCTGATTTACAGGGGAAATGAAGAGGTGAAATACATAGCTGGACATTTCCGTTGGTTCCCAGTCAGGATGTGGGGGGGGGAGGAAGAGAGAGAGAAAAAGATCAGCACTACTATCTCTCTCCCAAAGCAGCAGATCTCTTTATAAATATGAAACACATTGTTGGCAGCAGTCCACTGACCTGACAGGCACACGCTCTAGAATCTTGTTGGAATTACCGTTGAAAGTAAGGTAGTAATGTGATTAGTATCCAAATGAATGTATGCCTGAAATCGCCCCAAATTTAATTTTATGTCTTCCAGTGGAAACGATTTAAGCTGAATTCAGCCCAGGTGCCCTTCCTGTGAGGTTTTCTAATTGCCGCAAATCAGAGCGATACAGTGTCTCTGTGTGTGTTTTTCCTCCCCTGTTTTTTAAAAAAAAAAAAGATGGAAAGGCTTTGGATGTTCCTTTGAATAGAACTATTTTGCCAATCATTCTACTTCAATAGCAACCATTTATTTTTTCAAGCACTTAGTTCCTTGATCAGAATCCATATTCATGCAGACCTGCTGTAATCCACTTTACCACTTAATGTTGCAATTCAAATGTTCAGTAAGAAGCAAAACCCTCCAGAATAAAGCATGAATATTACCGTGTGGGGCTGTAAAGAGAAGACTATTAGAATATATCACCAACACACTAGGGGACCATTTAGTGCTCTGCTCTAAATACATCATTTAATTACAATGGAGACATTACTTCATGTTTCTACTGATGTAAGTATTATTAGAATTCATGATATTCGCAGGCTACGGTGGGCCATTACGTTGGCCATAAGCTATTCCATAAGATTTACTACTAAAGGCCCGCAAGGGTATTTGAGCATTCATGGATTCTGAAGCGGTAAGCTTTTATCTAAGACACATAAGTGAGGGACAACCGAGTTATTATCTCTAAGAAACATAGCTTAATATTTTGGATTCTAAAGGTTAAGGTGCCATAAATCCTGAATTACTCTAAGATATCACAGAAAAGGACATTTTTATTTTATTTTACTCCACTCTGCCTCTTAAAATATTTTATGGTGGCAGCTTCCCCAAGTTGTGCCATGGTGTTGACATGCAGTCCCTCAACAGATTGGGAGTGCTGATGCAGCATTTCTTTTGGTGGTAAGAAGCAGGCCTACCTCTGTTCCCGCTCCCCTCCCTTCCCCTCCCCAAACTGCTCTCCCCCTCCAAAAGGTTATGGAGGTACACAAGGAGACGCCAATGTTTAAGGTTGCTCTGCTGCTCAGATTCACACACCTCCACATCCATACCAAGGGAATCTGGTGACTGTTGAATCCAGATCTTGTAGACTGCGTTCTCTAATGTCTACTTTGCAGTATGATGAGTCTAGACTCAGACAAGCCATCACTGCTACTTTTATTTCTCTGTTAGTTGAACATGCTAAATAAAATGCATACTTACCCACAGGCATAATAATCGGAGCCTTTCAGTTATATATCAGTGATCACCATCATTATTGCATCACTGTGCTCTCCTTTGGGAAAACATTAATTAATTGATTTTTGATATAATAAAAGGGCATTTAAAGTGTTGTGGAATCCATTGACAGGCCAGGATTCCATTAGTTTGTTGTCTTCTTAGGTCAAGGAGTGGGTTTCCTGCAGAGAGGTCTGTAAACATCCATTAATGGGAATTTCAGATATTGGGGACACTTCAGAGGATGCTGTCAAATATACATTTGAGGGAATATGTCTTTTTCTTCCAGAATACCGCATTCCTTGTTAAATTGGAACAACTCATAAGTAAACAGCTACATCTGACTAACATGGAATAATTCCAAATAATTCAATATATAATACAAACCAATAACTTGGGACTTTAATTCAGGTAATTCCTTCCTTCTTTCCTTCCTTCCTTCCTTCCTTCCTTCCTTCCTTCCTTCCTTCCTTCCTTCCTTCCTTCCTTCCTTCCATGTATCCATCCATCCATCCATCCATCCATCCATCCATCCATCCATCCATCCATATGTATTTGTGAACTTTTCAACATGATATTGAAGCAGAGTAATGAGAGTCCTCCTCAATGAATTTTCCTTCAAAAACATAATCCTGCATATTCTTTCACAACTGGACAAGCTGGCAGCAGCATCTAGGAATTTTAGTTCTGCTGAGACCATAGATATCTGTATTTCTTCTCTTTTTTTCGTTTTCCAAAGATATGGAAATAAATTTATTGTGGAAGTTAGCATCTTTTATGCCATTTAGAACCTTTGCTAAATGGGAGACATTACACTTGTCAAAATCATTACATGACATTGCTATAGTAATATTTTTTCCCAATATTGTTTTTCCTTGTTCTCTGTGCTATTCAGGTCCATTAAGCCATTTTTGACATCCCTAACTACTCGTATCCCCCCTTTTCCCAATTTTACTCCCTGTGGCATTCCCACACATTGGAAAAATATTCTTTGCAGAGTTACTCATGCAGTTCTCCAGTATTTAAATTTCTTTGAAATCTCAGATATAAAACATTTGTTGACTAGTAAGATTTGAGACAACAGTTACATAAATTTGGAATATAAATATCAGAAAGAATTAAGAGTTTGTTTACAACTCAGAACGATCTATGTTTCTGGGTATATTTAACTCTGTCAAACCTTTCTCTGGACATACAAGTTCCCTTCAGTTCTGTAGATATAATCAGTCACACTTCAAGAATAAAAATCATCTTATATTTAGTTAAAGATTTAATAAATTCAGCTTTGCTTTGCCTTCCTGCGGTCTTTGAATGTATAGAAGAAAATGAGCAGTCAGTCAAAGTTGCCCTTAGAATCATACTTCAGAAGGAGCAGAGCGATTCCATTTGCCCTCTAGCTTCCAATTTCTCTGTTTGGTGTATTTGATTTCTCAGGGATGATTGCCATGTGCTGTATGGAAATACTTTTCCACTTGGGTCACTCTAAGCCCAGGAAAGCATCATTTTGGATGAACCTTAGTATGGAACAACAGCTTACGGTACCTGTTCCAGGTCCTATGAGGATTAAGACTGATCTCCTTTATGTTAGTATATGAGGATCCAGAGTGTGCCCCTTGGCTGTGTGCAATAGCTGAGAATGTGAAAATGGGGACTTAAAAAAAAGAAAAGTTAGATATACTGTAGCAATAAGATGCTTGTTGGTGCAAAGGCCCTGATTTCATGCAGTTCCTAAAATAGTTGTGGAAATAGGACGTCATCTTCTCTATTACTGCACAGTCCTTTTTCAGTCCTGTGAAAGAGTGCGCTCCATTTCAGTAGCTAACTTTGCCTGGGTAGAGTTCATTTTTGTTGGAATCGACACATTTTTCCTCTTTTAAATCACAAAACAGAAGAGAAAGGGGAAAACATCAGATGGGATCATATCTGGTCCTGGTACCTTGCTCAGCCAAATGTCCTTATCTTCATCAACATGAACTAGGAGAATCTACCTATCTACCTATCTACCTATCTACCTATCTACCTATCTACCTACCTATCTACCTACCTACCTACCTACCTACCTACCTACCTACCTACCTACCTACCTACCTACCTATCTATCTATCTATCTATCTATCTATCTATCTATCTATCTATCTATCTATCTATCTATCTATCTATCTATCTATCAGACAGGTATGCTGCCCATCATAATAAATGAATGAATGAATGAATGAATGAATGAATGAATGAATAAATAAATAAATAAATAAATAAATATGTTCCTTCTAGTTAATGTTGGTGAACATTGAACGTCATGGTGCCAATGGCATGAATTACATACCAAGTATCATTCATGTCATCACCTGCAAAATATAATTGTAATTTGACTGCCTGTGTATGGTAGATATAGTTAGTCAACTAATCCACATTTACCAGAAGGCAAACTGGAATTTAAAATGCACAGATATATAAGATTTACATTTATTATTGTTAGCTGAGGGCCAAGATCCACCAAAAGATATACTGAGAACTAAAACAAAAAAAAACAATAAAACAAAACCCCTTAATCTGAAGATTTGGTTTGAGTACCAGACCTGAGTTGAGTTGCCTGATACAGAAATCCAAAAATATGGATATCTCCGTATTTTCTTTATCTGAGCAGTACGTGTAGTTAGGGAAAATAAAGAGGAAGAGAACTGATTAATGTGAATTGACAACTGAAAGAGGAATGACGTGATTTAGCAATTAACTGCATTGTTCCTGGCTGCAGTCACAAGAAGATATCAAGATATTCGCCACTTTTGCAAGATCTCATGTAGCAGGAGCCAAATAATCCCTAAGGTCAAAGAAGAAAATGAAAGTTCCTTTAAGAGGTCAGCTAATATCTTACTATCAAACTGCAATGGTCACTTGTGCCCAACAACAAGCAAGTTTGTGGCAGGGTGCATATGATGGAAGAGGCAGTCTTTTCTAGTAAAGCCCCCAGTTTCAACCACTGGCCCTTCCAGTAAAAAGATCAAGTGAGGTGAAATCTCTCTAACTAAAGAAACATACAGATTTGCTGCTAATAAGTGTAGAGAGTACAGGGCCAGCTGGACTACAGTTACTGTAGAGCTGACCATTGCCATTTCCTATGCTGGATCTGTTGCAATCCCTCTTGGCTTGAATAGACAGGAGTAAATGAACTGGCTCCCCTTCATTCTCAGATGTCATTCCTCTGTATATATCCATGTCTCTGAGGCTTAGGAACTAACAACTTGACATGGGAAGATAAATCACATTTTAGAACATAATGTTGATTGTATAATTGGAGAGGGAGTAATGGAACCCTTAAAAAACACTCTTTTTTTTCAGGGATTATCATGTACATAGTGAAGTTGGCAAATTTATTAAATATGAGAATAATTTCCTGCAGAATTTCTACAGCTAAAAGTACACAACCCAACCGACTTTAATCAAAGGAGTCTAGCAAGAAACAATCAATTAAAGAACAGTCTGATTCTCTGTGACATCAATGTATGAAAATCTGTTAGACGCCAGATTGTGTCTCAAGACACATATGATGAACTGAACAAAATGACCTGCTAATAGCTTTTACGGGTAATAAATGCATCATGTTATTGGTAATTCTGCAGATGGTAAATCAAGCTAATATCTGAGCTGAAACAAGCAACTTGGTATATATCCTTCAAAAGAGTTCTTGTAATTCCCTAATTGTATCACTCTAAAAACGTTATTTCCCATTTAGCTACTGAAAATTAAAAGATCTGCTCTCTATAAGCAGATATTTTAATATTTAGAACTGTTTGCCACATAATTTCTTGTGCCTTTCATTTTAGGACCCCATGTTCCCTTTCCAATAAGTATACCTATTAAAGATATATCTTATAAACAATTTCTTTATACCCTTGGCTCAGATCTGCATATCTGAAAGATGCTCTAAAAAACTTACTTAGGACCTTAAATTATGTTGTACTATGAAGCAGCAAAAATTACAATGATTAAATGTTAACATTTTCTAAGACTGGAATTCAGAAATACCCTAATTGTATTTAGGCTGAATGAATAATTTAATCTGGGGTGAATTAATAAAACAACTCATATTTTATTCTGAAACAAACAAATCTGAATTTCCAAAGTATTCTGTGTCTTAGTGTACTTAGTGAAATCTGGAAACCTCACCCCCTGCCCACTACTTTTCCATAATTTTGCATTGAGGTCAAGGAAAGACGAAATAAATAAAAGGACAAAACATCCATCAGCCATACCACTCACTTTTTCAGATTTTTAACATGTAGCTCTTTCATATTGGTCACTTGCTTCTGGGGAAAACAGTGAGTTTCACCTGAGGAGCACCAACTGGTAGCAAGCCACACGGAGTTATCCCATTTAAAAAAAAAATGGTAGAGGAAGAACAGATGTTCATTGCCCAATTATTAAACTCTCTGCTAAAAAATGTTTTTGACAGACTCATTCATCAGGAAACAAGCAAATGATTGGAATGCATTAATAAAACCTGAGAGCAGCCACTGAACGTGTTAAAGCTGTAGATACTGTAAAAAGCTGTCAGGCATCTTCAGGAGGCAGCACTGAGGTTTAACAACTGTGATGAGAAAACCCAAAGCACAGAGACAGGGAGGGAGAAGGTGGGGGTGTAGAGAGAAAGAGGGAGAGGTTGTTCTGGAGAAGCTTTTGTGTAAGCCGTCTTTCCCAGAGTCTCGTGAAACTCTAGAGGTGTTGACCTGCATTATTCTCTCGGATCTTCCTTATCCTTCCTTTCTTTCAGCTGTATGTGGGTATTTGCTGAACAGTTACCAGTTGCTCTGCTCCATTTTAAACATAAACATGCTCAGCCCTCTTCCAAATTGCATATTAGTACCAATTGATTAGCGCAGTGGTGGCAAACCTATGGCACGCGTGCCAGAGGCGGCACTCAGAGCCCTCTCTGTGGGCACACATGCCATGCCCTGGAGATGGCAACTGTCCCTCTTCAAACAGCCGCCCACTAACTCACCAAGGTCCCACATGGCCGGATGCATCCCAGCACCCATGCGCTCGCTGGCCTCTGTGTGCAGGGGCCGATGGTGTCAGGCAGCAGCCACTCTGGCCCCTGCCTCACCTTTCCCTGTGACAATGGCACCCCTGCCCTGCCTTGCCTTGCCTCGCCTCGCCCTGCAGGACGAGCTTCCTGCCCACCACCCCACCTGTCAGAGACCTCCTGGATCTCCCCCAACCCTGCCCGGCCCCCACAGACATCCCTCCCCATGAGAAACATCAAGGTGATCAAGCCCACTTTGGCCACACCCACCCAATCTGCCATGACCACCACAGCCACGCCCACCAAGTGGACCGCTCCCACCTGGCACCCAGCAATAAATAAGTGTGTTTTGGGTTGCAGTTTGGGCACTCAATCTCTAAAAGGTTCGCCATCACTGGATTAGCATTTGGTAGTAAAAGATCAAACTGTTCTGATTTATTACAAGACTGACTTCGGTGTTCAGGGCCCACTAACACAATGCCCACACAGCGTTGGTGCCAATTTGCTTTTGTTTCCTATTATTGTAAGCACAGTAGATATCACAGGCTCGTTTTTGAGAAGGAGGAGAAGGTTGCATTTGGACAAGAGTGTGTCGCCTGAGATAAGAAATGCTTCCATTTTCAGGAATTCTGTAAGAGTGCTAGAGTGTTTTCTTGCACATATCATCATGGATCAGAGGGAGTATCTGAAGTCCCGTTTCAGGGTGGACAACCTATGGCCCTAGCTCTAATTGCACAACCCTTCTGTAATGGATCGATTCTGATTTTTGGTTAAGAGCTCTCTGCTCATTTTTGTGCGATCCATTATTTGGAGAGTGCATTGGAAAGAAAGACAAGGAAAAATAGAAGTCGCTAGAGAGAAAATTATGCTCCCATCCACATTCATCTCTTGTTTGAATCACTGCTTGCTTAGCCCATGCCACCATTCATTAATTTCATAACTTCCTTAATTCATTAACAGAACACAGATTCATTAAAACATGGTTGCCCATATATGCAACTTACGACTAGGTGCTAAATATCACAGAGAAGCCCTGTATTTATTCCAAGGGAAGGCTATCAGTGACCCTATGGCCACAGAAAACTCTTAAAGTGTGACAGAGCTGCAAATATTGTCTTAGGCTGCCCATTTCTTAGATACACAGAAGGTTCCACTATTATCCCTCTAACCTATTCCTGGTTTCCATATTTACTCAAGAACATCGTTCCAACTCTTGAGACTTTACTAGCCACACTTCTCTGTAGTTCTCAACAGCCATAGCATGCTTCAGGTGACGTTCTTTAAATCCCCAGAAGAGTTCATTCTTCGGGAAAGTACACATTAAATCATCTTCATTCTGAAATATCTAAACAAATAAATGGATGCTTCTGCTCAAATTCTTGCTGCTTAAATGTGGCATTTGAAGAAGACATGCTGGCATGTAAAACAGTTTGCCTTCTGTACTCAGTGGTGGTTCAAGTGGTCATAAATAGTTCTAATTTAGGACAGGTCCAAGTCAATATATTTATATTTTAGAAATAATTCATTTGTTTGGTCTGGCCATATGGCTTATACTTCCCCAAAGAATCAGAATATTCATAAACTAATGAGTACTTAAATCATACAGTGTGAAGTTATTAATAGTTACATTTAAAAAGTAACTTTAAATCTCATACAATACACACACAACTAAGTGGCAAATACGAGTAATACTAATTGTATCATTTAGAAGCCTATGTTGTTGTTTCTTTCTTTCTTTTTGTAAAAACAAAATGTATATGTGGATTAAGATATGGAAAGAGAGACTCTTCTCTTAAGGATTCTAGCTTCTCTGCCACATCTAAAGTAGGTGCTTTCAATGAAGCAGCCTATAGAATGTATCAGGAATTCTATAAGAACTGATTACAAATATGATCAATATTCTTGATCAAGAGTGATCAAGAATGTGAACTAGTAGATCAGAAGTAGTTTCATTCAAGACAGATGATGTATTCTGTTATTGCTGTTTTAATTTCAGTGCTGTTTTGATTTTATATTTAGGTTTTCTTGTCTAAACTTCTAGTTTGATTAACTTTAAAAATGAGACATTATACATGGATTATTTAATTAATGGTGCTACTATATGTTGCATTCTTGTTGTGCTGCATATTAGGTGGTTGGAAATATACGGTTATATTTTGCTAGTTTGGTGTAGTGGTCAAAGCACCAGGCTATAAAGTGGGTGATTATGAGTTCAAGTCCTGTCTTAGCCATGAAAGCCGGCTGGGTGACTTTGGGCCAACTACTCTCTCTCAGCTCAACCCACAAACAGGGTTGTTGTTGTTGTGGGGAAAATAGGAAGAAGAAGAAGATGTGTTGGATGTGTTTTATATCTTGAGTTATTTGTAAAAATAATAAAGGCAAGATACAAGCAAACAAATAAATACACTTTTGTGTAATCAAGTTCTGTAACATTATTTGATAGGAATAAAGATCAAAATTGTTAGAAGTAAATGGAAAGAATATGAAGTTGGCTTATTTAATCAATATTAAAGTAGATACAGTATGTTATTATCTCTGGTAACCCTTAATGGGTTATTTCTTACTCCTTTTCTGGCTCTATGTCATGCGGCATATTCTGAAATGGAAAAGAAATACTGGATGGATGGATGGATAGTTCTGAAATTAAGTTCCAATTTCTATATGGGAAAACTAGTCCTAATTTCTCCAACCTTGTGCTATGCTGGACTGAATCTCCCATAACTTCTTAACTATCATGGTCAGAATCCCACCTATTGTTTTGATGCAGTCAAATAAATCTTATCTGTGAGTTGCTTAAAGTTAGAATCTTTATAAACCTTGCCTTTCCATTCTTTTATTTTATTTATTTAAAATATTGATCGCTATATAAGAAATTTAACTGATCTAAGATGTTTTTCTTTCTATTATTTTCAGGGGGGGTTCCATCTAAACATTAGTGTTTCAAAGTTAGGCTGATAGCTCCTTTCAAATATATGCATACAAGCCAGTTTAGCAGAATAACATTACATGGAATGTGTATTTAGAAAAGTCCGGCAAAGGTGATCAAGTCTCCTTGGGATTGCTTCTGTCCACCTCCTTCCTGTTCACCATCTGTCCAATTCAAATAGGCCAAAATTCTGCACTATGTTTCTATGGAAATTATTCAATATTTTAAAACGGTAATTAAGCAAAAATTGTGTTTACTGAGCCAAAAGTTGATGGGATTGGCAAAGTTCCTAAAGCGAAAGTGCCATTTGGAAGCTTCTGCTGCATACCACTGAGACATTCCTGGCTTTTGAGCACAGCCACTCATTGTGTGTGGATGCTAGAGTGGCTGTAGAAAGTAATGAGATGGGTGAATACAAGAAGGGTGAAAGTACTTCCTGTTTTGATGCCTGCTGCAAACAGCTGAAAAAGGGAATTGGAATTTGGCAGTTCATCAAGTCAAGCAGGCAGACTGGGCAGAGTTGGCCCGGCATGTTTTTCCATCTGAGACAAAGGAGACAGTACTCACCCCTCCATTCCACATATCTGGCCACATATTCTGAGGCACTGTGTCAATATCCAGCTCAAGAATCCAAATAAAACTCCAGATTAATTTCTGAAAATCTTAAGGTTTATTGTGTACACTGTGTGGGTATGTTGAAGCAAAACTAACTCTGAGGTTCCCATACCAATTCATAGATTTAAACAATAGTTTTCACAGCCAAACCATGAATGTCTTACATAAATCCGTATCAACAGGTCCACTTTGTTATGGGAACCTTTTGCTTCAAATTCACACCTGTTCTGGTGTCCTTCACAAGGTTTCAGGCTCCCATGGTCTGCAGCTGAATTGAAGAAGTTTCATTTCTCCATCTACCCTTTTGAGAATAATACCCCCCACTTTTATCTAAAGGCAAGTTGAAATGCAGAGGCATGTACCTGCCAAAGTTTCATCCTTGACACACTGGCTATTGTAGTAATTCATAACCATACTTGTGGATAGCATGCTAGGAGCAAACATGATACACAATATCATCCATGAAGCCATCTGGAGGTGAGCAGTTAGAGTGATCCTCCTGTTTCTCCCTCAACTGCAGCCATTCTCCATTTCTGCATAGAGCTAAAGCCAGTGTCTTTCCACCAAGGCAAGTCATTTGTTCTGCTTTAGAACATGAACCAACTGCAAGATATTGGCTTCACTTCTCCTTGCAGTAATGATGTATGCCATCCCAGAGTTGGTGCACAGGTAGTCCTCGACTTATGACCATTTGTTTAACAACCATTCAAAGTTATGCCACTATTGAAATAGGTAACTTATGAATAGTCCTTGCAATGACAAACATTGCAGTGTCTCCACAATAAAAATTTGGGGTGCTTGGCAACTGGCATATATTTATGATGTTGCTGTGTCCCCCCCCTCTGTGTGTGTGTGTGTGTGTGTGTGTGTGTGTGTGTGTGTGTGTGTGAGACATGATTACTATTTGCAATCTTCACAATGGGCTTTAAAAAGCAAAGTCAGTGGGGGAAGCTGGATTCACTTAACAAACATAATGATTTACTTAATGACCATGACAAAAAATGGTTGTAAAATCAATGCCTCTTACTTAATCACTGTATTGCTTAGCAATGAAAGTCCCAGTCCAGTCCTGCGGTTGTAAATTGAGGACTATATCTATGATTATGCAAGTGGGAATATGTGGTGCTGAGCTGACTTCATAAGCCACAACCAGGCAAGGGGCAAATTCAAGTGCAATATTCCATGCCTACATATATATTTTGCAGATCCTTCTGTTCAGCCCATGGCATTTCCAGTGAAAAGGGTGAGATTCAAGTGATAGGAAAGACCTCTGTATACACAGAAAAAAGAAGAAAACTAACAGAGATTCTGGTGAAATGCTTTTACATTAAAAAGCAAAAGGATGTCATGATGTAAAATGTCCCAACAAAATCAGGCAAAGAGGCATTTCAGTGCCTGAAAGCATCAAGGGTAGCAGCAATTGCTAAAAAATAATATACAGTTGCCTTCCACAGTGGCATAAGTCATGATTTTAAATGATTCTATTATGGAGGAGTGATACTATAGAACATTTTGCTCCTGGCGAGCATTGTACAGAAGGCTTGTGTTTAATAAAAATGTGAGCAGCAAACCAGATGGGTTTTGGAAAAAAAAAGAGAGATGAAATGGGTAAGCTTTTTTTGATGCACTTTTCCCAGAATCCCTTTCCGTAGTTAGAGTGGTGGCCCTAGTTATAGCACATGCCATCTTTATTGTATATCAGGACAGCTGCTATACTCACAGTCCTCCTGTGGATGAAAGAGATCAACCAAATGTTTGAGAAAAGCAGTGGAAAAAAAAATTAAGTGGCATTCATTTGCCTGTAAGCTTTCTCCCCCATGCATGCTTTTGATATTTTAATTTGCTTTGAAGGTAGCAGACAAAACAGCACACATCTGGGCTGGACATTTGTGAATATGGCTAGATCTAGAGTTTGCATACCGCAAGTGGAAGTTGGAGAAGGCTGCCATAAAACTTATTTATTCACCTGAGACTGAGCGCTGCAATCTTTATTAGCTATTTTCAGAACATTGATGCTGTGAATTATTTTCAGTGAAATTATACAATTCCAAAAAGTGTAGGGTTTGTTTGTTTGTTTATTTATTTATTTGACTTGGGCATTCTTCTACCACAATCATTTTTGAGCACAGAATCAAAAGCACAGAATGACAATTAACTGGAATAAATAAGTCGGATTAAAAAAATATAGTAGAGCATGGAGTCAGGTTTAGCTCCTGGTAACTTCGTGGATATGTCCATGTTATTTTCTTGGCAAAGAAGATAACTACCTTGAACAATGTTAAGAATGAAGAAGTGGTTTGCCATTGTCTTCTTTCTGGATAGTTTTGATCTGCTTATTTTAAACTTTCCAGTCTAGCTTATATACAGTACTAGGATTTCCTGGTACTAACCAAATCCAACTCTGCCTAGCAAATGATTTTGCTTAGCAAAATCAGCCAAAGTTGGATATGTATTGCCACCAAATATAATAGTAAACAACTATTATTTGTCTGAAATGGTATAGGGTTACCTGCCTGAGCAGGGGGTTGGACTTGATGACCTCCAAGGTCCCTTCCAACATTATTATTATTATTATTATTATTATTACTATTATTATTACTATTACTATTACTATTATTATTACTAAATCATTAGGTAGAATTTTAGTGGTTTAAAATGGATAACAAAGCATAAGAACTATTATAGGAAAATGCCAGGGGTAGCAAAATGAATCCTCAATAGATGCAGCCAGCACACCTCTGACTGCTACCTGATTCTCTCTGCATCTTATTCTGTGTAATGCACACACACACTAACATTACGTATTATACCTATAACAGCAATATAACAATACATTGTGAAGAGCATAACAGCTTAGCATAACAGCCCCCACAGCCACACCTTAAGACGGCTCATTGGGTGGCTATGCCTAAGCTCAGCTCCCATAGCAAGTCTACTCTCCACCTTCTTCCAGAGATGCAATGGCCAATTTGACTCTCCTACTTCAAATAAACTAGTTCAGGAGTCCCCAACTCCTGAACCAGTACTGGGCTGCAGCATGCCAGCAACCGGTCCACATAAACAAGCAAAGCCCCATCCGTGAGATGCAGGCAGCACACAAAACCATGCCCCCTCCAGTCTGTGGACAAACCTGTCTCCACAGAACCGGTCCTGGTGCCCAAAAGGTTGGGGACCTCTGAACTAGTTGATCCTTACCCCTCTACATTCTTACTCCAGAGGAACATAGTTATTTTCATATGCTACTTGTGTGTCAAGGAAGACTGGTCATTCTTAAATGAATATTCCTTCAGAATTCTTGTATTCTTATATATTTTGTCCTGGATCAAACTGCCAGGTTTTCTGATGATGCTTTCAGGAAATTCCACAGGAATCTAATTTAGGCATGGGTCATAACAGCGTTCACAATGATTTTTATATCACCTAAGTGTGATAACTCTGCTCTGGGAATTCAGTCCATCCTTATTTAGTATTATTCTCAAATGATCATAGGTTAATGACCTGCGGAAGGTGGCTTTTTTAAAAAAAAATCATGCCTTTTTTTTTAAATTATCAGCAACAGCAAAGTTTGTCTGAAGTAGAAATTAGCAAGCATTAGCACAAACCTCTCTGCACAGCAAAACTCGGCAAAAGTCATCTTAATTTTGATTGACTTCCTGAAGTTCCTAAAAACAAAACAAAACTCATATTCTGAAAACAACTTTTTCATATTTAAGATATAAAATGAGACATTTGTAGAACCCAGCATGGTTCCAGTATTTGGAAGGAATATAAAGAATTGGAATTACTATGAATGGAAGCCGCATTAGCATCACACCCTAATTAAGCTTACCTAAGCACTGACAGTATATTTTGGTGAATTTGGAGAAAGGGAGTGCTTTGTTGTGTAATTAAGTACAGTAGGTCAATGTGCAATGTTGGTGGTGCTATTTTCCAGCATAAGGAGCAATGGGTGTTGTCAAGAGCTGCCCAAGCATTAATTGGTAGCTAGGAAAGGAGATGAATATTGGAGATGGTTTAAGTGGCTTTGCATAAATGCAAGCAACAAAGAAGTGGTCTTATGTCTTACTGGTATGCATTTTTAATAATACCAGGACTGGAGCCTGCCCATAAAAGGAGGAACTAAGAGTAATAGCTGAGGCACCTTGGTTATTTGCTGACTGACCCTATGAGTTTCCTTTGGGAGTTTTTCAATTTATAGCCACTGGTTTAAACAACCCAACTGCTTACTTTTATTAACTCAGCAATTTGCCTGCATATGAGTTTGCACTAAAGATATGAAGCAAATAGAAGAAAAGCCCAGATAATATGCCACACTACTTCATGTTCATAAAATGTGCTTTCTCTTCATGGCAGGATCCAAGATGGTTTACCTGGAGCTTGGATTCCTAGGAAGTCTCCCTTCCTGGCACAAACCATTCTTGTCCCCCTCTACACTCTTCTGTTTGAAAATAAACAGACTGGGATCATACCTTATCCTAAGCCATTCTTACGTTTTAATTTTTTTTTAAATGTATTTTATTGGTATTTTTTAATATACAAACAAACAATCATCAACAAAACATAAATACAATTTCCAGTACTTCTAATAGTAATAACTCAACTGAAAATAAACATCTCAAACAATTAACCTTCATCCTTCTCTATCTCCATCCTATTCCCCTTTCTTGTCAACTTCCACTTAAATCAACCTTCACTCCACCAAAGGCCACCCAAACAACCCTTTAATAACAATAATTAAATATTCTTCCACCAACCCCAAATACAGTTGAGAAAACATCATCTCTAAAATTATAATCCCTCCCTAACCCTCGACTTCCCAGAATGATTACAGGGTATAACAAAAGAAAACCCCACTACGTCCAACAAAATTATTATATAGTCTTAACAAGAATTTTAAACTATATAATATATACATTCTCTAGATCAAATCAATCCCTTAAACAAAACACAAAAGAAAAAACTCATCTTATTGAAATTAAACAGATAATATTAAAAATAACAATATCAATAAATCCCTCAATTCAGAAAAAAAAATATATAACATCTTGTTAAGAATAATATTTATCATTTACATCTAAACCGTCAATCTAAGTCAAATCTAATAAATTTAATTTATAATAATATATCTTGATATATCATTTAAACATCCTATCTTAGAACTTACTTATAATCTCAATCTTTAAATCAACCCATAATCTTAGATTAACCTTAATTCTCTCATTTAATTATAAATTTCATTTAATCATTCAACTTCTGGGCTCTCTCATAAAAACAAACTATTTGTACCATTTCTAACTTACATTCCAATCTAATGTCAAACCTAGATCATCAAAACAAATACATCCTTCATCAAATCTTACTCGTATTCTTAGTCCTTAATTCATTCCATAATTTTAAATTACCCAAACATCCTTACATACAGTTTTAAATTTCATTACTTCAAACGAATTCTAGGTTTTCTTTTTAACCAAATACACCGCCATAACAAGGCCACCCATCCAAATAATAAATCTCTCTTCATTATTTCTTCGACCCCATAGATAAATTGCTTCTTGAGTTGAGTCGTACTTTCTTGAATCAAATCCTCTTGCTTTCCATAAATAAACTGTTCATCAAACCGAATCCATTTATAGTCTAATTGCTTCATAAAATGAAACAAAGTCTCTCTTTTGTCAATTAAATCCTCTTCTTGCTGCCCGGCTGGACAGAATTCCCCTTCTTGAAACAAAACCTCTTGCTCTCCATAAACCAACTTTCCATCTAGCAAAATCCAGTTGTAGTCTTTATACTCAAAACTATCCTCTTCTCTTCCCTGTTGATCTTCTGATTTCTCTTGTGTTGTATAGTAGTCAGCAGACAATTGTACATCAGTTTCATTTGAAGAAAAAGTTCCAATTAATTGATCTAACTCTTCTCCATGTTCAAATTGTAAAATAAATTGTTCAGCAGTCGGTTGTACATCAACTTCATTTGAAAGAAAGAATTTAGCTAATATAATTAATATTTCTGTAGAAGCCTCTTTCAAAGATGCTTTAATCTCTTTCAAAGATGCTTTAATCTCTTTAAAGTCTTGGGTAAAAATCTTCTGTGTATCAGACCTTTTTTCATAAAATTCATCAATACGATCCAACATAGGTTTAGCATTTGGCTGTAAATTCCACTCCATTTTAAATTTCAAATAATCACAGCCGTCTCTCTAGCTGCGCTTAAAGAAACAGGAAGAGAGAAAAAAGTAACAGTTCCACTTTCACTTCCAGCACTTTCCTTAACAATGAAAATAGTGAAAGCTAAATGCCATTTTGAAACATTATGTTGATTGTAGACGTTAGAAATGTATAACCAAAAAGAAACAATAAAAATACTTGCAATCCCTTTAAGACTCCTGTAGTCATTCAGCCTGCTTACAGTCTCTCCAGTGTTAGCTTTAAAAAAGGCAGAAGTGGTCGCGGCGTCTTTCTCTGTCCGAAGACAGAAGCGTCTCTGGATAGGAGCGTCCTCCGGAGCTTAGGGAGCTCACTCTTAATCCCTGGAAACTTATTTTCCAGGGGTTTAAGAAGGCTCAACCTTGCTCCCGATGCTCTACACCTCTCCTTTGCCCGGAGAGGGGATTTTTCACCGCGAAAAAACAGCTGGTGTGCGCTGTTTTTCGCGGCTTTACAAATCCAGATGACGGAGTCTCACAGAGGAGACCCTAGCGGCGCCGGCGGAGCCACCGGAAGCTCCTTACGTTTTAATTTTAATTTGCTGAATGTGAACTAATGGTTCATACATCATGTCACATAATAAATGATGGGCAACAAACCAGCGTGGCTAAGTTTACTTATTGTACTAAGCCAAAAACAGGCAAATTACATGACGGTCTAGTGTAGTGGGTGAATTCAGCCATCCTGGTCATCTGAGTTTGCACTAGTCCCATTTCTAGGAGCAGTCTAGTGTCTTCCAGTTGTGTTAAACTACAATTCTCACCATCTTCTGCCCTTTTCTTTGAATTATGTGGCTTAAAGCATTGCATTTACCCAATGTCTTCTTTTTCTCACCGGATAGCCATTTATAGGTTAAAAACAGCGTTTATATTTTGCAAGTTATAGTTTATAGAAAAATGTATTTTTGAAGTATAATTTCAAAAATTAAGAGATTAATGACAGCTTCAGTGTGAAAATTACATTTAGAGAACTATCACTTTTGCTTCAATATTTTTACAGCAAATCATAACCTTCCTCTACAACTCTCATTGCAGGGCTGGAATACATTGTTTGTTTATTTCAGCAAATCCTTGGTTACTTTCCAAGACTCTCAGAATAACTGAGAAAGTGGATTCTAAAATAGCATTATCATGGATAAAGGAACCACTGATTTTGTACTCATCTATAATGTGTATGAGGAGGAGTATGTGCACTCCATTTTAGTTTACTGTGTTGTGTGAGTCCAGCCATTTGTGGCTTAATAAAAAAAACATGCTTTAAAAATCCATGTATTAGCACAATATACGAATCCTCTCTTAGTGATTTTTAATGTGCCAATTTGTACTTGGCTCCAGTTACTTGTGAGAGTTGCCAAGTGATGATAAAAAAAAAACACATTTCCCTGGTTGTTCTTGTGCTTTTAATTTGTGCAGAAATTAATACTTTGAATCTTCAGGGCACCTAAATCACCAGTTGTTGCAAGGGCATCTCTGAGAAGATGGAATACACATATTTACACACTCCATATAGAAATGAGTACAGTTTCCAGATGTCAGCTAGAAAATTGGTACACCTACATTTCACAAAACACACTCAGATGTAGTCATTTCTCAACAACACATTCAGTTGTTTTTCTTCCCCAATTTACCTCTTTTTTTAAAAAAAAAAATTCAATAGGAGAAGCCTGATGCTTTCTTGAGGTTTTAATAAGAGATGGACCATACCTCTTTAGAACTTTCTTCTTTAGGACTATATAGGGCTTATGTTTAGGAGCTCTCCTGGGGTGGCTTTTCATGTAACCTTTGTTTATAGTGCTACACTTCATTAAGGACAATGATGGCTGCAGCTACCAGCATGTTGGACTGGAAATGTGATAACCAGTATTTGCAATAAATGAACACATAGAAAAAACTTGCTCCTACACTGGCAGTGACGATGATTTGTATGGCATCTGTGCCATAAATCAGAAGTGCCCAACCTTTAGGATACACAATGTGTAGCCTATGAAAGCCTTGGGGGATCCTGAACTGACTTTCACAAACAATCCACCAAACTATAATGCTCAAGATGCCAGAAAGTGTGAAATCAAAGAAGCCACATCTGGAAAATGTCAATTTATTTCATGAAAAATTATTTGGCAACAGAAATGAAACTCACTTATTTTTTTTTCCTTTTTGTTTTGTCTTAGACCCCCCCTCCCCATTTCTTTTTAGAGTGTATCCTGTCAAAGTTACACTAGCTGAGTCTAACAACGTGTATTTTTGTGTCCAGGCTTCAGAAATCCAAATGGCCACTGATTAATTTTGTACCATCAACTCATTTTCAATTCCTACCAACCACATAGATTTCCTCCATGAAGTCCCCAACTTGGCCTTTCAGGTTTCTCAACAGTGCATCCATCTCAACTGTGACTGAATCTATCCACCTTACTGCTCGTCATCCTCTCCTTTTTCTTTCCAAGTTGACCACTAAAGGGCTGTATAATTTGCTGCCCTCTAGTGTTCATCCAGAGTTCTGCAGTCCAGTTCTTATACATCTAGCCAAGTCACAGTAGGCAATGCCATCTTAGCTGGTCAATTACTAGTCTATCAAAACAAGCACCGATGAACAAACAAAAGCCATATTGTGGCAGCAACACAGAGAGAAAAGAAATTGGACTACAGGGGGAAATGTTTGAGGATCATTGCTCTTAATTGTTTTAAACTGCTAGCAAGACAAGGGAACCATCCCCCCATTTAATTTTTTTATATTGTTAGTTTTCTTTCCCTGTGGATTTCTCCTACCTCCTTGATATTTTTTTATAGTCTGTCCATTCAGACATTAGGAATTATTGTGATCCTGTTATGTTTTTCACCTTCTTCCAGCAGCACTGGTAATGTGGGGCAAAATTATATGTACTCCAGGAAAAAAAGGAATACTTGTGTAGACATTTGGTCACATTTTCTCTTGCAACTGCCCCTTCAATTTACTGAGATAATTTGAGGAGTTAGTCTGAGTAATCAAGGTTTTGATGCTGCACCTGACAAATATCAAGATAATCTCTGATAAAAGCAAATAACACACATTTTATGATTCTATGATTTTGGAGCTGACTGGCTTCATCATATAAAACCATGGATTATTTTAATCGTGAATTGGGAACCATAAACCCTGCTTTATCAATCAGAACATTATAGTTCAGATGAGGTGGTAAGCTAAAAACCAACAAAGCATTTTTATGGTTTATTATACTATGTGAAATTAGCTATAATGTAGGCCACAGGTAAATCTACTTACTATTACAATTCCTACAATCCCTTGACTTTGACCATGTTGGCTGAAACTGACAGAAATTGAAGTCTAAAACATATTACAGTAATCATCTGACGTTATGTTTTCTCTTACTTCATATTCAACTCATGTTGCTGCATGGATTGCATCTCTATATTTCAACCAAGTGGTACAGCTGATCTTTGGTATTACTCAGCTAATCAATATTTTTATTCCCTATGAAGCTGCACATTGATTGGAGAGGCTCACACAGTCGGCTTAACCATGTGATTCAAACAATTACTTGCAATGCAGAGGAACTTTGCAAGTTTAACTTACACTCAGCACCTCATTTTTTTAAAAAAGAACTTATGCCCATTTGTTTGCATTTTTGATTTTTTTTCAAAGAAAACCATGCATACAAAAATTCTTTCCCTTTTTCACATACTTTTTTTTGAACTCACCTTTCTTAATATATACACATTTTGCAAGCAATTTACAAAATTTGAAGAAGTGCTGAATATCAAAAGCCAATTTCATCTTGGCTCGTGAACTAAGTTGAGACACTTGAATTTGTGGGTTCTTACTGAAATGAGAATGATAGGAATTTCCCCCCATCTTTTCCCATGCTGCTTGGTGCTGGTAATGTGGGTGTGTATAACTCTATGTCTGTGTGTGTTAAAGAAGTTTAAATGTGTTTAGGAGTGTGATGCATATTTTATTTAATAGCACATTTAGAAATTCACTGAGATCACACATTTTCATATTCATTTGTAACTTCTCGTTCACTGAGGCTGAGAAGGAACTGTTAAATCCTTCGTTCGTGTGCAAATGATGAAGACACATGGTGACAACTAACAATCCTTTATTCTCCTACTGCAACTCCAAGCAAAAAGCAAAAGGCACGCAGGCCTTTTTATAGGGCTTGAAACCCGGACAGAGTGAACCAATAAGAGTTCTTCTTTCTTCGCGCCTTGCACATGAGCACAAGGCTGGCGCCTCTCTATCTGGTCCCGGGCAGCTTTTAGAATGTCCAGGACCATTCGCAACAATTCTGGGCCTGCTGAGTTTCCTCATCAGGCCCAGGACACAACACCCCTCCCCCATGGATAGAACACACACAATTCCAAATTTCTTTACAATAATAATAAAATAAATTAAAAGAAAATAATAGTCTGCTCACATGCAGACACCCTTCTTATAACTAATAGAGTTAGCTAACCAACCCACTCTCTAATGTGGACTTCGTGCGTCTATCTTCTACCCCACATAGGTCCCATCTCCTCAAGCTAGACCTGTAAGGTCCCTTGTACTGACAAGAACCTCACATATTCGCCTAGATGCTTAGGAGGAGCCTTAGCCCGTTGTGATCTACGCAAGGTTAGGGAGGGTGCCTGGCCTGTCAGCTCACCTGCCCAGCTAGGCAGACCAGGCCTTGTTCTTAAGGGCGCCTGGCCTTCCGGCCCGTCTCTTAGGCTCACTAGACCAGGACTTTTATGCACAAGTTTTGCAGATGACCCCTGGTGAGGCATGCCGGCAGAATTGCCAGAGCTCTCCCCAGGCTCCGTAAGAGCAGCTGAAATTCCCCAACCCTCTGAATTGGCTGAGGATTTCCCAACTACCCTGGATGGCTCCAGGGAACTTAGTCCCTCGAGCCCGCGACCAGTCTCGGACATGACTTGTGTTGCAGGTGTGCCCCAATACTCCCAGTCTTCTGTGGCCTAGGTGCCAGAGTAAGGGGCCGCCTCTATGGTAAACCCCGCCTCAGGTGAATTCCTGTTTGGAGCTCTTGCAGATACACATGACTCCCTGTTCAGCGCAATAGCTGAACTCTGAGGATGCCCTTGCACCTCCCCTGAGAAATCCCTAGCGACCTGCAGTACTTCCCAGGAACTGTGAGATTGTGTCTCAGAAGGTTGACCTGAAGTGTGATGTGGTTCCTGGGCCCCCTCCCCCCAGAGAGCGGAGGCAGGGGCGGAATCCACAGGGGACAACCGCCAGCACAGTTGATCGATGTGATGCCACAGGACGCGGCCATCTCCCAAGGTCACTTCATACGATAGAGGTCCAGAGATCTTACAGATGACAGCAGGAACCCACAGATGACCAGGAGCATAGTTCCTAGCCCAGACCGGATCATCCAACTGTAGTCTCCTTGGTGCCTGCGGTTGCGACACCTGAGAAGCCACCTGGTCTAGGTGCAACCTGTCCAATTTAGTAATGAGTCTGTGACCCCAGCAGAGTTCAGCTGGGCTCTTCCCAGTGGTCGTGCAAGGTGTGGTGCGGTGTGCAAGAAGAAAGTCAGGTAACCTGTGATGCCAGCTACCGAACGTGAGTCTTTTGAGTGCGTCCTTGGTGGTGCGCACCATCCTTTCAGCTTGCCCATTGGTGGAAGGGTGGAATGGAGCTAACATTGCATGCCGGATCAGGTTGGCCTGAAGAAAAACCTGGAACTCAGAAGAAGAGGTAAATTGAGGGCCATTATCTGAAACCAGGACATCTGGAAGTCCGTGTGATGCAAAAATTCCTCTCAACACCTGGATAATCCTGGCAGTAGTAGTGGAGGAAACAGGAACAACTTCTAGCCACTTGGAATGGCTATCAACAAGGATAAGGAAGAATTGCCCCTGGAAGGGCCCAGCATAATCTAAATGTATCCTTGACCAAGGGGTATGTGTCTCCTCCCACTTGTGGACAGGGGCCTGAGGCATTTCAAGCCGTGATTGTTGGCACACTTGGCACCCGTGCACCTGAGCCTCGATAGCTTTATCAAGCCCAGGCCACCAAAGATGGCTGCGCACAAGCATTTTCATCCTGATTATTCCAGGATGTCCCTCATGCAGAGAGATCCAGACTCTAGACCTCAATGAGGCTGGGATGACTACCCTGCTACCCCATAAAAGGCACCCATTAAAGGTAGACAGTGCATGTCTCCTTTGCCAAAAACTTTGAAATGTTGCATCTGGACACGTGTCAGGCCATCCTGACAACACACATGTAAGCGTGTGATCAGTGACAGTTTCAGCAGCCACGTCCCTAGCATTGAGGGGAGATTCAGGCAATTCCTGAATGGAAAGAATATTTATGGCAGGAGCAGGATCTGCTTCTATCTGAGTTAAAGGCAATCTGCTTAGGCCATCTGCATGGACCATTTCTTTTCCAGGTTTGTGAACTAGAGTGTAGTCATATGCTGACAGGAAAATGGACCATCTCAGCATACGAGGAGAAATGATATGTGGTGTCTGTTTGTTAGTAGTAAACAAACCTAATAGAGGCTTATTTATTTTTATTTATTTATTTTATTCGGATTTGTATGCCGCTCCTCTCCGAAGACTCGGAGCGGCTCACAACATATATATAAAACAATTTCAACTAAATCCAAACAAAAAAACATTAAAAATAAAACCCCATACATACTCATCAGTCACACCACAATCAACAATCATCCCCAGGCCTGCCGGCAGAGGTAGGTTTTTAAATTCTTTCGGAAGGCTGGGAGAGTCGGAGAAACGCGGACTTCAGGAGGCAGTTGGTTCCAGAGGGCGGACGCCACAACAGAGAAAGCCCTCCCCCTAGGGCCCGCCAGATGACATTGTTTCGCTGACGGGACCTGGAGGAGGCCGACCCTGTGCGCTCTCACCGGTCGTAGAGAAGTATGTGGCAGAAGGCGGTCCTGTAAGTATCCTGGTCCCATGCCATGAAGGTCTGTATATGACCTTATGGTCTGTATAGACCATGAAGTGGCGGCCATATAAGAAATCATGAAATTTCTTTATGCCAGCCACTATGGCCAAGGCTTCTCTGTCAATCTGAGCGTAATTCTGCTCTGCAGATGACAGAGTCCTTGAATAATAGGCCACAGGGACTTGTGTCCCATCAGCCTTCAGATGGCTAAGTACTGCTCCGACCCCATAAGGAGATGCATCGTATGCGATGCAAACAGGTAGTTGCTCATTGAAATGTGCTAAAATAGCATTAGAAGTGAGCAAGGCCTTAACCTCATTGAAGCTCTTGTCATAGACTTTAGTCCACTGTCAAGGAGCCTGCTTGTCTAAGAGCCTGTGTAACAGCTCTGCCACTGCAGCTTTGTGTGGGAGAAATGCATGGTAAAAGTTTAAGAGCCCCAAGAAGGCTTGCAGCTCACTTTTGGACTTGGGTCTTGGGGCCTGTTGAATAGCTTGTAGTTTAGCTTCAGCAGGGTGAATGCTTTGGGCATCAATCCTGAAACCTAAGAAGTCAGTGGAAGTGACTCCTATCTTGCATTTATCCTGCTTTAGCTTAAGGCCTGCTTTTCGAAAACAAAGCAAGACAGCCCTTAATCTTTCCGCTAAATTTTGAGATGACTCTCCAGCAATGAGGATGTAATCGAAGTAGGGACAGACCCCAGGAATACCTTGAAGTGTACTCTCCATGACACTTTGGAATATATCAGGGGCTACACTGACCCCAAATTGCAGTCTCTTGACCTTGAAGGCCCCCCTGTGAGTTACAATAGTCTGGGCCTCTGCAGCTGCCTCATCAACAGGTAGTTGTTGATAGGCCTGTGCCAGGTCAAGTTTCGCAAAAATGCGCCCCCCCTTGAGGGAGGCCAGAATGTGGCTTACAACAGGGGCTGGATAAGCATGCTGTTGCAACGCCTTATTCAGTGTACACTTGTAGTCTGCACATATACGTATTTCCCCATTAACCTTTAGAGGACTAGACTAGAATCCACAGGTTCTAAAATGCCCTGCTGGAGCAATTTGTCCAGCTCAGCATCTATCTTACCCTTGAGGGCAAAAGGTACCCTCCTATGCTTAGCCCTGATGGGCATGATGGTTGGGTCTAACCGTAGTGAAATGGGAGGCCCCTTGTAGGATCCCAGTTCTGAACTAAACACATCTTCAAACTCCTTGCAAACCTCTGCAAGGCCCAGCGTTTGCAAGCTGTGCAGTCCAGAGCCTCAAACTCTGTGCAGCCCAGAGCCTCGAACCAATCGAGTCCAATAAGACTTGTATGTTCACCCCCAACAGCCACCACATCTAGGGGACCCTCAAAATCCTTATACTGTACTTTAAGGGTGGCCTCCCCCTTAACACACACCATAGAATTTTGAAAATCAGTGAGTATTAGATTTGATGGCCTGAGTTTAACTTGAAGGCCACTACTGCTGCAAATCCTTTTGAAGGTATTAATTGAAATAATGGAAAGAGCGGACCCAGTGTCCAACTTCATCAATAAGGGAACCCCTTGCAACCTTATGTTAATGGAAAGTTTCTTCTTAAGGGGCTTGTGTGTCCCTGTTCTCAGAATGCTCTTGCGCGATGCGCAGAAACCCACCCTGTGTTGGCTGGGGACCTGGTACCTTTCTGAAGCAATTCTTCCCGAGGTTGAACCTTCTGGCGACCCAAACAGATGGATGCAATGTAGCCTTGCCTGCCACACACCTGGCAAATGGCGGAGCGGAACCGGCAATCAGCTCACTTGTGGTGTCCTCTGCACCCGAAGCATTGAAGAGATACTGAGGCCTTGACCAGACGTCCCTTCTGCCTCCTCTCAGCTGGCTGGTGAAGTCTGTCGACCTCCTCTTCAGGATCCACTTCTGATCCTTCTTGAGTGTCCTCTTGATGGACGGTAGCTGTGTCTGAAGGATTCCTGGCAAGGCGCAAGGCCTTCAAAGCCCCGCCTGCTGCTTCCTCAGCTGCCACCTCTCGCAACGCATCTTGGAAGGAAACATTTTCTTTTGCAAAAATCTTTTGTTGTAAGTCTCTGCTCCTTAATCCGCAGACAAAGCAATCTTGTAGCCTCTCTTCCAGATCTTTGAACTCACAAGGTCTGGCTGCTTGCCTTAAGGCTGAAATAAAGTCCGCAGCAGATTCACCCGGCCTCTGGTCTCTCTGCTCGAATGCGTGCCTCCAAGCAATGACAGATAACTTCGGCTGGAAGTGTTCCTTCAACATTTTCTTCAAGTCAGCATATGTTACTGATTCCAGAGGTGCAGGGGCCACCAGATTTTCTGCGATGTCAAAAGCTTCTTGTCCACAGGCACACAAAAGAGTTGCTGCCTTCAGGCCATCTTCTCTAATCTGATTTACTCTGAGGTAGTTCTCCACCTGTGCTACGTAGGAATTCCATCTCTCTGGGTGGGAGACATCGAAATCAGTCAAGCGGCCAATCTTTCACATCGTAAAGTTTATGATCTTCACCACTTGCTTCCTCTGCAAGCTGCTGTTTGGGGAAAGGGTCCTTTAGCTGAGCTCACCCTCCAGCAATGCTATACTGGCAGGCTGGGACGCTGATTCAGACACCGTCTTCCCCTCTTCAGGACTTCCAGGGTAAGTCCTTAAATCTTTTGTTTCAGCTTACAAAGGATCCCACCTTCGTCGCCAGTGTTAAATCCTTCGTTCGCGTGCGAGTGATGAAGACACATGGTGACAACTAACAATGCTTTATTCTCCTACTCCAACTCCAAGCAAAAAGCAAAAGGCACGCAGGCCTTTTTATAGGGCTTGAAACCCGGACAGAGTAAACCAATAAGAGTTCTTCTTTCTTCGCACCTTGAGCATGCTCACAAGGCTGGCGCCACTCTGTCTGGTCCCGGGCAGCTTTTAGAATGCCTGGAACCATTTGCAACAATTCTGGGCCTGCTGAGTTTCCTCATCAGGCCCAGGACACAACAGGAACCATTTGTGTTTTTTAAAACATATTTTAAGTACTTCAGTATTCTACAGCCATGTTATACAACCCTGTATGATGTTTCTATATCTTCTCTGGGGAGAAAAAAGAGCCAACATAACAACTAGCTCCTCTACTTTGTGATGGCTTGAGGAAAACTGAGACCTTTGTTGTGTAAATAAATATAATGGGTCAGCAAAATGTAGACCATGTTCTGCACCAGTATAAGATGCAACACACAACTGACATCAGCTGCACAGAATTAATTGCTAGATGGAAAAAGACATTCATACTGTAACTTATTTAAAAATGTTTTGCATACACATTGGCAATAAGGAAAAGGGTTTATGCTTATTGCTTTCTGCATTTTTAATAAAGCTAGATCTGGAGGTTTCTTTGAAAGAAGCTTAATGTAGCAATAATGCAATGAAGAAATGTATTTTATTTTGAAGATATGTGCAGAGAAATTATATTTTACTTTCTACCTTTCGGATCTTTCTGATCATTTGGGATCTGCATGAATTTGGGAATTTGGAAAATTAAAAAAATCAAATCTCAACTTTAGCAGATTAGGTGGAGGCCAGATTTTTTTTTTTAATCGAAAGGACAGAACACAAATTAAACAGAAATCCACTCTGCACTGGCAACTTAATGATTCACTGCGCTTGAATCATAACAAAAGCAACAAAATTTGGCGGAGAACCTTGTCCTTTCTTTATCCATGTTAGAAATAATATTAATATGGAATAGCTGAAGAACATGAAAGAACTGTTTGACTTATTACTGTAGCCTAAGAGGACATTTGGCTCACCGTTTTAACGTTTTATATATTGTGATGCTTAATGTGATTTGATTTTTATCTTAACAGCCATTGTTTTTAATTAAAGCCTGTAACTCCCTCCAAGGTGTGTTGGTGTGCCTAGCCTAGGTGGGTTGGTCACTTGGGAAAGGTCTTGAAGGGCCTGAAGTGCTACATTATTTTTTGTAAATTGCAGCATTTGGCTGATCCTGATGGACTGATTAGGTGTGTATATACTGTCTGCCTTTTGTGCTGGTTTTCTATTAGTATAAGCATTTCATTTCTATAGTAGCAACCTTATGCCAATTTATTAGGAGAAACTGCAGTGGAATTCCCAATATACATGAATCTGTCTGTATATTTAATAGGATTCATTTCTAGGGAAGGATGTTTAGGGCTGGGCTGCAAACAATGTCATGAATTACAATCTAATCCTTCATATACATATTCTACGCCATAAATGATTTCATACAAAAATTTATGCCATCAACTAGAAAATGCCACAATGGGACTAATGCCAATTGAGGGTTAGTACCATTGATTTTAGTGAGAGGATGCTTACTTAATAGCAATTTCCTGCTTAAAATAATGGGGATTTAAAGCATTTATATTTGCTGAATCATTCTTTTTGTTGTTCAAGAGCCATTGCGCTTTCTCTCTTTCTTTCTTTCTTTCTTTCCTTCTTTCCTTCTTTTTAGAACAAACGTATCTGCTATCAAAAGTTTTTGTCTTTTACAATGTACGTGGAAGAACATTTATTGATATGACAGTTGGACCCAGTTGTAAATCGCAAAGGAAGTTTCTTGTAACTAAAGAAACTTGCAAATTTCCTTCTTGTAACTGTGTTCTTCCACAGAATATAAAGGCCTTGGCATTGTTTCTTCATTTAACATCACTACTAATTTTTTTGTAACCTCCATCAATAAAATGACTTCTATCTAGTCCTCTGGAATACAGTGCAAATGGGCAACCATGACTGCTGTGGTTTATCACTCAATGATTCTAACAAGGAACATATGGTCCCCATATGATGTTTCTGCTTTCCCTCCTCCAATTCCATCAACTGTGAATATTTTTTTGTAGACGAACTTTCCCCCTGCTAAATGACTGTTAGAGGGGAAGGAGAAATTGACCTCTGTCACTCTAAAGATGGCTTTCTCCAAATAAACCAAGCAAGGGATCACAGACCTTTGTTTATGCATGTCATAGGACACAGGCAGAGAAAGACATTATTAAAGTACCTGCATCTTGAGTTCACATTGATTAAACCAATGTTTAAAACTTAAGAATCCAGAGAGATTTAAAAAACACACACAACTATTCTGTTTCAGATTTCCCCAACCCACGATTTGAGATCTGCTGGATGTTAGTCCTCATCATCCCGAGGCGGCATGGCCCAAAGCCAATATGATCAGAGGCCATGCTGATTCAGGATTATTGGAGTTGAGATCCAGAGGGTATTAATTTTTCCAAAGCCACTGGATGGATGGCTTTGGAAAAGCAGATAAGAATATTATAATAGCAACAACTCTTTTCTGATAGGTTTCATTTCCTTATCATGACAAGTATTTTTTTTACCATGGCAATTGATACCATGGATCAATTAATATTTGAGAATTTAGCTGAATATATTATTAAATCAGAGTTCATACTTTTTGATGGGGAAAAACCAACAACCTCAGCTGGCAAACTATGTATAAAAGACGAACAGAACCCCCTGCAGTAAAACAGCACAGTCTGACAAGTGTAGACCTACCTTTTGTGTTTTTCCTGGATTTAAGACCAAATTTGGTTGCGGTTGTAGCAACATCACTGCCAGCATCACCTTTGCTGAAAGAGCAAGTTGCAGATCCTAAATGCTCTGAAGATCCTCTGCTGCATAGCTCACGTCTCCTAAGAAAAAGCTTCCCTTGGAGAGAGGAAATTTGAAGGTATCAAAGAAGTGTCCATAGAAACATTGATTCCATGTACACCACATTAAGCGCCCTTATTCTACACTAAGCAAGGACAGGAGTGAGACTTGCTTGTTTAGAATAGAATAGAGCTGGAAGGGACCTTGGAGGTCTTCTAGTCCAGTCCCCTGCTCAAGCAGGAGAACCTATACCATTTCAGACAAATGGTTGTCCAATCTCTTCTTTAAAATATCCAGTGTTGGAGCATTCACAATTTCTGCAGGCAAGCTGTTCCACTGATTAATTATTCTAACTGTCAGGAAATTTATCCTTAGTTCTAAGTTGCTTCTCTCTTTGATTAGCTATCCGTTGTCTCTTGTCCTGCTTCTTGTCCTCCCTTTTTCTTTCTCTTGACATAAAGCAGCAACAACAAGAAAGGTAGTGAATGGAGGGATGGATAAATTCCTGAAAGTCATTGAATCAATGGTTGAAAGGCTTATTGGCAACAAACAAACAAATGTGGTTGCCTCTAGAGGCCATCTACTGGGAGACTGATGGATTTCCTTGTGGATTTAATTGGCTACTATGAGAACAGCATGCTGGACTAGATGGGCCAGGGATTCAGTGCAGAAGGTTCTTGTGTTAAGGTTTACGCTTATGTATGTATACCTATGTAAAGTGCTTATGTTCTTGCGTTAAAAGCAAGGAAGCTTGCCCAAGGGAAAGACGAAATCAAATTATTTTGAATTCAGTCCCCCCCCCCATCCCAAAACATTATTTTGGGACAGGGATTTCCCACTTTGATGGAAGGGTGGGTAGAAAAATAAGACAATCCAAGAAAACATGTTAATTCCTTATGAACTTGAAGGAGCCTTCAGATCACCTCCAACATTTACTCTTACTGTACATATGGGAAGGGACATTTTAAAATTATATGGGAAGTAGTCATGTAAACTATATGAAATAATTTAATTTCACCTGGGTTTAAATTTTGCTTTGTTTTTATTTTTCACCCGTGATCTCAGCTACATTACGTTTCCCCTCCCCCCAGAGCTCAGAAGCCTACTAAATTACAAAAAACATAAACGAGATAAACATTATTTTTGCTTGATTGATTTGTTGAGGTGAACTCACAAAACATGGAAAGTGAAAGCAGAATGGGAATATTTTGAAACCCAGATTAAAATTGTCAGTAAAATAGACTGTAAAAATTGAAACCATAAGCACCTGGAAGAAGAGAGATGTCGTGACAGATTTTTTTCAGGACCGAGATGTGGAGAGTGGATTAAATAGAATTCCTGAGGGACTCTGGAGCAGAGCCAGAGGAGGTCTTTTCCCACATGGTGTCTAAGAGCAGAGGCTCTTCTGGCAATCTTAACTGCCAGGCAAGTGCAGATCATATATGTTTCATGTGTGTTGACTTCAAATAAAAGTATGTTTTTTTATTCTCTCCTTTTCAGCCTAAGTGTATCAGTCACCATGCAACAGGTGTGGGTTGCAATATTGTGGGCTATGCTTTAATTTAATTTTTATATTAGTAACTTTACATGAGAAATATTCTTTTTATTGTTTGGTCAGCTGCCTTCATAATTATAGGCTGTTGCTGAAGTTGGTATGAATAGCAGTCGTAACAATTACAGCACTTGCAATAGTAGCCGTAATTTGAATATTAATATTAATAATTGTTTGTTTAATGTAAAATCTTTTCACATGTGCCATAAAGTAGAGGGATTTTTAAAACAACAACAACAATAAACAAATCTTTTAAGACATTGGTCTAAAATTTTGCTGCACACAAAAAAACAGAATCAAGCAACAGCTGTAATAAAGATGCACTAGTAGTTTCACAGAGAGTTTCTGGTTCAAGAACAACTAAAGGGTGTCATCAGGCCACTTGCCTGTGGAAATCTGCATTTTCTGCTGTGTACTCTAAAAATGCAGTCTCTGCTAAAAAAAAGAAGAAGAAATAAAAGAAAGAAAGAAAGAAAATAATTGCTTTTGACATTATTTGACTGGTTTGATTTGAACAGGCTGTAATTACACAGTGCTGATCAGGTTTCCAGAGGGACTTCTAAATTCAGGAATGAGCAGCACAAACATGACGACTAATCACAAACTGATAGAAACCAGATTTGTCCACATTCTTATTCCAGCCTTAGTAAAATTCTTTCAGACTTAAGAATACATGTAAGATCACATGCTGAAAGGAAAAAATGGTGCATTAACCCTTCTGTACTGCAGAGCAACTGAGAACCACCAGCAGGATTTGCTATTGATTTCAGCCAACATCCCACACTAGCAATACCCCAGGCTTTGTTTTTAAAAAATGTTTCAAGTAGCTTTTTGAACTCTTTATTTAATTGGGAAAGTTAGTATAACAAACCCAAAAGCCGTAGTTAATTTCTGGGATGTGTGTAGGAGAACAAACGGAAAGCTTTTAGGATTTTGTAGAAAAAGTGACAATATTTAACAAATCTCCAACGTCAGTCGATAATATACTTGCTAACTCAAAGAGAAACAAATTCTGCCGATATAGAAATGCTGGTTTTCCTTTCTTTTCTTTTGCATTATTTTGATTTTATGATTTTATAGGATTATATACATTTTGTCCCAAATTATTTATTCATTATCCAAACAAGTCAACACAATTTTAGGCTGCCTTAACAGAGGGATAGAATCAAGATCACCTGAAGTATTAATACCACTTTATAATGTCTTGGTAAAACCACACTTGGAATACTGCATCCAGTTTTGGTCATCACAATGTAAAAAAGATGTTGAGACTCTGGAAAGAGTGCAGAGAAGAGCAACAAAGATGATCAGGAGATTGGAGGCTAAAACATATGAAGAACGGTTGCTGGAATTGGATATGTCTAGTTTAATGAAGAGAAGGACGAGGGGGGACATGATAGCAGTGTTCCAATATCTCAGGGGCTGCCATAAAGAAGAGGGAGTCAAGCTATTCTCCAAAGCACCTGGAGGCAGAACAAGATGCAATAGATAGAAATGAATCAAGGAGAGAAACAACCTAGAACTAAGCAGAGATTTCCTGACAGTTAGAACAATTGATCATGGAACCAACCAGGGGAAAGGGGATCCTGGACTTGGTTCTACCTAACGCACAGGATTTGGTTCATGATGTCCTTGTAACCGAGCCCATAGGAACCAGCAATCACAACACAATAACCTTCAACTTAACCATGGATAGCAAATTGTCAGTGAAAACTAACACAGAGACCTTAAACTTTCACAGAGGGAATTTTGACAAAATGAGGAAAATAGTAAAGAAGAAACTAAAAAGAACAATAAAAAAGTCAAATCCCTCCAAAATGCTGGGACACTGTTTAAAAATACGTTACAGCAGGCTCAAATAAAATGCATTCCTAAAAGAAGAAAGAGGACTGGAAAGTCCAAGAGGATACCAGTATGGCTTATGAATGAGGTAAAGGAGGTTATTGGAAAGAAGAAAAACTCATTTAAGAAATGGAAGGCTCTTCCTACCGAGGAGAACAGGAGGGATCACAAACTCTGGCAGACCAAATGCAAGGCGATAGTCATAAAAGCCAAGAGAGACTTTGAGGAGCATATAGCCAAGAATATTAAAAATAATAACAAAACCTTTTTTAAGTACATCAGAAGCAGGAACCCAACCAGAAAATCAGTTGGGCCACTCGATGACAATGGTCAGAAGGGGATAATCAGAGAAGACAAGGAGATTGCTGAGAGGCTAAATGACTTCTTCGCCTCCGTTTTCACTGAGGAGGATAGAGAACATTTGCCTGCCACTGAATTAGTTTTTCCCAGGGAGGGAAATAGAAGAATTAAACCTGATAGAGATAAACAAGGAAGATGTTCTTGCATGCCTTTCTAAACTAAATGTCAACAAATCGCCGGGTCCAGATGGCATCCACCCTAGAATTCTCAAGGAACTCAAGTGTGAAATTGCTGAACTTCTAGCTAAAATATATAATCTTTCCCTAAGATCAGGCACTGTACCGGAGGATTGGAGGGAAGCAAATATAACCCCGATCTTCAAGAAAGGATCCAGAGGTGATCCAGGAAACTATAGACCAGTCAGTTTAACCTCAGTTCCAGGCAAACTGATGGAAACCATTATTAAAGATAAAATTACAGGGCACATAGAAAAACAGGCATTGCTGAAAGAAAATCAACATGGTTTCTGCAAAGGCAAATCATGTCTTACTAACTTATTAGAATTCTTTGAGGGTGTAAATAAATACATAGATAAAGGGGCCCCAGTTGATATTGTATATCTTGACTTTCAAAAGGCTTTTGACAAAGTCCCTCACCAAAGGCTCCTAAAAAAGCTCTCCAGCCACGGAATTAGAGGACAGGTCTTGTCCTGGATTGGTAACTGGCTAAATTGTAGGAAGCAAAGGGTGGCAATAAATGGACAATTCTCTGGATGGAAAGAAGTGAGAAGTGGTGTACCCCAAGGTTCAGTTTTGGGACCTTTACTTTTTAATTTATTCATCAATGATCTGGATGTAGAAGTTAATAGTGAGGTAGCCAAGTTTGCTGATGACACTAAATTGTTCCGGGTTGTGAAAAGTGAAACTGATTGTCGAGAGCTCCAGAAGGATCTCTCGAAATTGTGTGAGTAGGCAACAAAGTGGCAAATGCATTTTAACCTAAACAAGTGCAAAGTTATGCACATCGGGGCAAAGAACCCCAATTATACTTACCAACTGATGGGGACCAAACTTTCTGAGACAACCCAAGAAAGGGATCTTGGGGTTTTGGTGGACAGCTCAATGAAGATGTCAACCCAATGCGCAGCAGCAGTAAAAAAAAAAGCAAATTCCATGCTTGGCATGATTAGGAAGGGAATCGAAAATAAGTCAGCAAGTGTTGTATTGCCTCTGTACAAATCGATGGTGAGACCACACTTGGAGTACTGTGTACAGTTCTGGTCACCGCACCTCAAGAAGGATATAATGGAACTGGAAAAGGTGCAAAAAAGGGCAACAAGAATGATCAAGGAAATGGAGCGCCTCCCTTATGAAACCAGATTGCAGCGCCTTGGTCTCTTCAGCCTTGAAAGACGGCGTTTAAGGGGTGACTTGATCGAAGTGTATAAAATCATGCATGGGATAGAAAAGGTGGATAGAGAAAAATTCTTTTCTCTATCACACAATACCAGGACAAGGGGGCACTCCCTAAAGCTCATAGCTAAGAAAGTGAAGACAAATAAAGGGAAATATTTCTTCACCCAGAGGGTCGTTGATTTATGGAATTCACTTCTAGAAGGGGTCGTGACAGCTGTCAGCCTTGACAGCTTCAAGGCAGGGTTAGATAGATTCATGGATGCCAAGTGTATCGGTGGTTATTAAAACGGATGTCCATGTGCCGCCTCTATGTTGGTTGAGGCAGGCAGGATTCCCTTGAGTACCATTTGTTGGGGGTCAAGGGAAAGGGAGGGTTTTGCCTTCTCTTTCTGCTCAAGATCCCCATGTACAATTGGTGGGTCACTGTGTGACACAGAATGCTGGACTCGATGGGCTTTGGCCTGATTCAGCATGGCTCTTCTTATGTTCTTATGTTCTTATGATCAGTGGAACATCTTGCCTCCAGAAGTTGTGAATGCTCCAACACTGGAAGTTTTCAAGAAGAGATTGGATAACTTTGTATAGGGTTTCCTGCCATAGCAGGGGGTTGGACTAGATCAGGCATGTCAATCTGCTGGCCCACAGGCCGGCTGCATCATACTGAAACTGCGCCCACCCCATTGACGGCAATGGAGAAAACACTGTGCGACATCACGTGATGTCACGAATTTGACATGCCTGGACTAGATGATCTCCAAGGTCCCTTCCAACCCTGTTATTCTATTCTATTCTATTCTATTCTATTCTATTCTATTCTATTCTATTCTATTCTATTCTATTCTATTCTATTCTATTCTATTCTATTCTTACAGAGTATAAGTGTTCAGTATGCCATTATCAGGAATAACTATATGTTTATTTCTACAGCTAGCATGGAATACTGATAACAAAAGCTGATATAATTTTCCCATTCCGATCTATGTATAATGGATTTCAGTTACAAACAACTCAATTTAAGCACCTCTTCTTCTGAGTAAAGAAAGTCAAGTAGTAGTATGGGTTTACTGTATAAATGAAATTGCACCTTTCAAGCTAAGGCTACAAAGTCCTCCCACTAAGGAGTCTCAAAACAATTTTGTCATTAATTTGTGGAATAGGAAAATGGTGGTCGCCTAAGGAATAAAGCTTTAGACATTTTAAATTAAATTACAATGTAAGTTTATTTTAAATATTCACATCTCACCAAAAAAAAAAGAATCCCACTTTCTTTTGACTCTTAGTTCAAAATGCTTCTTTAAACACAGTTCAGGTGAATTGATCTCTCGTGGGCATCTCTGCTTTCTCAGAACTTCAACACCTGGCTTTTTGGAGGGAGGGGGGAAGAGAGGTAATGCTGGGGAAGCCCCACTCCTTTGAAACATGAGCAACTCGACACGTAACCATGGATCTAATAAAACAGCCTCCTTGATAGTGTAGGGCAGGGGTCCTCCACCTTGGCAACTTTAAGACTTGTGGACTTCAAAAACTGGCTGAGGAATTCTGGGAGTTGAAGTCCACAAGTCTTAAAGTTGCCAAGGTTGAGGACCCCTGGTGTAGGGAGCTCAAAGTCACATTCAAGGGATGATTGTTAACATGACCTCCTTCAAGCATACATGGGTATATTTGAAGGGTATGATAGTATAAAAGCATAGTAAGTATGTAAAGAAGCAGCGGATGCCCTTCTCTTGCTAATGGAGATTATGGTTACCAGACCTGGCCTACAAAGCACCACACAACCAACTGTAAAGAGTCAAGAGTTAGGGTTGTCTCTATTTTCTGTCATCTAGTTGTTATCCAGAGTTTTGCGTCCCAGGTCTGGCCGTGCAATGCATAACTGAACATTTGTCAACTTAGAATCCTAGATACTTTCATTAAAAGCTTGAAAAATATCAGCCCTCACCTATTTGGCTATTACACTGGCATTCCGTAATTTCACTTTGCTATAAGAAGGCACCTCTTGATCCTCTAGGAATATTACTCTAAGAGTGCACATCCATGCATATTGAGAATAACAATGGGATTTCCTCCTAGTTTAGATGGCATAATAAGCCAATATTTCCCCATCTTAGCCATCTTAAGATATGTGAACTTCATCTTTAAAACTGTATTGTTTTTATATTGGGTTTTTATCCCTATAAGATGCCTGGAGTAACTGAGAGTTGAGTTGAGCGGCCATATCCATTTTCTTAAATAATTTAATTAATAAACTCTGAAAAGCTCAGCAGAAGTAGAAGTAGGGCAGCACAAAATTTCAGACTGAATTCAGAGAGAAGGGTGCTGACATGCAGGGGAGCCTAAATGCAGCAGTAGTCTGTTATAGCAGCCACATACCCTATAAACCAGGGGTCTTCAAACTTGGCCCTTTTATGACTTGTGGACTTCAACTCCCAGAATTCCTCAGCCAGGAAGAAATACAAGTTAAGATAGGCAAGAAAATGGTAAGTGAACACCTGTCCAGCCTAGATGAGTTCAAATCACCAGGATCAGATGGATTACACCCCAAAGTTCTCAAGGAACTGGCAGATGTGATCTCAGAACCACTGAACTATATTTTTCAGAGATCCTGGAGCACTGGGGAACTACCAGAGGACTGGAAAAGAGCTGATGTAGTTCCCATCTTCAAAAAAGGGGGGAAAAAGAACCCAGGAAATTATAGACCTATCAGCCTGACCTCAATATCTGGGAAGACTCTGGAAAAGATAATCAAACAACGAAACAGCGAACAAGAGGCAAACAAAGTCATTACTAAAAGCCAACATGGGTTTGTCAAAAATAGATCATGCCAGACAAATCTTATTGCATTCTTTGACCAAGTGACAAAATTAGCGGATCAGAGGAATGCTGTGGATATAATTTACTTGGACTTCAGTAAGGCATTTGACAAAGTAGACCACAACCTACTACTTGAGAAGATAGAAAAATGCGGGTTAGACAGCATCACCACCAGATGGATTCGTAGCTGGCTGACCGGCCGTACTCAGCATGTGGTCCTTAATGGAACCACATCTATATGGAGGGAAGTGCATAGTGGGGTGCCCCAGGGTTCTGTTCTGGGCCTAGTGCTCTTCAACATCTTCATCAACGATCTGGACGAGGGGATAGATGGGGAACTCATCAAATTTGCAGACGACACCAAGCTGGCAGGAATAGCCAACACTCCAGAAGACAGGCTTAGGATACAGGAGGATCTGGACAGACTTGAACACTGGGCACTATCTAACAAAATGAAATTCAATAGTGAAAAAAGTAAGGTTCTACATTTAGGCAAGAAAAATAAATGTACAGGAATATTATAGGGGGTACCTTGCTCAATAGTAGTAACTGTGAGAGGGATCTCGGAGTCCTAGTGGACAATCATTTAAATATGAGCCAGCAGTGTGCTGCAGCTGCCAAAAAAGCCAATACAGTGCTAGGCTGCATTAACAGAGGGATAGAATCAAGATCACATGAAGTATTAATACCACTTTACAATGCCTTGGTAAGGCCACACTTGGAATACTGCATCCAGTTTTGGTCACCACGATGTAAAAAAGATGTTGAGACTCTAGAAAGAGTACAGAGAAGAGCAGGGGACTGGAGTCTAAAACATATAAGGAACAGTTGCTGGAACTGGGTATATCTAGTTTAACAAAGAGAAGGACGAGGGGGGACATGATAGCAGTGTTCCAATATCTTAGGGGCTACCACAAAAGAAGAGGGAGTCAAGCTATTTTCCAAAGCGCCTGAAGGCAGGACAAGGAGCAACGGGTGGAAACTAACCAAAGAGAGAAGTAACCTAGAACTAAGGAGAAACTTCCTGACAGTTAGAACAATTAACCAGTGGAACAACCTGCCTCCAGAAGCGGTGAATGCGCCAACACTGGAAGTTTTTAAGAAGAACCTGGACAGCTATTTGTCCGAAATGGTATAGTGTTTCCTTCCTGAGAAGGGGGTTGGATTAGATGACCTCCAAGGTCCCTTCCAACTTTATCATCATCATCATCATCATTATTATTATTATTATTATTAGTCATAAAAGGATCAAGTTTGAAGATCTCTGCTAGAAACCAATAAAAGGCTGTTTTAATGAGTCATAAAAATATGTCACATTCGCAAGCCAAAGACTTTTTCCCAACATGATTCTGTCGCAATACAGAGCCCTACTTGAAGATTAACTGAGATTAGCAGAGCCCAGCAGAAAATCCCAGAATTGCGGCCTACTTCTAAAAGAAAACAATTTCAAGCCACTCCCTATTATTGGCAAAGAAATCTATCCAGACATGAGTTTGACTTGAAGGAGACTTTAAGGCAAATTAACTAGACGCAATCTCTCTTTCCATGTGGTGTGATTTCTGTGTTCTATTATAAATTAAAATTCAGCAACAGGTTGATGGGGGGGTTGGGTATGCAGCCCTAGAGCTAAGGTTGTGCTCCCTTGTTGTATAGGATTGCAGCGTAAAGATAGAAGTCCCAAAGTTCATTATGTAATTAGAAATTAAGGCAGGCAAAGCTTTAAAAAAAGAGCTAACTCTGCTCTGATATATTTTATGTCTGATTGACTGGGGAAATGACTTTCAGTTGACATCTAAGCCAACAAGTTAGCTGAAATAAAATTTTGCTTAATACCTTTGCATCAATAATCTAGGCACAGCACCATTGATTGAAAATGTCTGATCGATAGAGTATTACTGACTGCTTAACTGTAACTTTGCCAGACGTTCCCCCCCCCCGCCTTCCTTTATTTTTTTGGCTAATTCTGCCGATGACCTTTTTACCACTTCTTTTCAAGTTCAGCATCTTTTTTCCTGCTTGAAATTCAATTTTCATATTTTGCAATTAATTAATGAATTTACACACCCAATTAATTTATTTCCACCAGGTGCATTAGGACTGTCAGATATACATGAGTATACACTGGCTTGACAAGAGGTGGTGTGTAAAATCTGGGTCATAATTTCATAACAATAATATTCATGCAATTCAGCCTCATTCAGCTAAAAGGGCTCAAATATCATTTAGTAAAGTCATTTCCTTATCTGGGGCCTTCCAGATGTGTTGGACTTTGCTTTCCATAACTCTCGACCAGCAGGGTTGGCTGGGAATTAAGGCGTTAGGGAAAACTAATTTAGATTAATGTTTTGTTACAACAGAAGCAACTGATACTCACACCAATTTATGTTATATACCCAGATTGCATATTGTATATAAAGATAATTGTGAGTTGATAGATACATTACAGGCCATAGTTTGTTTAACCGTTTTAATAATCTACAATACAACACAACTAGAAAATAGTAAAGTATAAATCATGATTTGCAGATTGCTATAGTTGAGTTCAGACATGTTTAGGTGAACTCAAACTATACTATGAGGCTGAAAGAGTCTGGATGCAAAATTTGATCTAGCTTGGCCCTTGTCAAATCTGTTTTCCTTTAAATGCAGTTCCTATGCCTTCAGCCCATTAACTATGGGAGTTTGGATTGATGGGCACTGTAGTCCAAAAGGGCTGGAGGGATTCCAGGATGGGGAAAAGTAGACCAATACAATCAGTTGTATCTTGGTTTGTCTTAAGGAAATTTCCATACAAAATTTTTGTTCTTGTCCTCTTTTTTTTAACAAGGAGATTATCTGTATGAATGTGTGAATTGTCTTTCTTTCATAGCATTCCTTTTTTCCATTTTTCTGTGGCCTCCCTGGCTTCCAAACTTTAATTAAATTCCACAGAAAGCCCTCAGGAGGCGACACTTCCCAGGGGGGACTTTTTAGAAGCAATGAACATTTCATTGCTAAAGGCAAGTCTTGTCCTTGAGAAATGGTCGGAGAAATTTTCCTTCCCAAGGAATACACAGAAATTGTATACCCAATTTCTTTGCCTACAGATTTGGTGGTCATTTTTGAAAGGCCATTTGTATCCAGTTCCAGTTCAAACTTTCTTGCGGATTTACTGGAGGCATCTGGTGCATCACTGTTGGAAGCAAGACCTGATCCAGCAGAATTCTTAGTTCCTTGTTTCGTATGGAATAGAATCATATAACGAATTACTCAACTAGATGGTCAGGAAAAAAACTGCAGTTACACTGTTGTGAGGAGCCAGTAAGGCTGAGCACATTTGAAAGATGAGTCGGAAGAATTGTTTTCAGTCTTCTGCAAATATGAGCACAGCACCTTTCTGCCACTAATTCAAGGAGCCACAGTCTCTTTTCAGGCTTCTGTATACATCTTGGAAAACAAAGACATGGCTGCTTTAATGAACAGCAGGGAGGTTATTTTGCTCGTATGAAGTCTGAAGCACTTTTTTGCTGTCCAACTAAATCAGTAGTCAATTCACATGTACTAGATACTTGAAAAACCTGTTCATATGAACTCGTATGTGGATTATAGATTATCCATATAAGCTCTGATGCACACTGATCTATTTTGCACATTATTTCTCATCTTGCTTTTTGAAATCTGGGATATTTTAATTACCTGTAAAGTATTTTTTAAATTCAGTAAAGATATATGGGCATTAAATGGTTCATATTATTTTAACTTTATTATTTGGAAAAAAATGTGTAGGCATCTGGTATTAGTTATAGCCTTAGAAACAAGAAAAACATTTTTTTTTAAGCCAGGCAGCTTCTTTTCCACTTCATCTTTGCAATTTCTAGTTCTAGTCTGATTTAAATATCTGTAGGACTAAAAGTATTCCACATTTTCTGTGAAACTGTATGAAATTACATGAATCATAGCTAGAAATCAGTCCGATTAGCCTTGGACTTTTATCTGGTGGTGAAGAAGTGCAGATATCATCGCAACAGACTTTAATAAATAAATTTATTACAAGATAATTGGGCATTTAATAGTAACATTAAAAAATCCCTCATCCATATTTCACAACCCCGTGTCACTGGATGTCTGACTAGAATTTCTGAAGCTCTCAGGAGCATCCACATAAAAAGACTGAATAGAAATCATAAACTGTAAAATTAATGAAACTATTAGATACTGATCTAGAAAGTGTGAAAGCAACACAAAAATGGGGACCTTAGGGGAAATTTCAGATAATACATGATCCGTAAAAATTTGGCTATACATTTCTGGTGGCTGGTTTTGTGTGTGTGTGTTTAAAATAAAGTCTAATTATGTAAAATAGGTATTCATGTACTGATGTTATATTAAATAATCAGAAGTACTAATTTAAATCTAAAATGTGATTCCCTTGCTAATTGACATAGCTGGACATCACCTGTGTCAATCATGGAGCTTCGGGATGCTTCATGAATGGAAAAGCTGCCAAGTGGGTTGCAAATCCCTTACACGTCTTTATCAGGCCTTTATTGATTTACTGGGCCTTCCTTCTAAATTCTTGGCTACTTTTGTTACAGTGAAATTTGATGGAATTTGGCAACCGCCAATATTTGGAGGTGGATAATATGAATCCCATACAAATTTTAGGAATGCCTGAAAACTCAGAGGTGCAACAGGGCATTTGCTAGTCACAGAAATATGATTGTCAACTTCTACCTGTATATGTATGAAAAGCAGGCGGATAAAAATCCTATTCACAAAATTCATTGGGAATGTGACCGGTCCAATGCTGGACCTTCTGAGCATTAACTACAGGAAAAAAGTTCCATATTGAGAATTGTAACTAAGCCAGTTAAATAAAAGCTCCTCTTTATCCAGGAGCCCCTGCTAGATTTTCATTATTCATGATTTGTGAGTTTGTTGACAAGCTCAAGCACTGAAGGTGCACATTTTGTAAAATGAATATGACACCATTAAAATCCATGCGACCAGACTGGTGGGTTCAAAATGGGACCCGAGGATAGGAATGTTAAAAGAATGTATGTGATTATAATGGGCTTATCCCATAATTACCTTGTTAACAGAATAACAGAGTTGAAAGGGACCTTGAAGATCTTCTAACCCAACCCTCTGCTCAAGCAGGAAATCTTATACCATTTCAGACAAACAGTTGTCCATTGTTCTACAACTTTAGAAGGGGAAGGGGGATGTAGGCTACTAGTAGTCTTTGTACAGCATGATATGAAAACATGCCAAACATAGGAGTGGTGATGGTGGCTGGGCTTTTATAAATAATACTTTTAAAATTTTATTTATATTGAATTAAAATTAAACAGAATTCATGTGGTTATTCTTCATTCATGTATTTTCTGATTTTCTTTTCCAATCTAATTAAAAAGGACAAACTAATAACCACTTTTAGAGATTACGGGAGATTATAGTCAGGGCTCTAGAGGGGGAGCACAATAATTACAACCTCAATCAATCAACCTATTATTTATTTATGAAAACATTTCTTCAAAGCAAAGAGGTTTACTAATAACAAAAATAAACACATAGACATAAGTCCAGTTATGAATTACAGAGGCAGCCCAAGTCCATTGTCTGTGCTAAAAGTCCATCAGAATATTACAGTCTTCATGGATTTTTGTGAAAGGCAAGCAAGGTGTGTATGTTTGGGCATGAGGGGTGTGTGCGTCAAAAGTCACATGAGTTTCAACACAGGGAAGGCACACTTCTTTTACCTCATATGGGGTGGGAACTTTCAGCAGCCCTTCCCAGAATGAACGCAGCAGGCAGATTGATAGTGGGCAGGAGGGGGGCCAATGCAGAACTTTAAAGGTTAAACCAGTACTTTGGATTCAACCAGAAGCCTATGACAACTGATGCAATAATTGCAAAAAATATCATTTGCTTGCTTCTTTATTAGGGTGATGTCCTGTCTTTCCTCCCAGACCTCAAGGCATTATAATACTTCCTCCTCCACATTTCCCCACAACAAATTGCTTTTGATAGTTAGCTAGCTACCTATCTAGAGATAGATAGATAGATAGATAGATAGATAGATAGATAGATAGATAGATAGATAGATAGATAGATAGATAGATGGATGGATGGATGGATGGATGGATGGATGGATGGATGGATGGATGGATGGATGGATGGATGGATGGATAGATAGATAGATAGATAGATAGATAGATAGATAGATAAATAGATAAATAGATAAATAGATAAATAGATAAATAGATAAATAGATAAATAGATAAATAGATACAGGGCTTTTTTTTCTCATAGAACACCCAGAACGGAGTTCCGGCACCTTTTTTGGATGGAACCTTGTAGGGTAGGCAAGGTGAGTTGCATGATGTTTGAGTTCCGGCACCTTTTTTTTTTTTTTTTTTACAAAAAAAGCACTGGATAGATAGATTGATAGATACAGACAGACAGACAGATAGATAAAGATAAATAGATAGATAGATAGATAGATAGATAGATAGATAGATAGATAGATAGATAGAGATTGATATATTGTGATAGATTGATAGAGAGATAGAGATAGAAATAGAGATAGAGAGATAGAAATAGAGAGATAGATAGATAAAGTCTTACAACTATATCAAAGATAAAGTAAGTATAACAAATCTCTTGTGTGATTCAGAGGGGGTGACTGGCCCAAAGCCACACACCCCATCAAGGGGTTGGGTTTATTCCAGAAGGACTGCCATTCTCCAACCAGCATGTGCACTTTACTGCAACCCATTCATTTGGTCACTCTAATTTTATCTATAGTGGACAAAACAATACTTTAAAATAACATTATACTTTATTTGGTGAGCAAAGAACTTGTTTCTTAAAGATATTTTAACTGAAGACTCAGTGAAAGAATGGTATTCCTGTCCCACCATATCCAGAACTCATTTTCTGTACTTTAACTTTTTGAGGACCCAATAGTTAATATACATAACTTATTTGCATGTGTGTCTCCATTTATTTTAGCTGCAGAGATAAATGAGAGCAGAAGTAGATGGGCCAAATGTTGCTTCATTAAAACAAATGGAGAAACAATGTCATGCAGGAACATGAAGCTATAGAGAGCTTCTAGGCTGAAGACTACAGAAGATATTCTGCACATTTCATTTGCGTTTAAATGGTAGATTGCTATGGATTCCTCTACAGCTTGTAAATGGGCATGTTTTCATGCTCCTGTCTGAATATGGAACACATTGCCTTTAATTGTTATGTTGTTTGATTTTGTCTATAAGCCACTGGGGGTGATCTATGTTTAATTTGTATGATGCATGGCAGTTCACAGCCAACTGTCAGATGAATATCAGTAGGACTTCTACTTCATAATATGTACATCTGTCCTTCAGTAGTGTTCAATTTTGTGTTTAGGGTTCATAAACAATTCATTGTTTATGGTGGCCAGCATTTGGCGAGAATTTGGCCCTTTAACTAGGGAATTCTAATTTTCAAAAAAGGGTAGAAAGTGCGGTGCCGAAAGCCTAGAATATAACTGAATTCAGTGCAAGGTACTGCTGGCTAAACCCTGCAATAATGCCAGTGACATGTTGTCTATTGTGCCAAGTTGGCATAACTGAGATCTCTAATTAGCAATGAGTCACCCTGGCCTATCCTGAGTTAGGAGTCAGCTTTGAATACTGTTTTATTGGCCACACATTTGTGCTCAAAATACATATTCTGTATAGAAAATCAAGACAGTCAGGTTGGCAAATTTGAAATCTATCAATTGTCTCCAGAAAGATTCCTCACTTTTATTGCATTTTTCACAAAGCATTTACCAAACACTTTGTCATAACTAAGTCTCTAGAGCTCAGCCTTGCCAGCAGTCATATTTCTTCCAATATTGGGCCTTCTACCTGAGTGTCCATTATCAGTTACGGGAGGGCAAGGTGTGGCTTTTTACCAAGTCTGAGATCCCAGGAGATTCAGTCCCTTTGTGCAAACCATTCATTCCTTGTTTCATGGACAGCAGGAAAAAAGGAGAACAGAATGAGCAATATTCTGAAATAAAAACGATCTGTAGTTTGGAAGAAAAAAATTCAGTATCTGTATGTAATTTGCTGCCTCCGGAACTATTGCCAGAGATGGTTTGGAACAAATTATGATACAAAGCACCATAATTATCAGAAATAGTGGGAAATTGCTGATAGTGGTTGCTTTTCCAAAATACTGTATATGTGAGTGGATACCTAGTCTCTCTTTCATGCACACATGCACTTACATGTACACATGTACCCATACCCACACACAAATACATTTACTGTTCTCTCTGGTAAAAAAAACATTAGGCAACAATCATGGCAGAAACTAAAATAAGCTAAAGAATACTATTAAATCTTCCAGTTTCAGGATGGGGCAAGATCACTTAAGCAACCTTTCGATTTGCCTCTTATGTCTCCTGAGAAATTGATTTTGGAGAGACAGTTCATGATTTTTGCAACAACAGAAGCCAGAATATAATGACTGAGACTACTTATAAAATTTCATTTTTATCTGATTAGACTTGTGATACAAATAAAAATGAAAACACATAAATGATGGTGACATTCAATTGTGTACCTTCATGGATGGAGTATAGCTACCATTGGTATCAGGCATCAATTCTCTCTTTTCCCTGGCCTCTCAAAATCTGCTCTGGAGAGCTGGGAAGACTTGCAAAGCTGAATTTGGAGTACCCAAAGCTCCTGGAGATAAGGAAGAGAAATTTATCTCATGTAAACAACATCTCCTACAATAAATGTCTTTCCCAACGTAAGTTTCAAGGTACTCTGGATCCAGACATCTCAATTAGCCATAATAAACTCTACTTTTCATTTGAATGTAGACATTCTAAGACAATGGTGGTGAACCTATGGCACAGGTGCCAGAGGTGGCACTCAGAGTCCTCTCTGTGGGCACGCACGCTGTTGCCCCAGTCCTAGGCCTTCAGCTGGGTTTTATAAAACCTTTTCACTTTAGGCCTCCACCGCCCTGTGCAAAAAAAAAAAAGGTTCAATCAATCAATCAATTTCAACTTCTCGCGGGGGGGGGGAGATCTTGCAAAGTTGGAATTGATTGATTGAACTTTTTAGTCCCACCCAGTCTGCCGTTAGCACTGCAGCCACTCCCAGCCAATGGGCCACGCCCAGCCAATGGACCACACCCACCCAGCACTTGATGATGCATAAGTGGGTTTTGGGTTGCAGTTTGGGCACTCAGTCTCTAAAAGATTCGCAATCACTGATCTAAGACAAAACATGTAAACCACATTTTATTGCTTATCATGTGTGACTCCAGTAAATCACACATTATTCAACAAAATGTCTTTATATGAGTGTTATATCAACTTATATGTCAACTCAGCAAGTTTCAAGAATTCTTAGTATTACACAAGAAGAACCAAAAGAGAAAGGAAACAAAAGGCTTTTAGTAAGAAAAGTGTGCCCAACGTATGGCTTCATAAATTTTAAAAAATGTGGTTTCAGGATTAAAATACTATCTTTTAAGATCCGTAATATAACATAGATGTGATGGGTCATGGTACGTATATAGAAGAAAGGCTAGGCTTAGTTTTTATCCATAAAACAAATGCATCCCTTAAGTATACTATATAGAAAAAAAATCAAGTAGAGCTTGATTCCTGTTGACATCATGGACAAAGTCCAACAGCTACACAAATGTGTTTTGGGAAGTCAAATAATCAAGACAGAATTTGGAGGCCAGCGGATGAGATGTTGAACCAGCCACCATTGTATACCACTTTACTTTTCATTTTGTTCCAAATGTCAGCTACTTTATCCATTATATCTTACTTCTTGGACTGAGACATTTTCTTAACAGCCTTGCTTAACTAGTGATTTTAAGGACTTCCTCATGCAGTCAAACCCTGGCATTTTTTGACCTGTGTGGTCCCTAATACTAGATCCTGAGGTAGTAATTCAATAACCTGAGGTAGATATTCAGTCTGATTTTTCAATATTGATCTTTATTAAATAGCCAGGCATTCCCTTTGTTTCTACAAATGATTTGAAAGTGCTCCTGACATGAAAGCATCAGGGTGAGGAAGTTTGCCAATTGCTGCTTTATTATCTTTTTACCCCCCCCCCCCATGTTCTGTCTCTTTTTCCCTTCTTCATCTTCAGTGACTTCATTCTGATTCCTCCAAGATTCTCCTTGGAAAATGTTTCAGTCCTAGCCTAGAACCAGTTTGATATAATAACTAAGCGGTGAGCTAAAATCAGTCCCGCCTTAGGCCCAAAGCCAGCTTGATGACCTTGGGCCAGTCAGTCTCTCTCAGCCCTAGGAAGGAGGCAATGGCAAACCACTTTTGAAATCTTGCCAAGAAAGCCACAGGGACATGCAGTCACCAGAAGTCAAGACTGACTTGAAGGAACCCAAAGAAAAAGTCAGCATTTTATCAGAGCTACAGAACTGTTTGCTATAGCAGGACAGTTACTAAGTGCTTATAGGCTTAAGTATATATATATGCCTTCGTTTATTTCTCCTCTCCCAGATGTGACTTATGCCTTTTCAATATTAACTTTTAAAATCTGAAATAATTGGGAAGGGATGCCAGTACAGAAGCAACACTGGGTTTTAAAAGGATAAGGGTAAGGGATGTGCTTACTATAGTTTGATGAGATGGTTATAGGAAAAGAAGAGATAAAAACAGATTTTTAGGGTTGTTGTTTTTTTGTTATTTCCTGCCGCTTTAATATGGTGTAATCATGTTGAAAAATTGCACTCTGCATTTTAGCTTTGGTTTTTCTCTGGCTTTATATACTGTAATTTTGGCTGATACTGGTATTGCTGTTAGTCACAGAAAATAGTTGCAATAAAGATGGCATCCCGTACAATCTTGGCATTATAAACCATTAAATGAAAAATAGCCAAATCAAGTATCAAGTATATATTCCCTTATAGAACAACAACAACAAAAAAAAACCCAAATACAGAAAGCAAACAATCCCCAAGTTTCCAGAGTTGTTTTCTTTTCCATTTGTGTTTTATGATAAATGAAAGTGATTGGACCTGCTCTAACACACAGTTACACTGGGCTACAATAACATTAAATGTAAGCACTAATAAATCTTCTGTCTTGTGATTCCTTTTACTCTCTTCTTCTGCCGCAAATGATATGGTTGTTTCTCCTGTATGCAACAACATGAACTAAGCTGGGAGGATTATATCAGGCCTTCCTATTGCCTGTGGCAATCTTTTTGCTATCCCATTCAAAATTCAATTTAATAAATACATTTCTTCCTTGAACACTATCATCAGCAATGACATCGCCACTCACCCCACGAGCTTACAAAAAGGCAGAGAAAAGAAATTTGGCAGAACCTTGGAAATGGGAGACGTTGTTTTACAAGGCACACCCAATAGGGAGGGTGTTTGGGTGTGTGTGTGTGTGTGTGTGCTGTGTAAAGAGTTGGGAGAATGCCAGTGCAGTCATTGGATCCCGGACAGGCATATTTGGAATTATAGGATTGTAGGCAAAGTTCTGATTCTTTCTCACTCAGTTATCTTCTTCTCCCCTGATTAAATGAAAAAAAAAATTGGTCCCTCTCCATCATGCAGCCATGTTGCTATAAGAGAGAATTATACAAATATAGCTGTTTATAAAAAAAGGGAAAAAATCAGGCCCACTTTGCTGCATAGCTATGAAGCAATAGGAATGCTTACTAAGTGGTCCTCACTTAGCAACCACACTGTTGCTAAGTGTCATAGTCACTAAACAGAAAATCACACGTGTGCAATGGCCTTACTACATCACTTCCCATTCGATCGTTAAACAAAATATCACATGACTATGTCTTGTGATTTTGCTTCCACAAGCCCAGTTGGGAAGCACACAAATGGTGATCATGTGACTGCGGGATGCTGCAGTCGTAAATGTGAAGATTGGTCACAAAATGGTTTGGGTTTTTTTTTCACTGTTGTAATATCTTTACACGAGTGTTACATCAACTTATATGTCAACTCAGCAAGCTTCCAAGAATTCTTACTTAGTACACTGTTGTAATTTCAGTCAGTAATTTCAGCAGTCAGTAAGCAAGGACCACCTGTAAAAGCATCTGAAGGCAAAGGCAATTTTCTAACTAGCCACTTTCCCCATGGTTCACACTGCTAGAGGTTCTAGAGCAGGGTGTCAAACTGCAGGCTGCATCATATGGAGGTTGCGCCCACCCCAGTCCAGCAGTGCAAAAAAAAAAGTCGTGACACGTCGCAACATGTCACGTGACACCCGTGTTCTAGAGTGACATAAGTCTTTGGCAATGCAGACATGCTTTAAAAACTCCTGAATTTGAAATGCAGCCAGCATCCACCTGGATTGTTGGTCTTCTCCAGAACCCAGCAATTCTTCCAACCTGCACAGTAGCCCAGACATGGTGAACAGGGATATAATTGACCGGACTTTTTTCTGTTTCTCACTCCTCTCTCTAGTGGGGGGGGGACCCAGCAGGTATGCAAAATTTCTAATTGCTTGCTTTACTTTGGTTTGAGTTTTGAGCCACTGCCATGTGCTCACTTCAGTCCAGAAAGGAGTTCCCATTGATAGGAGAAAAAAGACCAACTCTGACCTTAGACAGGGGACTCATTTCTACTCCCATCTGCGGTATAGGCCAGCAATTAGTTTTGGATGCCAGGGAGAGAAGGCATCCCTTTACACTTATCCTTTTTCCTTGAGGCAAAAGTGTTTTATCCTTGTTTACATCAAATGATGGGGGAAACGAAAACCAGGTACCCCACTGTAGGGTTTTTTTTTTTAACAGAAAAAGTAGGTAGCACAGAGAAAGAAAAAAAATTAAAAAGATTCTGCTGGGTTTCCAATAAGCAACTTTCTTTATGATAGAAAAGTATTATACCAGCTGTCCTATTACAGAGCTAGTGATGAAGGCAGCTCTAGAAGATGTCAGAGACTAATAGGCTTGTTGTGCCTGCATGCATGACTTTTGATGCTTTCACTTTGTATATATACATTTTAAGGTAAATGTGTGTGTGCATATGACACATATAACATATATAAAGATGCACACACATCTATATACAGTATGTATATATCCATATCTATATATTTCCTACCTATAGGAAGAAAAACATTGTGCAATTTTTTTGCAGCCGGTTAATTGTGGAGTAGGAAGTCTGGATTGAATACCTGGCAAGTGAACTACTGAAACATCCCAATATTTTCTTAAGCTGGTTTACAACCTAACCAGCATCATTAGCAGCAGCAGCAGCAGTTAAGCCAGGGGTCTTCAAACTTGGCCCTTTTATGACTTGTGGACTTCAAATCCCAGAATTCTCAGCCAGCATGCCTGGCTGAGGAATTCTGGGAGTTGAAGTCCACAAGTCATAAGAGGGCCAAGTTTGAAGACCCCTGAGTTAACCACCCCCTTCTGCTTCTGGTAGTTAATGCAGGCATGCCCATTGCAACAGAAAACATGAGCTTCATTTTAGTTTGAAATAAGTCAGTTCATAGTCAGAAAAAAAAGAAGAAATCCAGCTTAGTTCTTGAAATAGTCAACATCATTTGATTAGACAGGGCAAGAACCAAATTAAATAAAGCAAAGTCCTCATGTGGAGGAGCTGTAGCTAATTTCTAAGAAATCTTTGGCTGTATCACATTTTTTTATAGGATTAAGTCAATAGTTCTCCAACATTTTCAGACTATACTATGGGATATACAGTATTCTAGCCCTACCCCATTTTGTGTAGGCAAATAAGGTGTGTGCCTATGTATGTGTGTGTGCGGGGGGGGGGTTAACTCCTTTCTTTCCTTCTCAATAAGCAACAGCACAAAATAAGATTGTTTATTTTTTCCCCTAAACTTTACTGCCATCACAAAGCAAACAGATACAGCACTGTTCCCACCCGAAGTGCTGTTGAACAGAGCCAGGAGTGTGATCAATTGCTGGTATTCAGCCACCATAATAATGAGTATGGAGGAGGTTGCACATTGGCTGTTCACCCAAGATAATGATCCAGCGCTAGCAGAGTAAACATACTCTGCATTCATCCACAGAATGTCATAGACACAGTACAATATAAAGAAAGTGATCAAGCATATAGATATACAAATGCTAGCAGTGTCACCCAGCCTGGGTATGGCATGAAATAAGACTGATTAAGTAGTCTGTGATAAATACATCCTTCTGCTAGCCTGGAGAATGTGAGTATTTCCAAAGTCATCTCATTCTCTACCCCACAAGAGGTCTTCTGCAATATGCCAGTTCAACCGTTTAGTAATTCACTTTTATTTTTTTATTTTGTTGCTTGCCCCACCACAGATGCTTCTGAAGAGCATCCTAGGTCTGGTTCTTTTGCCAAAGGTATATCAGCAGAAGGAAGGTTTAAGAGAGCTTGGGCTTCCATCAGTATCTCTGGTGTATAATGCCTGAGAGACACCCACCCATTTAAATGGAAAGTAGAGCAACTGAGGCCAGATCTTCAATGCATTAACTGTATATCAGCTTTTTCATGCAGTTGTATCCTCTATTGCCATTCCTATTAAGAATCATTGACTTTTCAGGATTCATTTGGATCTTGCACTCGCAAAATCAGGGATTAACCATGGTTGATACATTTTTCCCCCATCATTCCAAAAATAATTGTATCTGGAATTATGATCCTAAATCGTACTTAAGCAGGTCACCGTGTGACCGGACCCGATTTTACATCGTATGTTCGAACAGTTGCTAAGCGACTGGTCATAAATTAAAGACCATCTGTAATAGTCTTCAGCCAAGATTTATTTATTTATTTGATTATTTTATTTATTTGATTGACTAGAACTTACAGTTTCCTGGCCTCTATGCCAGTTCCTTAACTACCTTAGGATCAGGACTCTTATTGATGCAGATGTATTCATTGTTATAAAAATGGAGAGCCTTTCCCCCTATCTTTTTATGACATATGCTCTGAAGATCTTTTTTTCCTAATGTTCTAATAAGTGAATTTATCTAATATTTCAAAATGAAGAGGTAGAATTGGTAATGTTTATGCGGGGTCTTGTCAGACTTTGACTGGCTTATATTAAAAATGATGCCAGGCAAATAAAATTAATCTTAAATTCTTGCTGTCTGACATAGATCCTTACAACAACCAGATTTTTGATATTATCCAAATACTGTAGGACACAGCCACTCAATGGCTGGATTATTTCTGATATATTGTTAAAAGATAACCAGTGTTGAATCTAACAGTTTAAACCTTATTTTTTCTCAGTATCGTTTAATGTAATAAATTCTGTCATTTGTATTCTGTTTTGATTTATAATGGATCTTGGGCTACAATAAACATAAATATCACTGCTGTTGCTATTGCTACTACAATTTCATTTTTTTTTTAAAAAAAATGGTCAAGATGGCATCTTAGCTTTTCAAATCAATTATAATCATAAGGTGACCAACCGTCCTCCTTTATGGAGGACAGTCCTCCTTTTGTAAGTTCTGTCCTCCCTCAAAAAGTGTCCTCCTTCATGTCCTCCTTTTCGATATTTGAAGACTAATCTGCAGGGCTTTTTTCCCCCCTCATAGAACGCTCAGAACGGCGTTCCGGCACCTTTTTTTGATGGGTTTTTTTTTCAACTTTTGCATGAGCTGTGCTACTCCCACTATTGGCTTTTGAAAGCCAATAGGAATTGCTGCTGAGCGCGCCAAAACACCCAGCCGGCAAACTTTGCACATGCAAGTTGTCTGTATTATTGTTGCAATGAATAAAATGGTTCTTTCATTTACAATATTTTTTCTTCAATTTATTTGTGTCCTCCTTTTCATCGCAAAAAAGTTGGTCACCTTAATAATCACCTAATTTTATGCCAAGATAAAAATCAGGACATTTTTTACTTGTGGAATTATTTAGAGAAAGAACCTTGACAAATGGCAGAGAGAAATAGCAAAAGTAGCATGAGATGCAGTACTGAAGGTGGAAATTGTCCCATTGCTATACATGGTGATTCCTAAGGGAGTAAAGGGAGTACTCAGCAAGGGAGTACATTGGACTGTCCCTCCATCCATTTTCTATCCAAGACAAAATATTTTCAATGCTTTAGAATGCAAGTTGTTTCTTATCTGGGAGTTAGATTAATTTAGGACAGCAGCTAGCCAAACTAAAGTCTTCTTTAAATTGAACCGGGCTGCTTGAGGCTAAATGGACACAGCCCTGCAGTCTTCTTTGTAATATATGTGGCCAGAGATAAGAATCACGGATTTTCTTAAAATAAAGAGCACAATAATTGAATGTAATGTTTGGATATATCTTATATCAATGACTTGCAACTTGTGCAGTGAGGACCACTGATGTTCAAAAGGGTACTGCAAATGGTAAAGGTGTCAAAATAATAACAATAACAATAACAACAATAACAATAGTATAGTAACAATAGTAGTAGAAATATGGCGATTGGTGGTGATAATAATGATGACCAAAATATCAGAAAGTTGCCAAATTGCATATAATTTTGCTACTGCTGTTCAAAATGTCATACCATTTCAGATGGGAACACCATCTTCAACTTCAACCATTTTTTTTTGTTTTAATAATTTACTACTATCATTCCACAGATGCCATCAAGGTCAAAAGAAATACATGTCCAGCCCATGAGCTCATTGTTGCCAATGCCTGTCCTATGTGATTGGCTTGGAAAAGGTTCACGTAGTGGTTTACATGACAGCAAAAGCTGTCAAGTGCTTTTCATTTATCTTTTTTTTTTAAAAAACCCTAGTTTAAAAAAAGAGAGTGGTAAAGCCTATTCTCCGGGTGTGTTATAAATATTTGCTGAAACAGAAATGGAAAACGCAATGGAAAAGAAAATATGTTAGCTCTGTTTGTACTTAAGAATAATTATCATCTCTGGATGCCCCCCATAGTCCAATTTGGCCTTTTCAACACAGAGACCAGCATGCTAAACTCCTCTGCGTTTTGAAACAGGGTTTTTTTCTAGTTGCAAGAAAAATCTTGTCTCTCCTCTCCTCTCCTCTCCTCTCATCCACTCCCCTATCCTATCCTATCCTATCCTATCCTATCCTACCCTCTTTCCCTTCTTTTCTTGATCAGGAGTATCAAACACATTTACATATCATTAATTGTAGAATACATTTATACAATGTCTGCAATCCTGGGTTCTCTTTGTCCCAGGATTAGGGTCAGGCTTCATCGGTGCAAAAATTCTGACTTACGTACTGCCAGCTCTAGTGTTGCTACTCTGTAACTTGTAGTTATGGAAGCCTCAACCATCTTTGTCACATAACCTATTTTTAAATTTAAAATTTGAATAGAAATTCAGAAACAAGTTATTGTAATGTTCTTCAGAAAGCTGGTCTACCTATAAAGGTTCACATTATGACTATGTACTAAATAGTGGTTCTATAATGTTCTTGATGTGGGCTACAGAAATCTGGTTAGCAGTACAGCTGGATAATCTGCGGATGTAATGAAATGTGTGGGCGTTGCGGGAGGTGGTAAGAGGATGGGGAGAGAGGGGAGGCAACAAATGGTATTTCCTTCTTCTCCTTCCCAACACAGAATAAACTTTCTAAAGCTGAATATCCCATCCCTAATGAAAAGAGTCTTTGTTTTGCCCAGAGGACAGAATCTGTTCAGTATTTGGTATGAAATCGTGAAGCAATCTTGGCTGTGGCATTTTTTTGTTCACATCCCTGAGAGCACACCTCACAAAAGAAATGGGTATATGGTGCTGGGATTTTTTTTTAAGCAAACACACATTTCTATTTTTCAGATGATACATAAAAATGCTGTTCCTTTGTGATTGCAAATGGGTGTTTTTAAATGATCCTTTTATTTTTTTTCTGATTATTTTAATGGCAGGCCTTGGGCCAGATATGGTTTGGGTAGATATGCAAACTGCCGGTTTCCTTGCTCACTTTTTTAATATGAATAACATCTAGTTACAGTGTCCACTATAATATGAAATGTTCAAGGACTGGGGTTCCCCAGCTAAGCATATACAGGTGTTACTTAGGGTTTTGTTTTTGTTTTGTTGTTTTTTTTTAAAAAAAGGGGGGGAAATGAAATATCTGATTGACTTGGTTGCATTTAATACTTACTGTTCCACTTGGTCTACAATTCCTGAATTGATATGGTCTAATACAGATTCTCAGAATAAATGCCTAATTGTTTTTAACATCTGTATTACTAATCTGTGGACAGTGTAGTAGTGGTTAGGTATCATTTTAATGAAACTTCAGATCCTTTTTAATGTTTCATCATTCCAGCTCCCAAATTATATTCTTGGATTCATAACAAGAGCACTGTACATGTATGAATGCAATTTAATGGATATTTGGCATTGTATTAATCCTTTCCAATGTAAATATATTTTCCTTTCATCTGAACATAGAAATTGTTTTTCAACCCGATTATTTCCTGATACTTCATTTTTGATTTAAAATCAAAGCATATGATACAGATGCTATTACATTTTCAAACTAGCAATAAAGTGTATTCCTTTATTTTATAACATTTGAATGCATTATTTAAATGACCCCTGAATGTATCTTTCCTGAATGATGGAGATTTTATTAAACAGATGGAACAGGAAATAGCTTTTTCATATTAATAGGGATGTAGTTACATCACTGTCCTCAGAATGGTATACCTCTAAAGCCCTTACTGGAGATCAAATTATTGCAATGACATCATGTAAAAATAGAAGCTATAGTTGACTAAAATTAACTTTTTAGAGGGGATAATTATACAATCATTATTTCCTTATCCATCTCATCCATCTACTGTCCAAAATAGATTTTTGGTTTCTGTTAAATATAAATTGAACAAACACTTTGCTTCCAAAACAGAATTTTTATTAGAAACTTAACATTTGAATTCTGATTATTTTTGTTTTGACAGGTGAATTTAAGCAATACTATCACATTTAGAGAGAGATTCTTTACCACTATTATTCTAGCTCCTTTTTTCTATATTACATTGTATATTGTTGTGATTTTTAGACATTGCTATATATTATTTTGATAATACTGTGATAAGTATTTATACTTTTTTTCTGTTAATTAGTTTCACATAATCACATTTTTAAAAAAGATGGTACTGATCATCCTTTGAAAACAAACATATTTTTTAGGTTTGTGCCAATTAATGACTTAATAAGAACGAGAAAAGATACTCTAGATTCCTGCTTCATTTTTGTTACCAAACATGGGTTAACAAAGCCATATAACAACATGGAAAGTATAAAATTGGACAATTTCCCATTCAGAACGAATATATCAACTAATCCCACTTCATCAGTCCTACAATTATATGCTAGCGGGCAACATACATGAAATTATTACTTAGATATTGACATGGATTTCCCTTGCAAGCTTCTAAAAGGACAAAAAAAAGCAGAAAAAGAAAGCAAGTACTACTTAAATAGGTATTTGATACTCTCATACAGAAGCCTTAAATAATTTCAGGGAAAATTCTAAACAGCATGTACATTATTATGTACATCTATATCCCTCTAATACTGAGTGTATCTGATTTTTTTAAGGACAATTGTGATGTTCCACATTGAATTATTAAGTAAAAATATTCAGTTATCAGATAGTTAATTAAGTGGAACTGACTATATTCATTAAAATATTTGTTCCAAACAAATGTATTTAACATTCAGATATTATGCAGAATAGGTGACAATTGCATATCTCCATGGAGATCAATAATGGTATTCAGATCATTGTGTAAAGAGTCTGCAAGTTTAATGCAGAGAGAATGTCATTATTATTTCTCTCTTAATGATGGTCATTATGCGCAAACACTGATTGAATTCCATTTGTTACCTGCGTTTGAGCTGAGAGGAATAATTACAATTTAAGTGTCTCCATTAAAATTCATAAAAGAATATGAATGCAAAAATTATACTTGAATCTGACAAAATATACTTTGAGGATATAAATTGTGTTTTCTGATAGGCCTCTTAAAAGTATTAAAAATAGCTTCATTTTAATAGGGCGCATATAAAGATCATGCATTATCACCTTTATGTTAATTCTTGTAATACATGACTAATACTAAAAAGTAAAGAAATTTAACTTTAAAAAGTAGAAATTAACTAAATGATAGGCCACTGGAATAGAGAAGATGAGATCTAGGTTATCATGCTTGAGACAATCAGCGTCTAACTAGTCTTCTAGCTAACTAACCATATCCTTAGTGTGTGAATCTATACAAAGAGATTTTTCCCCCATGGCCAGTTTTGTTGGATTTCATTTTTTAGATTAGTTGAATATCATTATTAGATCCATTTAAATCCCATCACTCACCCCAACATATGCACCCAGTGCTTTTCTCTGTTTCACCAATGAATGTCTGTCTTCTTATTAAGACAGTCGGTCCTGATTCTAAAGGCAGGTAACCAGTCCCTTGTGATTTAAGCCCTTGCCATCCCACCAAGCTATACAACGCTTCACAGGACTAGGCCCTTAAGCCCTAATTAATGACTGTAGTAGTATTCCTCGGGGTCTCCTTAATGACCTATCTCCTGGCTACGGCAAACAAGCTCTCTTGGTTTCTGCTTCTCTTCACCATCTCTTGCTGCTATCGCAAACGAACAATATGCGATAGACTAGATACAGTAGATAGACCATATATAAGAGAAACACCAATCAAACAAAATGTATTCGGAGTATACTTGAAGATGGAAGGGAGGAGGGAAGAACGTTTACTAAAACAGATGTTTACAAAGATTAATACCTAATGTTGTATGCTATGTTCTAGGATGATTGCTTAGCAATAGGACCTTATGCTTAATGTTGATCACATTAATATTGAACCAGATAAGAGAAACACCAAACAAAAAAAGTGTAACAGGAGTATAGTAGAGGCTAGACGCGAGGAGGGGAAAAAGGCCTACTAATTCAGACGTTTTCAAAGACTAATACTTAGTGTTGTATATCAGGTGCCATGATGATTGCTGCATAATATGTTTTTATGTTCAATGTTGATTGTTTTAATAAAAGAATTTTTATAGTGGAAAAAGAAAAGACAGGAAGTTGAGTGACACGGGCTGGGTCTCCCCTCCACAGCGCAAAGCAATTGAAAGCTCTTCCATCAGACTTATTTCTCAGGGGATAGGCCTACGATATGGTGATGGTACAGGAGGTGGAATAGCCTCAAACCAATTCAGCTGCTATATATGAGTCAGGGTGGATTTTTAAAAATCTATTCCAGTCTTGGGGACACAAACCTGGACGACTGTCATCATTAATTTAATGTTTCGCTTTGATGCTTTGCTGCCACCTTGTGGGGGTCTGGATTTTTTCTGTTCAGATTTGGTGGGCTAAATTGTTTGCGTTATTATGGGACACATTTTTTTTCTTTCTTCCCGTTATTCCCACTTACGTTTTCTGCAGCAACACACTCTCTCTCTGGTTAGATGATAGAGCAGCTGAGCTTCTTAGATATAATATCAATAAGGATCGGGAATCTAGAGGAATATTGGTCTGCCGCCAAATGTGACTTGTATTTTAAGCCACTTATCAATGAGTTTAAATGTAATACCAGGCATTACATCATTTTCTTGGTATTCCTACGTGATGTCATTTCAGACACAATCATGAAAAGGTACTGGTTTTGTTTTGTGCATTTAAACTAGCTGTATTACAGCTGTTCTCTTTGTTGGGCACCAATATTTATTTTATTTTATTTATTCGGATTTGTATGCCACTCCTCTCCGAAGACTCGGAGCGGCTTACAACATATATATATAAACAATTGAACAAATCCGAACAACATTAAAAATACAAACCCCATACATACTCATCAATCACACCACAATCAACAATCATCCCCAGGCCTGCCGGCAGAGGTAGGTTTTTAAATTCTTTCGGAAGGCCAGGAGGGTCGGAGAAACGCGGACTTCAGGAGGTAGTTGGTTCCAGAGGGTGGGCGCCGCAACAGAGAAAGCCCTCCCCCTAGGGCCCACCAAACGACATTGTTTCGTTGACAGGACCTGGAGGAGGCCGACCCTGTGCGCTCTCACCGGTCGTAGAGAAGTATGTGGCAGAAGGCGGTCCCGTAAGTATCCTGGTCCCAAGCCATGAAGGGCTTTATAGGTAATAACCAACACCTTGAATTGGGCTCAGAGACCAATAGGCAACCAATGCAGCGTGCGGAGAGTTGATGAAATGTGGGCACAACGAGGAAGACCCACAACTGCTCGCGCAGCTGCATTTTGCACTAATTGTAGTCTCCGAACACTCTTCAAGGGTAGCCCCATGTAGAGAGCATTGCAGTAGTCGATCCTCGAGGTGACAAGGGCATGTGTGACTGTGAGGAGTGACTCCCGATCCAAGTAAGGACGCAACTGGTGCACCAGGCGAACCTGGGCAAATGCCCCCCTCACCACTGCCGACAAATGATGATCCAATGTCAGCTGTAGATCAAGGAGGACTCCCAAGTTGCTAACCTTCTCATAGGGGTTTATAGATTCACCCCCCAGGGTAATCGAAGGACAGATAGAAGTGTCCTTGGGAGGCATCACCCACAGTTATAGATTCACCCCCCAGGGTAATCGAAGGACAGATAGAAGTGTCCTTGGGAGGCATTCACCCATATGAAGTTGCAGGGCCAATGCAACAAAGATGTGGCAAGATTTATTTATTTATTTATTTTGTAAACTTTTATACCGCCCCTCTCCCGTAGGACTCGGGGCGGTTTACAGCCAAATTTAAAACATAACAATAATAAATATTTAAAACAGAATTAAATAACCTAGGCTGTACTAAAAACCAAATTAAAATCCCATACTAAAACCCTAACTACTTAATTTAAATTACATAAAAACCCGAGGAGCTCTAGGCCAGGCCGGCTTGATTGAAGAGATAAGTCTTCAATTCTCTTCTGAAGGTGCGGAGATCATGACATGTCCGGAGTTCTGGAGGGAGCTCGTTCCACATCGTCGGTGCCCCCACAGAAAAGGCTCTCCCCCTGGGTGCCACCAGCCGACATTGCTTAGCCGATGGCACCCTGAGGAGGCCCTCCCTGTGGGAGCGAACTGGTCGGTGGGAGGTATTTACTGGCAGTAGGCGGTCCTGTAAATAACTGGATCCTATGCCATGGAGCGCTTTAAAGGTGGGGACCAACACCTTGAAGCGCACCCGGAAGACCACCGGCAACCAGTGCAGCTCACGCAGGATGGGGGTCATTCGTGCCCGCCAGGGCGCCCCCACCACCACCCGCGTGGCCGCATTCTGCGCCAGTTGGAGCCTCCGCGTGCACCTCAAGATCTGTTTCAAATGATCTGACTTAACTCAATGTTGCAAGGACTGGGCTGAATAGTCTAAAATGAAACCGATCAGGCTTCAGACTGACTTCAGACCTTGTTTGTCCATGGAAAGAACTACTTTTTTCCCATGACTCGCTTGGCTAGAAGCAGGCTGGGGGTTGGCTGGGCTCAGCACTTGTTCTTTATTAGTTAAGTGATGATCACCAGCTATTTCCAAGTACGCAGGGAACTCTCTGAATTGTGTTCAGAAACATTTTAGATGAATTAAATCAGCCAAGACACCGATCTGTCAATCGACATATCAATCGATCTTGAACAAATGTTAGTTTTTAATGTTTCTTAAATTAAAGATATCTTCAAACTTATTCTTGTAAGTAGTAGAAGAGTTTACTTGAAGGAAACAGATTTTTTTCTTCTACCTCAGGCTATTAGGAAGATTGTGATAAAAGGGGGATGTTTGGGAACTTCTTCCAGAAGAGCAATAGCAGTACACAGTTTAGAAATATCACAGGGAAGGATTTGTATCCCATGGTATACCAAGAGAGACCCTGTTGCTGCAGTCTTGCAAAACTGACCTGTTCCGGAAAGAAATACTAATTAGACCGGGTCCTCTTTTTCAGTAGGAAGGCCTGTCTGGGATTGTGCTCTAAATCTCATCAAAATTAGCAGGAGGCAGCAAAATGATTAGTGTTAAAGATTGTGGTTTTCTTTTCCGTTTTGCTTTTTCCTGTTTAGATTTTCTATTGGTTGTAAGATGGAGCAAGAGCCTCTACATTTAGTTAAAGCAACAAAAGATCTCCAGGCTGAAGCACACAACAATTATAATTTATTATTACAGAGATGGTGTGGGTTGTTTTTTGTGTGTGATGACAGTAGAAGTTCGTTATTTGGCTTATCAGAGGACAATCTGTCTGACTGATTAAATGGCTGCTCTAATTAAGAGAAGACCAAAAAGCCTTAAAGTGATATTAAAATACCATCCCAAAGAAAGAGGCACAAAGTTAACGCCACAATACACTTTTATGGAAACTCTTTTCTCTTTTCTCGTTGCTATTTATTACCAATTTCTGTGTTAAGGAGGAAAAGAATAATAAAAAGGCTGATGCTCATGGGCAGGGTATATCTGAATCAGCTGGACGCCCTTGTGTTCTTGTTGCCAGGCAAAATTTCTTGTGACACAGAATCTACCAAAACATTGAACTGGTTCTTGTTAAGTTCTGTCGATGGCTTTCAAGCAAGAACTTCCAAAATGATCACCCTAATACAAGCTCTCCAATTGATCTGCTCATATCAAGAGCTTTTTTAAAAAAAGAAGGTAAACAACATAAGCCTACTAAACAAGCCATCATATTTATGATGAGCTCATCAAACAATTTCAAAAAGTATTCAGAAACACACATGTGTTATGGTTTCACATTTGTTATGCTGCAGCCTGATTCTACAGGTGTTGAAATTCATTTTTTTCATCATTAATCTGCACTCAGTATCCCACAACGACAAAGTGAAAAGAGAATTTTAGAAATGTCTGTAAATTTATTAAAAAAGAAAAGTTAGCTTCATCATGTTGATGGAGAGAGAATGGAAGCAAACAGCTATATTGGGGATGAGATAAACTAGGTTTTTTTAAAAAAAAGATTGTGCAATGCTAATTTTCAAAACTCTTCAGGCAGACCTGCCTCTAGTGATTCAGCTATGGTAGCAATCTAGCTATATTTCAGATCTAGATTTAAACCAGATATTAAGTGAGGTTGGCTGTCCTCATTCTCAGGGAGACCTAGGTAGAATGTTAGAAGAAAGCTCTCTCTGTAACTTATTCAAAGACATCATTAACCCTTGATATTCAGGATTGAATTCAACTGTGGGAGCACTATGGGAAACTTTGATATTGCTCAACCCAATCTACTTTGCACTGTTTGGAGAATTACATCAGCTTATAGCAATAGCAATAGCACTTAGACTTATATACAGCTTCACAATGCTTTACAGCAGGGCTTTTCAACCAGTGGTACGGGTACTACCTGTAGTACCTTGGCACCTGGCAGGTGGTACGCAACCATCCTAGAGAAGTAGCGGGGGAGGGGAATGAGCTGGACCGATGGCAGCACCGCACAAACCTGAGTGAGAGATGGCTGGAGCTGCAGCGTTCTCAGGGCTCAACAGAAGCACCAGGATCAGTGCCGCTTTTTAGCTGATTGGCACTTTTTCAGGGCTGTCAGGCTCCAGCTGGAGCTCGGCACTGATCCTGGTGCTTCTGCTGAGCCCAGAAAAAGCTCCGATCAGCTGGAATGTTACAGCATCTCAAGGATCTTGTGATTTACATTCAGATGCTTGGCAACTGATTCATATTTATGACGGTCACAGTGTCCCAGGGTCATGTGAAGTGACCGAAACCTGCTACAACCACTCAGCAGATAGGGGAATAAAAACAAAATACCCCCACCCCACCCCCGCTGCCAATCCTCAACAGAAATGCTCACAACAATGAAAACCTCGGACAGGAGGAAGAGCACCGCTGGGCGGGCAGGCAGATGTCTTGCTCGGCTGTGGCTGTCAAGCCCCTGGGCTTGCCATGAGCCCGCGGGACACAGGGAGGATGCAGCCAGCAGCCGGCCGACGCAGCCAGCAGCCAGCAGCCGCCCATGGGCACTGCCCGACTCTCGACAGTCAGTTGGGAGTTGGGTCGCTATCCAGACATCGGTGGGGAGCCAATGGGTCAGCTACACACCACCCAGCTCCCGACAACCAGCTCGGAGTCAACCCAGCATGTGACCTTTGGCAGGGAGTCGGCGGACTCACCATGCGCCGCCTGACTCCCAGAAGCCAGCTGGGAGTCGGCCCAGTCTCTGCATGTTGGCCCGGCTCCCAGAAAATAGCTGAGAGTCCGCTGGGCTCCCGACCAGCAGCCGGGAGTCGTCGAGAGTGCCAGACACCGCGGGTGCCTCCCTCCAAGGACACGGACAGTGGAGACGTCCCCACCACCGGCTGGGCATTTGAGCTAAGCCAGCTGGATGCCGGGGGAGTATGCTTCATCTCGGCTGCCTCTCCCTCCCACTGGGTGCAGGGGGAAGGAGGCAGAGTGCTGCCTAGTTGCCTGAGAGAACAGCTAGAACAGCAGAGGCTGTGTTGGTGTGTCTGGAGGGGGGAAAGGCGGACTTTGAAGTACGCTTTTTATCCATAAAGACCAGATGCTGGCTTGTCGATTGGGGTGGGGTTGGTGGGCGGGGCAAGACTATGTAAAGTGCTGGGAGCAGTTCACTCCCAGTGCTGACTTTTTCTTTGCATTAAAGTTTGCTGGTCACCTGTTCCTTCTGTGTCTGGAGTTTGTCGGCAGCTGGTAGAGGACAGCTGACAGTGGCTTGGGGGGCACTTTTTTCAGTGCCATTGTAACTTTGAACAGTCACTAAGCAAATTGTTGTAAGTCGAGGACTACCTGTACTTTATCACTTTTTTCCTCTTTTTTTGGTCATCAAGTTTTTGACACCTTGCTAGGTGACTGGTGGTACTCGGATGTTGCCATATTCTAAAAGTGGTACAATGGGTGAAAAGGTTGAAAAGCCCTGCTTTACAGCACTCTCTGAGCAGTTTATAATGTCAGCATATTGCCGCCAACAGTCTGAGTTCTCATTTTGCTGACCATGGAAGGACAGAAGGCTGAATCGACCTCGAGCCCAGTCAGGTTCGAACTCCTGACTGTGGGCAGAGTTTGCCTGCAATACTGCATTCTCACCACTGCACCACCAGGGCTTATAATTATGCCATTATGCCTTTAGGTGGGTAAAGACAGTTTGTCAGACTTTCCTAGAAATGGGAGACAGGCGGCATGATTTCTCTGTTGTTGTGCCTGTCTTGAGCAATCCATACTCTCTGATATCTAGATGACCTTCATAAGGTGTTGGAAACCTGGTTCTTCTTTTGTAGTTGAACCTGAATGGAACCTGTTTTGAGGGCTTTATTTGATATGGATCTATGAGCTTCCTCAGGCAAAATGCCATTTAATTTTCATTCAGATATTCTGTGGATATTTTCAATTGTACACCAGCTGCCCAAAGATGCATGGCGACTAATCAAGCAAGCAATTTTGCAGCTTCAAGTTCATGAAGTGCACAGCAAGGAAGTCACTGAAAAATAGTGGGAAGTTAAGTCAGTGGGTTTGAACTGCTCATTGTGTAAGGGGGAATTTGCAGCTTCACTGTGATGGAGATACAGTAGACCAATGGCTTCAAATGCCTTCATTGTGGTATGCAGTAAAGATGCTGATTTTGTTGTGTGTCTGAGAGGCCTGCAGCCAAGTTCAAGCCTCCCAACCAAGCTGAGCCATGTCTTGACATGCTGTGCAATGCTGACTGTGCTGGAAGTCCTGCGAAGCTTTGCTGGGGAGACTGATTGATTTATTAATATGCTTTAAACTTCAGGAGAGGCTGGCAATAGCTTTGGAATATGGCTTGCTACTTGGAATGATGTTTTGTGCCTGATCTCAGGACAAAAATATGGTTGGCAGTTAGATGTAGATGCAGTGGATCTCCTGGGAGTACAGAATATTGATTTATGTCAAGTGAGACCATTGGATGGAAAGCCCATGATTTGCCACTAAGCAAGGCACATATTTTACTTTTATTCTGTCCTACATTTAAAGGAGATCCATCTCCTTACTTTTAATATGGCTTGAGATACATAATTAGCAAGGAATGTCCAGATAGATCTTTCTAAGTGTTGGTATTTAGGAAATAGTAATTGAATGACTACTATCAGGAAACTACCAGGCCAGTGAATGAAAACCTTGGGACAAATTATTTAGGTTGAAAATGTACTTTATTCTAATCCTCATTTCTTCTGCATTTATGGATCTAACAATTATTACAGAGAGGATGACAGGAGTTTATGATACTACTAGGAACTATATGAGGAGAGTGAATATACAGAATAACAGAGTTGGAAGGAATCTTAGATGTCTTCTAGTCTGACACACACACACACACCGCTGAGGCAGGAAACCCTATACCATTTCAGACAAATGGTTGTCCATTTGTTCTTAAAAATCTCCAGTGTTGGAACACTTACCACTTCTGGAGGCAAGTCATTCCACTGATTAATTGTTCTGTCAGGAAGTTTCTCCTTAGTTCTAGGTTGGTTCTCTCTTTGATCAGTTTCCATCCATTGCTTCTTGTCCTGCCTTCAGGTGCTTTGGAGAATAGCTTGACTCCCTCCCTACAGAAGTACACTCATCTAATTAAATGGATTAGTGGTATCTGCAGGATAAACAACGGCCCACAAACAGCAGCAGATCTACCTGCAGACCAACACACTGCATCATCACACAGCCCTCCTTTCTGGAAGACTTAGAGAGCAATCCCATCCTCCTTGGGGAGGAAGAGGTTATTGTTACATTTCTTTGCACAGGTATGCCTCAAATACACTCACACAGCATTGCAAAACTGTTGCACAAGAAGACTGCTGGTTCAGGGAGAACAATAGCGAGGGGTAGCGGGGTGGGGGAATCAAATGAAAATATAGATAGCATCATGTGGAAAGGCAGATCAAATTCCTGGAAGCTTCATACTATTTGCACTAGCCTTATTTTTAATGCCTCTAGCTAGATTTCTAACCTGGTTGTTTTCAGTAGGCCTTACAGAGGGTTTTCAGATTTTCAAATCTCTGAGATGTATGCTAATGGCAGGAGCACCCCCCTCTCCCAAAAAGGGGGGGAAGTGAAGACTATGAAAAAAAGACAGAATGATAGTGATCAAATCCCTGCACCATTTTTAATATGCAACTTAACTTTCTTCACCCCTCCCTCCCCTACAATTCCCCTATATATAACCACACTGTTTTATAAATCCTCGATGGATTTAATTTTAAAAGCAGAAAGCAAAAAAAATGTTCTGTAATATAGAAAGGTAGAGAGTGGGCCACTCTCCTTAGTTATACCTGTGTCATGTACCATATTTCCTACAAATGGCAAGATAAAGTTGGTCAGTTCGAGCCAATATTCCAGACATGCAACCAAAACCTACTTTTACTGCAAGGATGTTCATGCAATTCAGTGCAAGCTACCCTCTCTAATCTAGAAATTACCTTGCTAGCCGACATCCCATTGCCTAAGTTCTCCCAGTTAGGAGGTACATGCAATACACCGGCACACACAAACACACACACACACACACACAAGAATAAGACACATACATCTGTTCTTTTTTCTCCAATGTTTTTTTTTCTATGTTGTCATTTTAAACAATCCAAAGGAACAATGGAACAATTTAAAGGATATAGGCCACAAGAACTGGTCAGCTTTGACAATAAAAGTCAAAATCAAAACTGATTGTCCTAAAGGAAGAAGAGCATAAAATAGAATGGAGAAAAAGGAGAGGCAATTTCAGAATGAAAAACTCATCTCACTATTCTGTGTAGCAATTACTATATGTAGTTCTACAGCATGTAGTTGCCTTCTGAGATACTGTTGGGAGTAACACATGAACAGATTTTACATTTCAATAAGACTTTTATTCATTCATTCATTCATTCATTCATTCATTCATTCATTCATTCATTCATTCATTCACATTCCTGAGCCGCCCATCTCCCGCAGTATGGTGTCTTCCAACTGTATTGAATTGTCATTTCCCTAATCTCTGACCAGTAGAGATTTCCATTTTCACTACCTCTGTTTGCCAGTTGATTAAGAACAACTTTGTAAATAAGCTTTTGATCCTATTGCTACTTTGGACTTTTCATAATTTTGGCTTTTAGTGCCGCTTTTAAAGGATATTGCTATTGCTATCTTCCTTTGTGTTTGTATTTATGTTAGCCAACGTTTGGAGGGTAAAAGTGGGATATAATTCTCTGGTAAAATGTTGTATGCTTCCAATATAAAATTTTCAACAAAGTCCCATTCGTCATCTTCAGGCTGGTGCTTTTGGCTTCTGCTTCTAGGAGCAATGTGTGGTCTAAGCTGTTTTTTCCTTTTAACTGCCAGTGGGGGTTTGAACTGATTGGCTGGGAGCTTGGCTATGTTCTGATTGGTTAGGGGCTTGGCTGTGCTCTGATTGGCTGGGGGGTTGGCTGTGTTCTGATTGGCTGGGGGAGTGTTCTGTTTGGGTGGGGGCTTTGTTGTGCTGGAGAGGTTCAAAGTGGCCAATGTTGCAGCTCTGGTCTGGCTCCTGGTCTGTGGTCTTGCCTCATCATTGGTGTGGGTTTGGGTTTGCTTTTTGCGTGGATGTGTGGAGGTGGCATCCTGTGTGTTTCTGGTGTCAATCTTTGAGTTAGGAATACGTTTGTCAATAAGGGCAGGTTTCCAAATGGCTGGTAGGCGGGAGGTATCATCTCGTTTGTTCATGCTGTGGGGGCGTTTTTCTATCTCGATGGCTTCTCTGATTATTCTGTTATTAAAATGTTCAGTTTTGGCAATTGTTCTGGTCTTTTTGAAATCAATTTCATGTCCTGTGGCTTTAAGGTGTTGGACCAGGGACCTTTATGATGCCAGCATACTAATCCTACCAGCAGACAAGGGCAACGCCACGGTGGTCATGAACACATCTGACTACCAAACCAAATTAACCAACCTACTCCAAGACTCCACATACAAACCCCTAAACACAGATCCCACCACCTACCTGGAGAAAACCACCAGATCCAAAATAAAAGCCTCTCCCATCAGCGAAGAGATCCAACAAAGAATCATTCCAAGAGAGAAATCATCCAGATGCCCTAAGCTCTATGGTCTCCCCAAGATACACAAAGAAGGAACCCCACTTAGACCCATAGTCAGCTCCATAGGCTCACCTCTACAAAATCTAGCCAAATTTCTCGCCAAACAACTACAGCCCTATGCAGAATCCATCACCTCACAAGTAACCAACTCATTCCAGTTCATAGAGATCATAAAGAAACAAAACTTACAGCCCAGCGACCTACTCGTGAGCTTCGATGTCATATCCCTCTTCACCCAAGTGCCAATCAAAGAAGCCTTAACAGCTATCCAAAACAAATATAACCCCCCCAAACACATCCTAGATCTGACCAACCACTGTCTATCCAACACATACTTCATCTATAACGGACAAAAATACAAACAAATAGAAGGAGCACCCATGGGATCACCTCTCTCACCTGTCATTGCAAACCTCTACATGGAACACTTTGAAACCCAAGCTCTAGAAAAATCTGATCACAAACCCAAACTCTGGCTCAGATACGTAGATGACACCTTCGTAATCTGGCCACATGGGAAAGGAAAACTGGACAACTTCCTTACACACCTCAACAGCCTACACCCCAAAATACAGTTCACCATGGAAACAGAAGCTAATAACCAACTTCCCTTCCTGGATGTCTTAGTCTACAAGAAATCCAATGGCTCCCTAGGACACACCATCTACCAGAAGAAAACACACACAAACCGCTATCTGCACGCACGCTCATACCACCACCCAGCACAGATCAACTCCGTAGCCAAGACACTCATCTCCAGAACCAAATGCCTAGCTGACGAACAACACCTAAAAACTGAACTACACACTCTCACTAATGTACTAACATCCAACGGATTCCCAAGAAATAAGATTTCCAACTTAATTCAAAAAGAAACTCCCACTAAAATCCATGACAGAGAACAAGAAAACGGCAAAGCCCTCCTCCCATACATAAAAGGCACCACAGACAAGATCAGCAAAGTCCTGCACAAATATAACGTCAAAACAGCATTCTGCACAAACAGAAAAATATCCACCATCCTAAGAAACCCTAAAGACAAAATTGAGTTAGAAAATCAAGGAGTATATGAAATCCCATGTACTGCTTGCCCCACTACATACATTGGACAAACCAACAGAAGGATAAATGCACGCATTGAAGAACACAAAAACTCAGTCAAAAGAGAGGAACCAACTTCTTCCCTGGTCCAACACCTTAAAGCCACAGGACATGAAATTGATTTCAAAAAGACCAGAACAATTGCCAAAACTGAACATTTTAATAACAGAATAATCAGAGAAGCCATCGAGATAGAAAAACGCCCCCACAGCATGAACAAACGAGATGATACCTCCCGCCTACCAGCCATTTGGAAACCCGCCCTTATTGACAAACGTATTCCTAACTCAAAGATTGACACCAGAAACACACAGGATGCCATCTCCACACATCCACGCAAAAAGCAAACCCAAACCCACACCAATGATGAGGCAAGACCACAGACCAGGAGCCAGACCAGAGCTGCAACATTGGCCACTTTGAACCTCTCCAGCACAACAAAGCCCCCACCCAAACAGAACACTCCCCCAGCCAATCAGAACACAGCCAACCCCCCAGCCAATCAGAGCACAGCCAAGCCCCTAACCAATCAGAACATAGCCAAGCTCCCAGCCAATCAGTTCAAACCCCCACTGGCAGTTAAAAGGAAAAAACAGCTTAGACCACACATTGCTCCTAGAAGCAGAAGCCAAAAGCACCAGCCTGAAGATGATAAATGAGATTTCATCGAAACGTTGCCAAGACACTTCAAATTCTACGCGGGAGAAAACCCGAAGAACCAAAGACCTACATATATATTCTATTGTATTGGATACAACAATTTGAAATTCATTACTGAAGGATATTCCTCAGAGTCTATTGATGACTACCATTCATGAAGGCTATATATAACTTCCAGGATATCTCCACACAAAGGTAGCTATAGAACATGAGCGAAAGGATGCCTGCTTGTGAGATTCCCTGAGACATCTGCTTCATGACTACTGAGAACAGAAAAGTAGCCTTTGGTTTTATCTATTGTAGCTCTTTTCTTGCTGTTAGATATGTGATTCATTGACAGGAGCATAGGTAATAACTATGTTGTACTAAAAAGCAATATGCAAAGATTGTAAAAATCAGCCCTTCTCTCCTTTCCTTGGCCATTCTGTGCCTACAGTCCACCAGCTTCCAAAATTCCTTTGCCTAATTTATAAACCTAACTATTTCTAAATGGTTTAATTCTTTTTATTTATCCTTTCTTTTACCTATCCTTTCCACATACTTTCTTTATATATCCTTCCTCTAGGGCAGGGGTCTTCAAACTTGGCCCTTTTATGACTTGTGGACTTCAACTCCCAGAATTCCTCAGCCAGGCATGCCTGGCTGAGGAATTCTGGGAGTTGAAGTCCACAAGGCATAAATGGGCCAAGTTTGAAGACCCCTGCTCTAGGGCCCACCTTCCGTCACATCATTGATTAGTTTGTTTATTTATTTATTGCATCAATTTAATACAGGGGTTCTCAACCTTGGCAACTTTAAGACTTGTGGACTTCAATTCCCAGAATTCCTCAGCCAGCAAAGCTGGCTGAGGAATTCTGGCAGTTGAAGTCCACAAGTCTTAAAGTTGCCACAGTTGAGAACCCCTGATTTAGTAGCTTCTTCAATCACCAAAGCAATTCTAATTTATATAGAGAAACTTGCTTTTCAGTTCTTCCATCTTTGGAAACTTCTTTGCTCTCTCTTGAACAGCTGGGAACTTTCTTGCTTACCTAGTATCCTTATCCATTCCTTCTCTTCCTACAACATAATCTTGTGTGCTTGTAGAATCCCTATCAAGTTTTCTCCAATCCGAATTGATTTCTCATAAAAAAATCCTTTGTCAGCATTTTGTTGCCGACACCTTGTGCTTAACAACGTTGGAATGTTTATTAATATGCCAGGACATCACAGTAACTTAGCTCCCAGATGACCAATTATCCCAACTGTAAAATGCTTCCAAAACTCAGAGTGGATGATATTCCAACATCATTTGAGCCAGAGATTAATATTAATATATAAATAAACTGGCCTTGTCATTTTGATCTTCTCCCAGATCTGACTTGGCTGGTGTATTTAATCAATGCCCCAACCAGTTTACCTAAAAAAAGCTCCTATGTGAGTCCTCAATATTCTCCACCATTGTTGGCCTCTTGGCCCGTACATAAAATACCTTTGGCTGATTGGAATTTTAAGCTGCAGCACAAGCCAAGCACGTGCGGATGCGCTAAATTGTTCAAACGCATCGCCTTGTTGTCCACAATTTATCAGCTGTGGCCATTTAACTCACACTCACTTGAGCAGAATTAAGGGTGTTTACTTTCCTCATAAGAGGGCAATCAGATATGTACCAATTTTGGTTTTTTAACTGTGGCCAGCCAGAGAGCTGCAAACTGAGTGGAGAAGGGATTCGGGGAAGGCCTAATCAATCACTGACAGATTACAGCTAAAGCCACTTCCATACCCATTAAAGCAGGACAAATGCAGAATTGCAACTGAACAACTTCTAGTTTTAAGCCAACAGTGGGACTTCCTAGTTATTTATCAAAGTCATTGCTGGTAAGCAGCACGCCTCACTGCTCAATTGTACTTCACAGCAGACAGAGCTGACTGAAGCCTCAGTCATGAAAGAAGTGTTTATGCCCTCAGCTGTGGTGCTGTCAGCCCTCTGGAATTTACTGTAAATCACACAGCTTTTATTGCAAGATTTAGTAGCTTATCCTCTGTGGGCTCTATTCACTGCAAGCTTGTTACTATTTGGATGTTAGCCTCAGTCCATAAAGGGACTTGCTACACATCATCAAACAGCAGCGAAAAACCAAAGGTTTCATTTTTCAATTTTCTAAACCCTAAACTCCTCAACAGTCATTGAATTTCATTGCGGAAAGTGGAAGTCTACTTTATTATGGTACTCAATTTCCCCAGTGGAGTTATACACTTATAACATTACTTTTATTTCCAATGACAGGATCTGGCCATCTGTCCTGGCTGTAATTTCATAACACACTCACTAGTTTTTATTTTAAGGGAATTTCCCGATATTATATTGAGCCAGTGACAAAATTGTAATGTAGATATAAAGGGCACAATAATGATAACTATATTAAGCGCTGCCTAACATTTTAACAAAGTTTTCCCATTATTTCCTCCCCCCCATCTCACCCCCCTCCCCACAACTTGCTCTGGGTATGGAAGAGCTTAATAATCTTTTAATACACTCCAATTGGCAAATGGAAATAGGCCATTTCAAAACCCAGAAAATACAAAACAGTTTTCCAGAGCTGGGTTTGACAGAGTGGGAACGAAAGGGATAAACTGGACTAATTTTGCTGGAGAGCAGAATGGTAATGCAGAATATTTGCCACTCATCTATCTTAATGTTAAATAAACAATAAGAGACTTATTAAATGCCTTTTTATCAGCAAGCTAGGCCAGGTGTCTCCAACCCCCGGTCCATGGACCCATACCGGGCCGTGGCATGCTAGCAACCTGTCCGCACAAACAAGCAAAGCTCCATCCGCAGGATGCAGGCAGCACACAAAACCACGCACCCTCCGATCTGCGAAAAAACCTCTCTCCACGGAACTGGTCCCTGGTGCCCAAAAGGTTGGGGACTTCTGAGCTAGGCTATATTTACACATAGATCAGAAATCTGGCAACACAGCTACTGTATTTGTCTTCACTGGGTAACCTTAATAGTCTTCCACTCACTTTAGGCTCTTTTCCTGACATATTTGAAAAAGGAGACTACTCACAGTCCTTTGGGGCTTTGCAGTTGCCCTCCTTCGACTGAAGAAACTCGAAGTTATGGTTTCTTCTACGTTCAGATTCGCGCAGAAATAAAACAAAGCCATCAAGATGAAGCTAGGCAAAGCAGTTTCTTTTGTATTCCTAATTTGACTACTGCAAGCTCTGGATCTTTTAATTGTGCTTCTAGGGGCTTTCATTATGTCGGAACTCTTGTGATCCAATTTATTTATTTATTTTTATTCCAAAGTAGCAAACAAAAAGAGGGGAGGGCATTCTTTTTATTTTTGTTGTAAGTTCTTTGTCTGGCAGAAGGTTTACACAGTTTGTGGGGATTGAAAAACAGATGATGATTATGATCAGCTTTTCCTTTGCTTTCATGGCCAAGGTCTTTCTGCAGAACCTACAGGCAATCCGTGAGGTGCAATTGTTAAGCTTACGACAGCAGACTTCAACTTCCAGAAAAAGTGATTTATGGCCATCCTGGAAGTTGCAACAGTCACATCAACCCTGCACTCATGTGATAACAATTCAGGGGCTGGCTTCCATTTACATGATCATGATTTTCACTCTTTCCAACCAGCTTCTAACAAGCAAAGTCAGTGCAGGAAGCTGGACTGTCCATGTGGTTTGCTGAATGATCACGCTACAAGTAGCTATAAAATCAGGTTCAGTCACGCGGTGACTGACTTGATAACAATTGCATTGCTTTGCAACTGAATTGTGGTTGTAAGTTAAGGATTACCCATTCTATTAAAAACCACCCAACTATTTTAGTCAATCTTTCCTGTCACCAATTGCCCCATCAATATGCCCTTTCCTAGGGACTTTGTGGTATAAATATTTTATTGATTTTGATTGTGTGCCATCAAGTTGGTGATGACTCTTAGCAAAAGTTAGGGTCTTTTCCTAAACTGGTGCTTTAGGTCTTCCAATAATGCATGGATTACCACTGTAACTGAGTCTATCCACTTTGCTGCTGGTCACCTTCTTCTGTTTTCTTCCAGCATAAAAATTACAGCTCATAATATGGGCATATGGATATCAGCGGACATTAGGAACTAGCGTTGATATTATTACCGTGATTAGTGGTGTCTAACTCTGCTAATATCTCATGATACTTAATCATAAGGATGGCAAATCAATGAGCTAGGATCACATCAATCACATGCATAGCGTGAATGAGGACACTTCCATATTTATTACTTTATTTTATTTTGTCCTCTCTTCAAAGTGTACACTGTTGTCCTTCCCTCTTTCACTCTCAAAGCAGTCTTTAAATGGAAAGATTAAACTGAGAAGGAACTGGTCCAAGCTCACCAGTAAGCCTAATAAGTGAATCCAGGTTTTCCCTACCTTCATTTGATATTGTAACTATTCCTCAGTAGAGAATAGGTTCACTTTGCTCAACCCTTCTCTTCAATGAGATCCTACTCCAAGAAAGCAACTCTTTTAAAATTGTATGCATGCTATACCTGCAAAGCTATACTTCCAGGTGCCCAACGACAGTTTCCTTGTCTATTCTATTCACTCTGCAGATTTACTCTCTGAAGTAGGCATGACTTGCCAGAACAGAACTGTTTTCTAGCCGTGCTTCTTACAAGCATAGCTTTTTTTTACTCTAAAACAGGGTTGTCCAATCTTGGCAACTTTGTGATCTATGGACTTAAAGCATGGCAGGCTGGGGAAGTCTGGGAGTTGAAGTCCACAAGTCTTAAAGTTGCCAAGGCTGGATATCCCAGCTTTAAAAGCAGGAGGAAGAAGGGCTTGGAGGAGAGTTCGATTTCAGGGGACAGAAATCACAAGTTCGATGGGCCAACTTGGTAGATCACTTAGGTTTGTGGACCAAAGACTTCCTTTTTCTGCACCATGCCAAATGTCATCACAAGCATCTGATGGGTTTAGGAATTATGATAAATCACAAGAAACGTATCAGGGAAGCCAACCTCCATTTTTGGCTTGACTCCAACAATTACTGCATGACCAATGGTGTGGAATGGTAGGAATTCTAGTCCTAATGTTCCCAGAGCAAAACATTTGAAGCACACAATATTTCTGGGCAAGATCATTCTGCATGGTATAATTTATTCATTATTTAAAAGAAGTTACAGCAGGTTGTCCCAAATGTGCTTTTTCCAAAAGGCAATTGGATGTTCTTGGGGTTTTTTTCCTTTGAAAATGTTTTGATTCTCTTCCAAGAAGCTTCTTCAGTTCTAATTAACTTTCTAACTAGCTGAAGAAGCTTCTTAGATGAGAAGTGAAATGTTTTCAAAGGAAAAAAAAAACCAAGAAAGTCCAGCTGACTTTGGGACAACCATGACTTGAAAGATTGACAGTCTCCATAGACAAGGTACAGCAGGGCTAGCAAAAGCAACCATTATTTCATTTTTATGAAAAGTGGAACCCAATTGGTTGTGGTCAGTATTACCAAAAAAAGATGCACATCACCAATTTCTAAGCAGTTTTTGTATATAATCTGCATTAGTTTCACAGGTTCTTAGTCTATTTTCTATATTTTCTGTCTTCTTTTGTAATTTTAAAAAATCCACCAAAGTTTTAATTAATTACTTTAGCCCATGTTTCTCTTATATTTATGTAATTTATATTTGTATAGCTATACACGAATATAATTTGTATATTCATATGAAAGGTTGGGCACAAAAAATCTTTATAAAATATAAAATATTATACATTATATTATAGATATAATACATATGATTTGTATATTATATGTATTATATGTACAATATAATGTACAGTATACTGGTATTATATTTTTAAAGGGTTTTGTGCCCAACCTTTCGTATGATCCTTTGTATAGCCAATTTTATATGAACCTTTTGTATATCTGTTGTGCATATCTGCATAAAACTCTTAACATTCTTGGTTAGGATAATGAATTTTGTTCCCGGGCTTGGCTCAAGTCTTGATATTTTGATATCCAAGATTAATTGCTCAAGTTTTCCTTTTTCCTGTAACTCGGTATTTTTGGGTGTTGTTATTTTTAGGTGCATTTTTGCATGTACATGTCCACATGGAAAAATATGAAACACTCCTAGGTAAAATTACATGTTCTGAACTCTTTAGTCATAAATAATCTTCCTTGCAGTATATTGTTAGGCTTATCACTTGCCAATTGTCAAAAAGGCAAACATATCAGAAGATAAGAGAACAAGAAAATACACATTTTGGGGGAAATTTCCATATTCTTATTTAAATGTACAGGGGGGGTGTCACCAGCCACCCTACCTGCAATAGAGACTCAAGCAGTTACTGTTTTGACATTTTGAACCCCAAATCTGAAATAAAATAAAATAAAAAACAGAAATGCCTTAGTTGTGAAAACATAATTTAAACAAGGACAGCAAGAAGATAGATAGATGATTAGATGAAGGACAGCAAGAAGATAGATAGATGATTAGATGATAGATAGATTTTATACACACACACACACACACACACACATGGCTTTTTTTATCATAAAACCCCCAGAACAGAGTTCCGGCACCTTTTTTGGATGGAACCTTGTAGGGTAGGCAAGGTGGGCTGTATGACATGTGTGAGTTCCGGCACCTTTTTTTTTTTTTTACAAAAAAAGCACTGTATATACACACACACACACACACACACACACACACACACACACACACAGAGAGAGAGAGAGAGAGAGAGAGAGACAGACAGACAGACAGACAGACAGACAGACAGACAGACAGACAGACAGACAGACAGACAGACAGACAGACAGACAGACAGACAGACAGACCAGCCAAATATTATGCAAAAACATTTTAAACTCCATATATTTAGTTTCTGGGCAACTTCAAATAGATTAATGAAAAAAATATAGCAAAAAGTAATTAGATTTCAATCATAAAATTGACTTTACACATGTGTGCATTTCTGTGTGCATGGATATATATGGATACTTAGATCCTAAATGCATTTTGAGTTATTGGTTTTTTTATTGGTTGGTTTTTTATGGAAACCTAGCTTTTTATGGTACTTCTCTCAGTATTCTTTCTCTTGTGAGGAGAATACATATGGAGTAAAACCATTAGTGTTATGTAGGACAATAGAAAACCAAGGTAAGCTAAAAGGCTTTCTTCAATAACAGTGGAAATGGTTAGTTCTGACCTCCCAGATTCAGTTTCACTGCATTGTGAAATTTGAATCAAATGACAAAAATTTGCCTACGGATAGCACTTATAGATTTAATTTTGCTTCTCAGCCTTGTTAATTTGTCTTCAGAGTTACTTTCTATATGACCTCTATCTCCTGCTCATTGATTATCTTGTTTTAAACCTGGATGGACCAGTTTGCCATACAATAACAAGGACCTAATAGGTTTCTTAAAAAAAATATTTGAAGACACTAAATAAATGAAAATTACTGTATTTGAATACTCAAGCCAGCATCCACAATAGAAGAATAATTTATCAATGTTGAAAGAATAGCCAATTTACTTTGACAATTTATGCTAAGTAATCTGAGTGCATAGGATAGTTGGTAATTACTATGTATGAAATTTAGGGGGGAAAAATAATCTCGTCAAAGTGCTCCCTCCCTCTTCTTTGTGGAGAAGGAGAGGGAAGGAGAGAAAGGCTGGCTTTTGAAGCTGAGTTTGTTCTTTCAAATTTCTGTTTGAGGATGCCTGAAAGTTGCGTTCCCATAGATTAGACAGACAGCTTTTCCTTTCCTCGGTGTTTAGGAATTTCATGTGGACGATTCCTTTGGGACTCCCCTCATGCTGTAAAGTATGTTGTGATCACATTTACTGAGTTCTGTGCTTCACAAAAGCCCCTCCAGGCAGTTCAGTCCTGAGGGATGGAAGCTCAAAGGAGAGGCTTCAGATATATTTTTAGCTTGGAGAAGAAATATGAATCAACTGGAGAAGCTGCAGCTATAACTCCACCCTAGGTGGGCCTACATTCAGTTACTTCAGTCAGTTGAAGCTTCATTTTCTGCTGATGGTGGGTCTCTCTCTCTCTCTCTCTCTCTCTCTCTCTCTCTCTCTCTCTCTCTCTCTCTCTCTCTCTCTCTCTCTCTCTCTCTCTCTCTCTCTCTCTCTCTCTCTCTCTCCTTCTCCTCTTCCTCCTCCTCCTGTCTTTGTGGAAATCAAATGCATTACTGAAATGACATCTTTTTAAAAAGCAATGTTTTGCAAAATGTAAAGATTCGTTAGGCTTCAGGTTACTCTCTAGACTAGAATAGTTGGATAATGTTTGCTTTAGGCTTAAACTTATAGCATTTTTTTAAAGCTTTCCATCTTAACCAATATGAGACATGGGGTTTAGTGTGCATGTAGACTTTCATGTTTCTTAAAACCTGTGTCTCTGCTTTCACATTGCTCCGCCTCTACCTCAGACTAACACAGCAATTCGTTTTGTGGTGTACAGAATAATCTATGCTGAGGTCCCACTTCTCAAGCATCACAGCAGGATGGGCAACTTGTGGCCCCAAGTCTGCATGTGACATCTGAGTCACTTTTGGAGGGGGGGTTGCATCCTTTAGAACAGAGGTCCCCAACCTTTTGGGCACCAGGGACCAGTTACATGGAGAGAGGTTTTTCTGCAGACTGGAGGGTGCGTGGTTTTGTGTGCTGCCTGCATCCTGTGGATGGGGCTTTCCTTGTTTGTACGAACCGGTTGCTGGCATGTTGCAGCCCGGTATTGATCCACAGACTGGGGGTTGGGGACCCCTGCTTTAGAACCTTCACTGAAATAATTGCTGAAAACAGAAAGCAGCTTCCTACCACTTTGACAACATCTGTGTTACACATATTGTTTTGCAATCCATCTATGAGGTAGGCTATATCCTTAAACTGATTTGATATATGGGAATTGAGTGACTGGAATACAAGTCTCCCAGAATTAGTGACTTTGCTATGGCACAGCATTACTTGTAGACCATTGTTCTGTGGCAGCAAATTCCCCCTGCAGGGACAAGCATCAGATTAAGTTGGTCTGTCCCCAGAGGTTAATGGATCCAGTTGGATTTGACACAGCTCTGGGGAATATTTTTCTGAATCTCACTTAGTGGCCTTGTTGAGATATGGACTAAAGAGGTTTTCTGGGCACTTGAATCATTGCTTCTAAGCACTCACTATCCTGGGTCATAGCCTGTTATGCCTCAAGTATACAGAGCAGTTACAGGTGATGAAATACGAGGACAGATAGCCTGAGCATATTTGGGACAGGTTTGAATCTGAGCAGATGTACAATTGGTCTGGTTACACATCAGATAGCAATAGCAATAGCACTTAGACGTATATAACACTTCACAGTGGTTTACAGAGTCAGCATATTGTCCCCAACAATCTGGGTCCTCATTTTACTGACCTCGGAAGGATGGATGGCTGAGTCAACTTTGAGCCCCATCAGGATTGAACTCCTGAAGTGAACAGTGAGTTGGTTTGCAGTACTGCATTTTAACCACAATTACAGCCACTCTCCCTGTCCTCACTATTTGCGGGCACCATTTTGGGCGATCTTGCAGGACAGCTTATTACTTTAACTTCGTTTCAGCAGACATCATTTTGGATTTCCTCACAACAGCCTCAATCCTTAAAGGCCTACACATATTAGAGGACTGTAGGTCTATTAGGTTCAAGGAGTCACTAACAATAGACAACAGGCACCTGAATTTGACCGGATAGACCCAAATTACAGGTAGTTTCCATGTTAGGTGTCCACAGATAGCACTCTCCAGCTCCAATTCTCTATCATTTCCTTACAAGCAATTCACTGTCTCAGGCCTTTGGCACTTAGACCTTACGCACCTTAGCCATCTGCCGCTCTGCATCTAGTGGTTGCTTCCTGACCATCACCACTATGTGAGACATGTGAGATCTAGTCACTCAATTGGACATCCCAATGACAGCACCTTAATGTTTACAGCGTGAATCCGGTTTGGCCAGTGGGCTGGACCACACTGATCCACATGCATGTCAGCCCCATCGCGGTGGGCAACTGACGGTCTCTTACAAATTGAGATTGCCTTCAGTGATCACTGGGATCCTTCTCGGTTAACATGGCAGAAAACACTGAGTCACAGGCTTCTGTTTCAAGCAGGCAATTTAAGCGCAAGTCCCCTTGCCAAGAAGCCACGGCTAAGGTAAAGGCCAAGTCTAAATCTAAATTTAAATCCAGCAATAAGCCCAGTAAGTCAGCTGAAAAGCAGGCCAGCTGAGCACATTGTGCCTTGGAGAAGCAGTTCTCTCGGGCACAAAGGCTGGCAGTAGGGGAAGCGGACAAACCACCACTTCCCCCACTTGCGGTTCCTGCCATTGACTCACAATTTCTTACCCCACCATGGGTGTGGTCCCCAGAGCGGGAGCCTGAGCAGGTCGCTATGCAGACCTTTGGTCAGGAAGGCCCACCTCTTTTGGGGGAGGAACTTGTGCCACAAGGCCCACCTATGGAACCTACAGCAACATTTACCCCGACGGCAGCAGGGCTTCATCCTTCACAAGACCCTTCGTTTGCTGATCAGCTGCAGGCCATGATATCGCACAGGGTTCGTCAAGCAATGGCTTCCTCTGGACATCAACAATCTTCATCCATCCCGAAACATTCATCAGTTCCAACTGTTTCAACACAATCTTCAGGGCGTGACCATCTGGATTCAATTTCGCCTCCTCACTCCCCAGGAAGCAACACCTCCAGCTCCTCTGATTATGACTATATTGCAGATCAATGGTCGGATTGCGAGGAGCCTGCACAAGAGCCTCAATCCATAGCGGAGCTCTTTAACTCTACACTCTTTCCTACTCTTCTTTGCAGGATATGTGCAGCAGGTAAGATCGGCCCAGACCCTATCCCTACCCTGGAGCCTTCCTCCACTCAGGACCTGGATCCGTTGTTTTCGGAACCGGTGGTCAGACGTCAGCAAATCCCCTGTCCCCCTTTGTTCCTCAAGAATACTCAGGGACAATGGGAATCCCCAGGCGCCCAACCTTTCCAGGGGGGAACAGAGCGCAAGCTAGTGGATATGGTCCCGATTATAACAGATTTGTTGGAGGTACCTAAAGTGGACGACTCCATAGCTCCGCTTTTCTCCTCCTCCACATTACCAGGAGATGTCTCTGATGCCCCAAAGGCAGAGGATAAAAAAATCTGAGCTCTCCTTGCATAAGGTACACCAAGCATCAGCATGGGTAGCAAAGGCAGCAACTTCCACCTCGTTCTTTGCCAGAGTCTCACTCATCTGGCTCAGACAACTTCAAGTGAGGATTCCCCTAGAGGAGGTCAGGATCCACCAAGATCTCACCAAACTGGTGGCGACCTCCAAGTACATGGCAGACTTATCTTTGTACGCTGCCAGACATTCTGCCCAAGCAATGGCTTCCAGCGTAATCACATGACGACTGCTGTGGCTTAAGAACTGGAGGGCTGAAAGTAAACATAAATGGCGCATCGCTACTGCTCCATTTAAGGGGGGTCGGTTATTTGGTGAGACACTAACGCCCTACCTAGTGGAGAACAAACAGAAACAAAACATAATCTCCCATCTTATTAGAAGATCAAATAAATGGTTCTTTCCCTATGCTCACCGTCAGTCCTTTCGGACGGGCACAACAACAGAGGCCGGACAAACATCCCATCCCTTTATTCCCAAATCTGACCGTTCATTTGACAGGACAAATTATAGGGACCAACCCCGACACCAAACCCAGAATAAGTCTTCCATTCGAGGCAAAGGGGGTCATCCCTTTTGTCGCTCCAAGTGACTTAGGGGGGACCCCTCCCATTGGCAGCAGACTAACTCTTTTTATCCGCCAATGGGAAAACGCAACAACAGACTCCTGGGTTCTACGGACCATAAGGAAGGGTCTGTCCTTGGAGTTCATAACCAGACCCATAGATCATTTTGTCTCTTGTCCAACCCTGAGAAACCCAATAAAGAGGGGTCTCATGACAGACGCTATTCGGCATCTACTAAATATCAGGGCCATAGAGGAAGTCCCAGCAGACCAGGTAGGAGGGGGATATTACTCCATCCTTTTCATGGTCCCAAAATCCTCAGGAGGATGGAGGGCAATCCTTGACCTCAAGGGCCTGAATTACCACTTCAAGCATCGGAAGTTCAAGATGCAGACGCTCCATTCCATCTTGGGCAACATCAGGCATGGGGATTACATGACCTCAATCGATCTCACAGAGGCATATTTACACACCCCCATCCTCCCAGATCATCACTAATTCCTACGGTTTTGTCATCTCAACTGCCACTTCCAATACAGGGCCCTACCATTAGGTCTCTTGTCTGCCCCCAGGGTCTTCACCAAGATCCTGGGGGTCCTGGCGGCACACTTAAGATTGGCACTGGTACGTGTCCAGTGTTACCTGGACGACATCCTGATCCAATCAACCTCCATCCCGACCGCCCAGTCAGATCTGGCCCTTACGATCAGGACTCTTCAGGACCACAGGTTCTCGATAAATTTTCAGAAAAGCCAGACGGTCCCCTCAACCCACCTCTTACACCTGGGTGCAGTAATAGACACAGACTCTTGTCATGTGTTCCTGTCAAAAGACCATTGAAACAGCATCCGAGACCTGGTCTTCAAGGTCCACAGGGAGCGGGTAGTGACATTAGCTTTGCTTTCCCAGCTACTGGGGAAATTAATATTTTGCATAGCGATAGTGCCTTGGGACAGACTACACTCTTGGACTCTCCAATGGTTCCTGCTCCCATTCCAGAGACTGCACACCAGTTCCTCCAGCCAACTGGTAAGGGTTCCCCGTCAGGTCCTCCGCTCCCTCGACTGGTGGACATCCTCAGCCATGCGCAAGGGGACTCTCTTCAAAGAGCCTCACCGAATTCTTCTGACCATGGGCACAAGTCTCTTCAGCTGGGGCGCGCACCTCCAATCTCAGATGGCTCAGGGTCAATGGTCGTGGTTGGACCTGAAGCACAACATAAATTGGTTGGAGCTCAAGGTGATCCATCTGGCTCTCCACCACTTCCGCATCAAGATTGGGGAGCAACATATGCTGGTCCTCATGGACAATGTAGCTGCAATGGCTCACGTGAACTGGCAAGGAGGGGCTCATTCCAGGTCCCTCAGGATTGAGGCTCAATCATTGGGTTCCTGGGCAGAGGTCAACCTGCTTTCCATCAGGGCCAAGCACATTTCGGGAGAGGTGAACCAGCAGGCAGACTTCCTCAGCAGGTCAATAGTGGACCATTCAGAGTGGCGGCTGCACCCGGATCTCTTCACGGAAATCACAGACAGGTTTGGCCATCCGATCATAGACCTGTTTGCCTCGCCGGAGAACGCCCAACTTCCCAGATTCTTTTCACACTTCCCCTCTCAGGGGGTGGAAGGGACAGACGCTCTACGCAGCCCATGGCCACAGGGCCTATTGTACACCTTTGCTTCTCTCCCTCTGATTCCAGCAGTTATCAGGAAGATACTACAGGAACAGGCAGAGTTAATATTCATTGCACCTCACTGGCCAAGACGACCGTGGTTTGCAGACCTAGTGAGCCTTTCCATAACTTCTCCGTGGCAGATTCCTGACAGTCACATATATTTAACACAAGGGGGTCTACAACATCCAGACCCCCAATGGCTCCAATTGGCCGCCTGGTGCTTGAACGCCGCACCCTGACTCAGGAGTCATACTCGTCAGAAGTGATTGACATGATTCAAGCTGCCAGAAGACCAGCGACTAACCGCATTTATGATCACACTTGGTGGAATTTCTGCCACTAGTGTGACAAGAACCACTTGAGTCTCGAACTTCCGGTGGCTCCGCCGGCGTCGCTGGAGTCTCTAACGTGAGGCTCCGGTCTCTGAGTTAGTATAGCCGTCAACAACAGCGCTCAACAGCTGTTTGTTGCGGCGAAAAAACTCCTCTTCGGGCAAAGAAGGGGAGTAGAGCTTCAAGAGCCGGGTTGAGCCCTTCCAAGACCTCTGGAACAAGTTTTCAGGGGCAGAGAAGGTGTGCTCCCCAGGCACTTGAAACGCTCCTGCTCAGAGACGCTTCTGTCGGCTGACAGAATTAGACGCCGCGACCGCCTCTGCTTTGAAGAGAGAACAATAAGGATTTTTAAACAGACGGAGTGAATACAAGAGTCCTTTGAGTATTGCAAGTATTTTGTTATTTTGTTTATGCCTTTTTACTTATAACTTTCTTGAATCAACATAATTCTTTCAAAATGGCGATTGCTTTAAGCTTTCACTTACTCAGTGAAAGTGAAGAAATCGAAAGTATTGAATCTGCTGGAAAGTGAAACTGAATTTTCTCTTCTCTTTCTGAAGTGATGTTTGAGAGACTATTTAGACTTGATGTATTTACTAAATTATAACGCAAATTGGATTTTAAAAGAAATTGAGAAGGGAGGAATTGGCAATTTTAAAAATCTTTTTTTCTACTTTTTCCTTTTTTTTCTTTTTTTCTTCTTTCTACTATGACTATGAGATATAAGGCAGCAATGGCAAAGGTTTTTTTAGAATCTCAAGAGCTTATACAGTCTCCTTCGGAAATGCTTACAATGAAAGACTTACAGAATGCTTTAACTGTTGCATTATCTCCAGTAATGGCTACATTATCTTCAATAAATGATAAGCTGGATAAACTGGAGAACAAGCTGGATAAAAAGATGCCAGAACAGAAAAAAGATTTTAAAGCTATGTCAGAAGTTTGTAACTTAGAGCTGAGAGAAGATATTATTGAAGTCAATAAAGGAGTATTTTTTTCAAATGAAACTGATCTTCAATTGGCTGCTGAACATTATATAATACAATTTAATCAAGAAGTAAAACAAGAACAATCAATTAGATCCCTTTTTTCAAATGGAATTGATTTACAATTGATTGCTGAACATCTTATAATACAATCTAAATCAAAAGGAGAGCAAGAAAAAGAAGAATACAGTACTGAGTATAAAGAGAATAAAGGATGGGTTTTGTTTGATAAACAGTTTATTTATGGACTGGAGGAAGAAGACTTGTTTCAAGAAAGGAAGGGTTGGTTATTCCTTTTTGATAAGCAGCAAGAAGAGGATTTATTTGACAAAAAAGAGACATTGATTCAGTTCAAGATGTGAATTACTTATGGAGGTGAAGAAGTAAAGAAGAGAGATTTATTATTAACGAGGGAGGCCTCGTTACGGAGGTCTACTTGGCTGAAAAAAAAACCTAGAGTTCGACTGAAATGAAATTTAAAATTGTATGCAAGGGTTTATGGGTAATTTAATATTATGGACTGAATTAAGGACTAAGATTATGAGTAAGATGTAAGAGAAGATGATTAATGGAAGACATAACTAAACTGATGAAGAATGTATTTGTTTTGAAAGGATCTAGGTTTGATATTGAATTGATTGATTGAAGGGATAGATAAGCATTATGTGATTTGTTAAAGTTTTAGGAATGTAAATTAGAAATGGAATAAATTGATTGTCAGATGAGAAAGCCCAGAAGTCGATTGAAGAGATGAAATTTAATAAATGTAAGGTATTAAGGTTAATCTAAGATCATGGGGTGAATTTAAGACTAATTTTACAAGTAAGATGTAAGAAAGGATGTTTAATGGAAAAAGATTAAGATTATAAGTAAGTTGTAAGATAGGATGTTTAAATGATATATTAAGATATATTAAGATATATTATTACAAATTAAATGTATTAGATTTGACTTAGATTGGTGGTTTAGATGTAAATGATAAATACTATTCTTAACAAGATGAGCTGATTGTTTAAAGGAATTAAGGTTAATTTAAGATTATGGATTGAATTAAAGGTAAATATTATAAGTAAGGTTTAGGAGAGGATGTTTAAATGAAGATATATATTAAGATATATTATGGTAAATTGAATTGAATAAGAATATAATTATTATTATTTTTTCTTTTTTTATATAGTCTAAAATTCTTGTTAAGATTATATAATTATTTTGTTTGATGTAGTGGGGTTTTCTTTTGTTATACCTTGTATTCACTCTGGGAAGTCGGGGGGGGTTAGGGAGGCTTGATAATCTTATACATGATGTTTTCTCAACTGCAATTGGGGTTGGAGGAAGAATAAATAATTACTGTTACTGTTATTAAGGGGTTGCTCGGGTGTCCTCTGGGCTCCACATCTGATGGGGAAAAAGGAAGGAGGAGTGAAGGTTGATGTAAGTATAAGTTGATAAGAAGGGGGAAGAGGAGGATGGAGATAGAGAAGGAAGTAGAAAGAAGAGAAGGAGGGAGAAGGTAGGTAGCCAGTTGGTAAGTGAGGGGGAAGGATAGGGTTGGTGGGATGTGGTGGTGGGGGTGCCGAGCAGTGATGTTAATTGTTTGGAATGATTATTCTCAGTTGAGTTATTAGTACTAGATGTATTGAAATGTATTTATATTTTGTGTATGGATGATTGTTTACTTTTATATTATGATTTGATATGACTAGTTTTTTTTCTGTTAAAATTATAAAAAAATTAATAAAAAAAAAAGAACCACTTGAGTCTCTCCGAAGTGACCATTCCAAAGATCTTAGACTACTTGTTGGAGGGCATCAATAAGGGGTTGTCACCCAACATCATTCGCAGGCAGGTAGCAGCTCTCTCCACGGTGCTCTCCTGGGACAGATAAGAATGCTTGTCTCTAATAAAAAAAAAAGAATGCTTGTCTCAGCATCCCATGGTTCGTTCCTTTCTGAAAGGAGTTACGAATAGCAGACCGCCAATAGTTCACAGGTATCCCTCCTGGGAGCTACCCTGGGTTCTACAGGCCCTAACTGCCTCACCCTTTGAACCAATTAGAACCTGTTCCTTGCGATCCTTGTCACTAAAGGTTGCCTTCCTGATAGCTATTACCTCCACCAGATGCATCTCAGAGCTGGTCGTTTTATCTGTCAGGAAAGACCTTTGCACGTTTCACGAGGACAGGGTGGTTCTCAGGTTGGATCCTTCCTTTATCCCTAAGATAAACACAGTGTTTCTTAGAGCATAGGAGGTTATTCTCCCAAACTTTTGCCCCCGTCCATCACATGACCTGGAATGGCAATGGCACACATTGGACATGCGCAGGGCCTTGCGCTGTTACATCAAGTGCATGGTGGCCTTTTATAAACCAGAAGCCCTATTTGTCTCATTTCAACCTTCTTCCATGGGGCAGAAGGTATCTGCCTCTACCATAGGCAGGTGGATAGGGGCGTGCATAGCAGGGGCGTATGTGTCGCTTTCCCTGCCAGTTCCAAATCATGTGATGGCACATTCCACTCGCAGTGCTGCCACATCTGTGGCGTGGGCAACATAAGCATCTATAGAGGATATTTGTAGGGTGGCGACATGGTCTTCGCCTTCCCCTTTTATTAGGCATTACTGACTGGACAAATTTGCATCTGCTGAGGCTTCCTTTGGTTGACGAATAATGCAACAGGTAGTGCCAGGACCAGGGACACAGGTCCCAATTGACTCCCTCCCATAGGGACAGTGGGGGCTTTGGTAAGTCCCATTGGTGGATTCTCCATCCATCACGCTGGAGAAGGACCATTGGCTTACCTGAACGCCTCTTCTCAGCGTGATGATGGAGAATCCACGCCCTCCTCTTTAAAGGTCAGTTAGGCCCCCTGTCGGGGGTTGTTCCTTTTTTTCTTCTCTTGGGAGTCATCACGCTGGACTATCATCATTGGCTCCGCCGTCGTTGAAACTGGGAGGTCCCAAGCCAGGACGGGCGTGACAACATTGACAACTTAGTCTGATTGGGCAGGAGGACTGAAATAACCCATTGGTGGATTCTCCATCATCACACTGAGAAGAGGCATTCAGGTAAGCCAAGGCTCCTTCCATTCAATTTTATTTTCAAACAAAGCATAGAAATCCATTCAAAAGCATGGAACATCACCTACGGGTCTTATTCCCAACATCCCTCTCTTTACTTTCCCTGATCCTGATCTTGACCTTGAGTAGTTGGGTTTGAAAGGGTTCTACTCCCATTTGATTAACATGTTATCTAGCTGTTTTGGTCTGGTTCTTATGAACTAGTTGTTAAATACTTCCTTCAAGGAAGAGGCCACCAAGTTCAGGCTGATCTCTAGGAGCAGACCCAATTGTTCATCTCTGCACTGGGCCTTCACTGGCTGCCTTCTCTTCAGTCATGGTTCCTGCTGGTGCATTTGCTGCTGCTGTCGCTTCAGGATAAACTTGTTTCAGCTCCACAAGACCCAGGATACAAGTCCAGTGGGCCAGCCAACTTGGAGAATGAGGAGGAGAAAGCTATCAGGACAGAATCAGTTGTTTCTATCAAACCTTTGCCTGACATTACTTAATTTAGATAACATCCTTGCTTCGATGATAAAACAATAAGACAGTTACGGTCACATTCAAACCTATGTGAGTGGACATGTCTTCTGAATTTGCTTCTCCACTTCGAGCAGATCTGTCAAACTTGCCGTGTCATGTGACGTTGTGACATATCATGATTTTTTTTCATTGCCGGAGCTGGGGTGGGTGCGGCTTTCATGTGACACATCCGGCCCGTGGGCCAGCAGTTTGACATCCCTGACTTAGAGCAATTAGGTCCAGCATGCTTTATCCCTCCATATGACTGTGTATGATGCTTTGGTTTGAATAGTAGAACAAGATTGTGATAAATCTACATAGATGATTATTTGATGGTGTTTGCTTATTAGTGTCTGTATAGGCTGATTCGGTCAGCATTCTGAACATGCTATGTTCATCGCACATCAGTAAGGTTTTAGATAGCCTTGAAACCGAGATCTGGATTTGGGATGAGCAATTAATAACATTCCAGATGTGGGACTCAACAGCATTTCTCTGTAGCCACGCATAAGAGAATCGTTTTCAATTATGCACAGAAACTAGAATCTCATAGCAAATTATGGTGTGCACTTTACTTTTTTTTTAAAGAGCCTCTAAGTTTTAAACGAAGAGATAATAGGAACTGCACTTTGGGATCTGTAGAAATTTTCTGTAGAAAATTGTGGAAAAGAAGCCCTTGAACAACCCATAACCTAGAAATCATTTTCAGACCATTTGATGGATCTTATGAATAACAATTACATTCCCAGAAATCAAAGATCATTTTCTGAATGGCTTATGAATAGGAAGGGGCTAATTTCTTTACAATGAATAGCTCAACCGGTTCTACAGTTCAGACTGAACTGACTTTTTTTTCTGCTTGACTTTGGAGATTTAAAGCATGAAATAGGATCTCCATGTTAAATGCTGATTAGTGGCGCATGTGCTGCTATACAGCAAAACATGTCCCCCCCCTTCCTGTATGAAGGTGTGTGGAGTGCAATTTTCCATTTGGATAAATTTGTCAGATTGGAGCACTAGGATTTAGCTGTGAAACTTCTATTAATGTCAAATAGAGTCAAGCAGGTAAAAAGGTACCCCTTGGAGATACAGTACATTAACTTAGGGGGGCTCCTTTGAAAAGACTTGCCTTTACATTATCTTGCAAAGCTTCATGTAGAATGAAGAATAACAAAGGTTTCTTGGGACTCTTAAGGGTAATTTTGGGGCTTAATCACATGGCGCTTTCTATTCTATTCAGGACTGAGGAACACTTTTTTTTAAATATTTCATAGTTGTGGAAAACTCCAACTACTGGTTAGATCAATCCCATTAAAAAATATAACAACTTCCTAGGAAGTTCTAGGAGTTTAGGCAATGGTGGGTGGTTCTTGCTGAGCTGAAATGTCCTCTGATCACTTTTTGTTGCTATCATTCACAGTGTAAAATGATGTGAAAAGTGGAAGTGGTCACTTTTGCTGTGTCTGTTTGTGTCTGGAACATTCCAGATACATTACTGTTTTAGGTTGTTATGGACATAAGCATTCAGTACATGCTACAATGAAAATTTATAACTTGGTTCGCTTTTATGAATATATAAATACTCCCTTAAGTTTATGATTAAAATTCTCTTTCATTTAGGTTTGAAGGCAGGCTCACCTGGTATTTTCAAACTTGAAGGTCTCTAATAGCTTACAAGTAGTTAATGAACAATTCTGAAAGTGATTAGAAAGTGAGATATACAAACTTAATGTCCCTTAAAATTCTCTATTGTATATGGGAGAAATATGGCTAATCTTGTCATCTCTCAGCACTCAAATCCTCAGAAAACTATTCTGCAGTCCCCTTGTGAGGAGCAGCCATCTGGAGCATATGTGGGAGATCTCCTATCCTCTCCTTATCTGGAGAGGTTCCAAAGTACTGGTCTATTGAGCAGTTTCTTGGTCTTTGCCGTGGTTGTCAACTCCATTTGCGAAGCCATCTTCAATTCACTAAATCTCCCTCAGAAATTGGCAATTTGCATTATGTACATGATGACATCATGGGATACATGATATTACTTGTCTCTCTTCCCTCCTTGGACACATCCAGTTGTAGAAACTAATAGCTGGCCCCAGTTGGAAATCTTCATTTTTTATGGAAAATTTTCCTCCACCTCCAAAAGCTCCGGAAAGATCTTTTCTGGGGTAAGAATCCCACTTCATTCTCCTCTCTTCAAAAACATCCAGATAAATGGATTTTAATGAATAGGAAATCATTTTGAGATTATCACAATTTATCTCCTATCTTGCCCTGATTTTAGGATCCTCAGTACTGAATTACAACTCCATCCATTTTACTTTTATAATTATTATTGATCAGCACAATAAAGTATGGAGAGAAAGGCTATTCTTCTTCCTATTTCTGTCCTGGCTTAAGTTTCTGAAGATTTGATTAAGTCTTTAACTCTGTTTTAAGAAGAGGCTTCAAAGACAAGTGTGCTTAAATAGGAGAAAGAAAGATCAACATTGTAATTCTAACAGAGCTTCTGACTATATTTAAGGATGCCCTCCTATATACACTTTCTTGAAATTCACTCCCCCAGGACTGAAGAGACTTACATTAAGTAGACTAGTAGAGGATTGTTTTGTTAGTTTTTTTTCAGAATCTCTCCACTCCATATTGGTATTTGAGTTGCCAAGAATATTTTCTTCCTCAGCGCTCTTTTTTTTTTTTGCATTGCTTTTGTCCTTATTGAGCCAATAAAGCTGAATAACTATTGTATGAACTCTGAAGAATGAAGAGCACAAAGGACATACTGATTTATTATTAGCATTGCATTAATAATTTCTGTTATTTTCTTCTGAGAATGATAGCCAGAACAATTCTGAGTGCTCCTGTAATGTTTCCTATTTGCTTAAGCCATTTTAAATACTCAAGTGGGCTTTAGTATACTATTATCAGCCTTCTGAGGTAGACCAGACAGGAAACAAGACCAGATTAATTTATTTATTATAAAGATACATTAACAGAATGTTGAACGTCCAAAAATACAATTCTCCCACTGGCTCCTTTATAGCCTAAGAAACTAGTGAGGGTTTCTTCTGAGGCTCTTGCCCCATCTATTGTCCAGTTGCAGGCTATACTGTCTCTTATTTGACCATTCCCTAGGCATCATCTCTTGACCCCATTTCCTCTTTCCCACATACCATTATATTTTGTCCCACAATATAACTTACCTCAAGTGGAATTGGGTTATCCCAAATAGATTCAAAGAGCAAAGAATTCCAACAAAAGGTCGAATGGATAGTTAACTGCGTCTGGATAACTCCGCCAATCCTCACTATAGACATGTTGTAAATCTTTTCATAAAGTACATAATATTGGCCATTTAAAAACAAAATGTCTTAGCTTAATATTATTCCCTGGATTTCCTAGTCAATCCTTCTAATTTATCTGCAATTTAAAGAGAGTGAGGCTGAATATCCAGAATCATCAGGTATGAACAGAAGTACAGTCTTTCCCAGTCTGGTGCTGTCTAAGGATTCCAGTGATTATGGATGATGGGGATTGTAGTACCAATGCCTCTAGAGGGCACCAGATTAGGAAAGTCTGGGTTTAGAGACAATTATTGAGTGATCAATCAATTTGTAGAAGATAGAATTGGGACTTCTCCATTGTTGTGAGCATTTGAGAAATGGAAAGGAGCTGGACTTTGAATGAAGGCATGAGAGAGTTGAAAGTCTAGTTGAAGTTAATTAAAAACTGAGAGGAAACTTGGCAGAGGGATGGGGAGCTGTTCTGGGGAAATCTTATTAAGGACTAAATAATCAAAAATGTCTTCTAATAATTCCGAGTGACATTGTGAATCAGGATGAACAAACCTCTGAGCATCTAAAAGTTCTAGTTAGCACTAGAGCCTTCTAGGAGTTGTACTTCAGCATCATCTGGAGGACCATAGACTTTCCACCCCTCTAATAAATAAAATAAATATTTACAAGATACAATAAAATTCTAATGCTTTTTTACCCAAGGAAGCTAACCTTTGTAATAGTGAAGCTGTCCTTATAGCTCTAAAGATGAGACTTTTTAATTCTGTTTTCTAGGGATAAGGGTGTCGGATTGATTAAGCAAAAATGAATAATATGTACTTTTTTTGTAGCTGCCCTGAGGTGGCAAAGTATTTCTTAAAAATTAATGCAATGCTGCATTCTTGCATTTTCTATAAATAAAAATAAATCATAGATATTTCATTGCATCCTATGCTGCCAGATAGTATGAAGGTAGCTCTTCCAAGCATATAGCCTTTCTTATGCACAGAAAGGTTCATCTGGATAAATAAAGCTCAAGAAAAAAAAACCTGGAAGAATTGAACTGGAAACAATAAATATGGAATGGGTTAAGTTGAATGGAACAGAATCCCGAAGGATTAAAATGGATCAAAAAAGTAAAACTGAAAGAGCTTTAAAATTTACCATTGATTTGTGGGATTCAGTGTCACAAGATGTGATTGAGACAATTGCTTAGCTGGATTTTGCATGGATTTACACAATTTAATGAAAAGCACAGCAAGATAATAAAGTCCTAAGGCTGTAATTTTGGAAGGAATCTGTCAGGTCTGTGTAAGAAACTATTTTGCCAATAAATGAATACTTATCTAGGTGTAATTACAGCAGTGCCAATCAGTTATATTATCCCATTACTTTGAATGCCAACCACAGACACTGAACCTCTTTAATAGCTTGGATAGATATTTCTAAGCCACAAACATATTAGAAATGAATAACACATCACACGGGATAAGCCTTGAGATGAAGCTGTCTGGCTATAGGCACATCCACATATGTGGTACAGGCCTACAAATAACACTTATGTTTAATTGGTAATTGCTCACATCCTGGCACTAAAAAAACCAACTATTCTCTGCCATCAAGAAAAAGAAAGAAAGAATTGGAACTGCTTACGGAAATGCTTGTGATGTTCAAACAATAGTTAATACAGAATGATACTTCCTAGATGGTACACCAATGAACATTTCTCTGTATACAGTAAGCTCAGATGCAAACATGCATAGGTGACCTTGACAGAACTATGCCAGATTTGTTACCACAGCGACAATATGTAGTTTGTCCAAAATAAGCAGAAAGGATTGATGTCAGTCCCACTAGGTGGACAAAACTAGGAACCAACTCCACGAAGAAGGCTAAGACTGTTCTTATTGTGAATGGCTGTAATAACAGAATCTTATCACTTCTGGTTCCTTTTTGACGTTTTAACTACTAGGCATTGCAGTTGTAGTAAACTTATATGTCCCATTCCTAATTTTCATCAATGGGAATTAGATTCTTATTCTTTAAATGTGTGTGGTGACAGTGATCTGTGTCAATGTGTAGGGGATTCATTAAAAGATTGAAGGAAATTAAGACTATGCTGGATCAGACCTCACATCTGTTTAGTCCTGTTTTCTGCTTTCACAGTGAACAAGATGCCTACGGAAAGATTATAAGGATAATGTAAGCATAATAGCATCCTCTGCTCATGGTATCCAAATGTATAGCCAACAGCTATTTATATCCTTATCATCATGAATTTGTCTAATCTTTTAAACTTTTAAAGTTGTCAGAGTCAGCAACCATCACCATATTATGCAGAAGATAACTCCACACTTTAAATAATGCACTTATATGTAGAAGCACTTCCATTTGTTTCTTTGAAATCTCCTTTCATTGATTTTCATTACTGTACCTGTACAGCATATGCAGTTGCAGAATTTATTTAACTAGGATGCAGACCCTGATTTAGATAAGAGAAGATGGCAAGCTAAATAAAAAGGCAATGATTATCCAGTGACCTCGGTTTGAAATGCACACCATAAGGCATTCAAAATGATAGGATTTTGCTAATCTCTTTTTGTCAGTGTATCTAAGAACTCCAGCTTAAATTCTTTAATGCAATAAATATTTTGCCCTAGTCTGGCAAGGGATTCCACATAATTGGTCAACTTCGATATGGTAATCATTGAAAAGTATATCCCTTCTATATTATAATGCTCGTCTCCTCTCTATTGTTCAGGTTGGTTATTCACAGCTTGATGTGAATGGACATATCATCCGTGGCAAGCAGGTGATGAGTTGCCCAAGAGACCTCATTTTCTGAAAAATCATAAATTTATTATAACAAGGAAAAAAATACGTTTGAAAAAAAATTAAAGAGCTCAAGTTCTGGAGAAGCCATTGTATAGCTATATAATCAGCGCAGCCAAACTATGATATTGAAGTCTTATTAGTTTTGTGTTTCATTCCATATGTAATACTCTAAACAAAGAGTGATTTTCTGCCTGAATTCCTTCAAGAACATATTTACTGTCTAGGACCATGCGAAGACAAGATTAGGGAATGGGATCCCAAATGCATGATTTAGGTTTCCCTATTACAATTCTTGCATTGTGCTGTCAAAGTTTGGCTGATAATGAAAAGAATGAAACATTAATGAAGGTGCGCTGAATGCACAAGCATTTTACTAGAACTGTCTCTAAAACTAAGCCTTGCATGCTTGGCCTACATTCTCAGGCTCTTGCCAGCTTCTTGGCACCTTCCTAGTAGACGGAATGAAAAGCAGTGAATTGTTCAGTATTGTCCACTGACAGTGATTCAAGGAAAGAAAGCAACTATTTTGGTGCTCTGCTTCTCTTCTTTGTCAAGATCACAAATAATTCATTATCCTTCATATATTTAACACGCTCACGGGGAGGAGGCTACACTAAGCAATGCCAATTAGCCATCATTAAGGTACCCAACCCATCACAAGACTGGATAAAAATATATGACCATATAAAATAAACATAATAGGTAGAACAGTAGTAACAGTAAATGTATTCAACGATAATCTAAAAGCAAAAAAGTCTGGAATCAAATGAAAAAAATCTGGGTTGAATAGAATATATTATTCATTCGGTTTGGACATTGTCTTGGTGCATCATCAGCCAGTAGACAATATGGTGCTCCTAAATATTTTAGACTCTGGATTTATTATTTATTTATTTAACAATATTCATTAATCACTTCAATACTGATGGGCTCTGGGCAGTGAGCACAAAGTTCAGAGACAAATGCAATAAAAAACAATGGGGACCCAACAATCAACTAGAGCCAAAGACATGTTGCAGTGATACATGTTTTTAACCTCATTGCAAAACATAAGAAAGGTTGAATCTATGTATACTTCTAGGGAAACATGTTCCAGAGTATAAAGATCACTACAGAAATTTTTTTCCACTGAGTCTACCTCCTGTTCTCCTCAAGGTGCATCTTAATAAACCCTCTTTAGATAAGGGGTCCCCAACCCCTGGTCCACGGACCAGTACCGGGCCACGGCATGCCAGCAACCAGTCCACACAAACAAGCAAAGTCCCATCTGCAAGATGAAGGCAGCACACAAAACCATGCATTATTAGTTATTAGCCATTGTAGGGCATTAGCATTTGCGTGTGGGGAGATGGCATGCAGGGGGACAATGGTGACATATGTGTCATGACATTATAACATAAATGCTGGAACCCACATGTTTCCATCAGATGTCATGATGCAAGAATGTAATTTCATCATTTATGCAATTACATCACAAAAAACATGATTTGTTATGCAAAGCTATGTAAATGGAAATTGCTATATCTAATTAGAGATGTGTATTTTCTGATAAACCAAAAAAATTAAGCAGTGATTCTTGGAGACAAAGTATTAAATTAAATGGTTCATAACTCATATTCAACAATAAATTGCTAAAAGAAAGATTCTAGAACATAAAAGAAGTCTAGTAACATGTCCACATTTTACTTCTTAATCTTATAGTTGGGGTGACCTATCCTCAACTTCACATAAACTCAGAGGCAATTGTCATATTACTGCTTCATATATCTTAGGGATCAGTTGTAGTATCATCTGTGCTCTAACAGACTAACAGAATTGGAAGGGACTTTAGAGGTCTTCTAGTCCAACCCCCTGCTCAGACAAGAAATCCTATATCATTTCAGACAAATGGTTATCCAATCTCTTCTTACAAACCTCCAGTATTGGAGCACCCACGGCTACTGAAGGCAAGTCATTCCATGGATTAATTGTTCTAACTGTCAAGAAATTTCTCCTTCCTTCTAGGTTGCTTCTCTCCTTGATTAGTTTGCATCCACTGCTTCTTGTCCTGCCTCGGGTGATTTGGAGATGTGTCCTGAGTCAGAACTGAGCAGATGAGTGGGGAGGAATCATTCTTCAAGTTCATTCACCTGCACATGTTATGAAGATTCAACATAGACTGAGGTGTTTTACAATTGATATTGACAACTGCCTATTGATTCATTTACTTGAGGTCTTGGAAAACTCCAGACTTAATTATATGGTGCTCACTTCCTATCTGCAAGATCATGTTGAAAAAGATGCAGTTCCATGATGCTGGAAATTATAAATTTTGGTAGAGATTCATTATGATTATGGATATGCTTCCTCTGGAGATGCAGCATGAACCTAATTTATAGCCTTTCAGATGCCATCTTAACATATTGTCATTTATCAGAGATAGATGGTGGAGTAGATTAGGATGTTTTGTTCTGTTTTAATTATTGTATTTTTTTTATCATACTGACTTTGATATACTTATGAATTTGGCACACATTACCAACCATCCTGAAATCTGAAGGGAGCAATATACAAATGTTGATAATAAACAGACTAGTGAAGTGTATCCACATCCTCTAAAATTCCTGACAAGGCAGTATAAAAAAATAAACTTTCAAATATATTTAGAGTTTATAGTTGATGCTTTCTTTTTGTATCCCATCCTTACCTGCTGTGCTATATAATGCTAAAATGAAGCTGGCTGCTGTGCTCAAGGAGACCATTTTCTTCTTTCTTTTTTCTGTCTCTTTTATTTCATTTGGTCTCCTGATTCCCAATTGAGATATCCCAGACATAGCAGCAAAATGAACAAAGGGCCTTCTAGTTGTACTAGACTTCAATTCCCATATCTCCCAGGCTCGTGGCTAAAGGACATGAAGCTGGAAACTATATGTGAATAAGTCAACACATCTGAAGAACATCAGGTTATGGAAAGGGCCCCCCAAATGATGGCTAATATAAGGGCACAACTGTGAGCATTGATGATAATTGATAACAATGATGTCACACTGAGGAAAAATAATGCAAACTGACCAGTTCCATAGTGGTGTTGCTACTTTCTTCCATTTTTCTTTCTGGTCGATATCCAAAATGACATAAATATGATCAATGAAATGTCATTAATGCCTTGTATGGAATTGGAATGAGATAGTCCTTATTTTGTGACTGCCTTCTTTAGTGACCATTTGCCATTAATAGTGATGAAAATGTAACTTTACAACTAGTCCTTTGCAGGTATGTTAAGCAAAAGAAAGCTGAACTAAGATCATAAACCTTAGCAGCCACTTTCAACTAAAAAACAAAAAATTTAGTCTTCTTTAACAAGCTTTATTGAAGGAGAAAAGGGAATTAGAGAAATCTTGCCAACTGGGTAAATTTACTTTAACACAGGATTTATCTCTTAAGTTTATTAGAATAGAACTTTCTTGATCATTTTGCTAATCATTGACTGATGCTAAGGAGAAGTAGGTAGCCATTTTCCTGGTAGAAAATGAATGTGCATCTTCTGCATTGATAATATTTTGCAACCCACAATTTTCTTTCCCACACTTCAAGATGACCATTATAATAGCCAGTTTTAAATAAGATTTTGTCTTCCCAACCCTTTGTAAATAGCCAGTTGTGCGATCCAGCCATATAAGTGAATTAAACAAGGTTTTATTTTGTAACACTGACTGATTGGACTCCGCAGATTTTCAAAAATCATTATGAAAGTTTTATTTCACTTGCCTTTTCATAGAGGGGCAGAAAGTCTATGTGCAATATACACTGCTGCTTGGGAATCAGCTGCTTTTGCTTCCTCTCAGTAGGAACGGATGACCTTTTATGATGGAAGGAAGACTTTTTAAAAAATGGGGCTAGCTCTGAAGCAGTGATCCTGTCACAGAAGAGACCCTGTAAACTCCTCACACACACACCCATTTGAGAGATTTCTAAATTGAATTTTTAAATGTATGTTATTTTCAGTTTTAGTTCAATAGATAATAGGTGACATGAAAAAAAAACCTTAATTGGGCCTTTTTTTTCTTTATAAATCAGTCAAAGTACTTAGATCAGACCTTCTCAACCTTGGAATCACAAATGTTATTCACCTGTGGATTTATTTATTTATCATATTTCTACACTGCCTGTCTCACCAAATGACTCTGGGCGATTTACAATAAAAAGATAAAAAGTGGATTAAAGCATAAATACAACAGAGTTAAAACAGAGTTCAAAACAAAGGTAAAATATTTTTAAAAAGATCTTTAATTTTTTTTTAAAAAACGGAGGGAAGCTCCTCAAGTCATCAGCCACCCCCTAGGGCTGCATATCACTCCTTGACCCCCAATGCCAACTGGCAAAGCCAGAACATAACAGGTTCCATCATCCTGGCCAGGAAGGTAAGTAGCCGGGGATAATGGGAATTACAAACTAACAATATTGGAGGATCTAGGGTTGACAAAGGCTGCCTGCCTCAGATGTTGCTAGGATGACTTAGACCTTCTTCCTCCCTTCATCTGATTTTCAGTTGGACCCCTCATTTATATTTCTGTAACTAAAATGCCTCTAAACCATGGGTGTCAAACTCACCACCTCACATCACATGTCGCAACATATCACGATTCTTTTTGCATTGCCGGCAATGGGGTGGGCGCAGCTTCGGTATGATGAATCCTGCCTGTGGGCCGGCAGTTTAATACCCCTGTTCTAAACTGACTCTATCAACACATTCTTCATTCAGAAACAAAGAAACATTAATCACTAGCAACTTGCAAAATACAGGGGTTGCCTCTGTGTTTTTTCCCAAGCACATAGCATTTGATGCCAAGATTACAATCAATTATTATACTACAAAAATAAAAAGTCAATAAATGCTTGAATACAACTTACTACTTTTTACTCAAGGGGACCATATTTCCTATACAAAGCGTTGAAGCTTTCCACTGTTATGTAAATTTGGATATCTTGCAAATTGGGAAATGTCTCGGCAAGGATACCATTAAGCTATCAACAAAAGACCAGAAGAAGGACAGAACTCACACAAACTCCCTCAGCATAGGCTGAATGCCATAGCATTGACAAGTCTGATTACAGGGCTTACACCACCACAAAGGCTGCAGTCCTCATGATATTTTCACTGGAGCAATCCTTTTTAAGTCAGCCAGGTCCCTTCAAAGTAAGAGTTTCAAGGCTTTCAAGCCAGTCTCCTGTGGCAGGACTCTTAAATGTGACAGGACAAAAAGAAGGAACAGTTTAATGAAGAACTAGTTTTTTTGGTAGTTGCCTTAGCCCCGGTGCTGGGGCTTACAGTGAGCTTAAATCATTCTGGTAAAACAAAGCTTGCAATTAACAAGCATCTACAGTATTTTTCCCAGCTGCCATTGGAAATATTATCGATTTTTTCCAAAATGTATCATGAAGGCAAAATAGAACTTGCAACCTGGCATTCTTTTCACCATGTCAAAGTTGCCTCACAAAACAAGACTTGCAGCCCAACAATAATTATCAGAACAAATTCACAAAATACCCATTACTGCCATCATCATCATCATCATCTCTGAAAAAACACTTTCTGCTTATTCCACCCATGCCTCTCTTCTATGCCTCAGTGTGAAACCCCTTTTGGAGCTTTCATACTGCCTACTAAACTCTAAATATCCATTTCTCAGCCTCAGTTGGCAGCAAATTGTTATTTAAAAGCCGTAAACTCACTGGAATGTTTTAAGAAATTAAGGACATTCAGATTTATATTGTGGTCCTGTGAACTTTGGCAGTCAGATAGGAAACAGACAGAGGAAGGGAGGGAAAATTTGTTTTTCAGATTTCTCTGGTAATTATCGTCTTTTTCCCTACTAAGAGATACAATTTCAGTGGTGAGATCTAAAAATAATTGTATCACTTGGGGATATAACTTGATGTTCTTGTTTTGATGGAGAAATATATCATATATACATATTTATATAAATGCATGTTCTCTCTCTCTCTCTCTCTCTCTCTCTCTCTCTCTCTCTCTCTCTCTCTCTCTCTCTCTCTCTCTCTCTCTCTCTCTCTCCTCCCTCCCCCCCTGCGGCACCTCCAAGTGAAGTCTTGGTGTTTACATACTGTCTCATCTTCAGTCTCCAATCAACAATGTCAGAAAGAGACTCGGAAGCATGTTCATCTGAACATGAGAAGACCTTTCTTCATGGATGCAGTCATAAGGGATGCTCAAGACCCTTTCACCTGAGTGCACATGGAATTAATTCATAATTTTAATTTGAGACCCGTTTATTTGTACCCTGAGTTTCTAAAACAGGGGTCTTCAAACTTGGCCTTTTATGACTTGTGGAAAAGAGCCAGGTTTGAAGACCCCTGTTCTAGAATGTCACTGTTAATCTAGAATGGTGCTGTTTTCTCCAATCTGCAGCTCTCCCGTTACAACTCCCATCATTTTTTTGTCAACATGATTGGGAATAATAGCAGCAGTAATAGCATAGCAGAAGAAGATGTGGTTACTGAAAGCTCTAATAATATAACTTACATTTTCTCCAATTATTGGTTTCAACATTCTTTGGGCTTCTTTGTTAAATCTGGCTATTTTCTAGTGCCGTTAAAATATAGATGTATTAATAAGATTGCAGTAAAATCACTAAAAAATGAACATTCAACATTGGAACATAACTGTGATGTTCGGTAAAAGGAGAAGACAAAGCAATTCGTTTCATTTCAAGAGTTTATAGACCACCTTTCAGCAGTGCTTTCACACATTTGGCATTCTAATAAAATCAGAATGAAGTTCAATTTATGAAAATATACAATAGTAAGAAGCAGCGGAAGCAGTCACAAGATTTGGAGAAATTTAATACATGTGGAAAAAAGTAACTGCTTTGACAATAGATGAGTTTGACTGGGGTTCAAGGAAGGATGACATCATTCCTAAAAAGGCCTCAAAGGTGCTTTTTTTTTTTCTTCAAAAGGCATCTGGACTGTTTTTCTTTGAGGAAGAAGAAGAAAATGTTTCACTTCTCAGTTCTGATGACGAAACTTCTTGGATGAGAAGCAAAATGTCCTCCTCCTCCTCCTCCTCCTATTCCTATTCCTCCTCCTCCTCCTCCTCCTCCTCCTCCTCCTCCTCCTTCTTCTTCTTCTTCTTCTTCTTCTTCTACTTCTTCTCCTCCTCCTCCTCCTCCTCCTCCTCCTCCTCCTCCTCCTCCTCCTCCTCCTCCTCCTCCTCCTCCTCCTCCTCCTCCTCCTTCTTCTTCTTCTTCTTCTTCTTCTTCTTCTTCTTCTTCTTCTTCTTCTTCTTCTTCTTCTTCTTCTTCTTCTTCTTCCTTAAATAGCTCAGATGCCTTTTGAAGAAAAAAAGCACCTTTGAGATAATTATGACCTGGATGACTGAGGCCCATCTCTACGGGCAGCCTCTCTCAGTTCATGCAAGGACATGAGGAAGAGCCCTGAATAGGACCACATTGTGTGGGAGCGGGATGTCCTTTAAGTATTCAGATCCCAAATCATTCAAGGTTTAAAAGCAAACACCGTATGCTTTATTAACATCTGCAGCATGGATAGAATGGTAGCTGTTCATAGGCTGGTCAGAGAGGATAATCTGGCTATGAAGCAGAAACAGACCTGTTGCCTAGCTTGATGGAATGGAAGTTATTAGCACATCATACCTGCATGAATTATAATACATTAGCCTGCCATTGATTCCTACTTTGTATCTTATCAATGGCACATGGGTTTCAGAAGTGGAATCCATAAACTATGAAGCAGTTGGTGATCAGGTTAACATCACACTGTGTTACTTCTGGGATTTTTTTATTATTATTATTTTAATTTTTTTTGCCTTTTAAATTTCTGTTTTGTGAAACTGTTACTAACATAGTTTCAGAGCAGTGTTACTCAGTTTCCAAATCTCCGTTGCTTAATTTAAGAAGTCCTCAGTAGCCTGGAACACTTCATGTCTTATGCCCATGGGTAAGTAGACGTGGTAGCATGCAGAGACCGAAAGAAGGAACAAATTATCAGACAGCCTCGAGCAACAAGCAAATCAATTTGTCTTGACAATAAACAAAAAAAAAAAAAGGAGAGAAGTCGGGGGAGAAGGAGGAGAGGACATTAAACTCCAATGCATCTCTATTTCTACTAAATTGAATAGGATAACAAATTTCATCAATTTTATGTGAAATTATCAGAAAAACAGATAAGGTGACCACACAATTTACAAATTGGAGGAACCCTAGTAGGAGGAGAAAATAAACAGCTGCTCAGATACCAACACTTTGCTATCAAAAATGGCTTGATTGGTAAGAGATCAATTCAATGACAGATGGTTACCAAAAGGCTGGAGAAGAGAATGGCAATTGATCTCAGTGGCCAAAGAGAAAACTCTCCTGTCCACAGAAGTTTCAAAGTTATTTTTTTTCTCTGTCCCATTCTAAAGTTGACAGAGCCACTTTCACCAAAACCTACAGAAAACACTTTTAATGTAAATATATTCTCTTGGTCTTAACCCTGGTTAGGAACCATAGTGAGATAAGTGCATCTGCAGCTGAACCAAATCTAAGATTATGGGTGGTTGCCTGTTCCAGGAAGGGTGTGCATGACCCAGAATTTTCTAAGGCAACCATTCCATATCATGATTTTTACTTTGAGCAGACTATTCTTAATAATTGGTAGATCTACCAACTATTTTGGTAGACCTTCTAACTTTATTCAATACCTAAAATGATTGTTGATAGTGTCACTCATAAAAGAGAGCTTGCTGCAATGCCCGTGTAGTAGAATATTCTGTACTTGTAATATTCAGTCAGAGCCTGTGGGTGGCCCATGACAGATAGCACTCTATCCTTTGTTATCATGGATCTCTGGTCAGGAAGTAAGTCATGAACTTTATTTTTCCCCAAATATGACTAGAACAGTAGGATATAACAACACCCGTAAGGGCTTAGTGAATAGCCTGTATAATGGCATTATTCCTTCAGGTTGCATTCAGTGATTCTTCTATACATATCTATGAGTTCCTGTGATCATTAACATATCTAGTTCTCACGCCTATCGTTCTTACTCTGGTTATATTACTGACATTGATAGGAGATGGAATCTAACAACATCTGGAGAGCTACAGGTCTCTTCTCAGTTCTAGACATTACATTAGGCTTCAAAGGACGAAAGTCAATGTTCTCTTCTGTTGCATTTATGAAAAGAAGAGAAATCACATTATAAATGCAACATTGGTGATGTTTCTATAAGTGTAATACAAATCAGAACAGAAATTCTGAATAAATACATGGTTTAACTCTTGAGATAGTTAAGAGCCAGTTTGATGTAGTGGTTAAGGCAACAGACTAGAAACCAGGAGATTGTGAGTTCTAATTCTATCTTAGTGTGATGATTCTCCTGGACCCTTCCCCAGATACCTCTCCAGATACCTCTGGAAGGAAGATGAACCAGTTCCAGGCATGTCTGGAGGGCAGTTGGTGAATGGCAGTTGATATTTGGCTGAAGCACAGCTGCAGCAGGACAGCCCTGAGGCTTCAGGTGGGGAAAGCACACAGCTACAGTCAGTCAGTGATGAGAAAGAGGAACTGTCTTCTGCACCTATCCAAGAACACATCGGACAGAGAAAAGGCAGGAACAGAGAAGATCAGCCAGATTACTCACAAAGAGAAAGCCTCATCCTTCTTGATGGGCTGCAGCAGAATCTGGCTATTTAGCACAGCAGACAGATGGAAATGATGCTGGGAACAATGTGGAGGATGAATAGAATAGAACAGAGCTGGAAGGGATCTTGGAGGTCTTCTAGTCCAGCCCCCTGCTCAAGCAGATGTGTTAATTTCCTAGCTGTGTATTTTCTGGCCATTGTGATTCTTACCTCACTTTGGATTGACAGTGTGCTTGAGTTAGATCGTACCTTATGAACTCTGGACTTTTCTTGCCTCATGAACCCTCTTGTATTGTGGATTTAATTTTGCCTGGTGGGTTTATTTTGATTAGGAAACTTTCAAGTGCCTTGTGGACTCATTGGCCACTGCTATGTGGATTAGCATTGGTCTCCTTCTGGCTGGACTTAATTGGGACAGTTCTGGGTTTTTGATTAAGGGAATTGCTGGGGAATATTAATAAACCCACTAAACCACTGTTATTTGTGTATGGGGGGGTATGAGAGAGCGAGCGAGAGTGGGACAGCACACTTAGATACAAAGCCAGCTGTCTTTGTGGCCACTCATTTTCTTTCAACCCTTTCAATGGCAAACCACTTCTGAAAAACATTGCCAAGAAATTGCAGGAACTTGTCCAGGCAACCTCAGAGAATTGTACACGAATGAATGAAAGGGGAAAAAAGACAGACAGACAGACAGACAGACAGACAGACAGGCAGGCAGGCAGGCAGGCAGGCAGGCAGGCAGACAGGCAGATAGACAGATAAGGATGGATGGATGGATGGATGGATAGGCAGATGCATACAAAGTCATAAAAACATACTGAAACAAACATGCTTTCCTTAAATGCATACAAATAATATAGTATTTGAAAGGAAAAAAATAAAAACCTAAATAATAAATTTCATTATTTCATCTCCTATGGGTTCCTCTCTCTATTCACCTTGGTTTTGTCTATTTAAGAACTTTCAGCTGGAGGAAGCATTGAAGTGGTGTTTACTTGCTTCTCTGGGACTCATGAAATCCTTCTTATGTGGAACTGTGAAATCAGTATTCAGGCTAGTTATGATTTATTGACATCCCATTAATTTCAATGGGACTTGCAAGCTATTACTTTTCCTAGTAATTGGGCCCTTGTTTAGTAAATGAAACTGAGCAAATAATAAGCATTGACTGGTTTGGAATCAAAGGAGTTTCCTTCCCCTGAGACTGTCTATTAAATGAAACTCCAGTTGAAATGCCTCCCATTTAGGAATCACATTTAGATTCTGCACAAAAAGAATCAACAAGGTTGTGTACAAGTGGTGGAATATATACGTAGCCCAAAGAAAGCAACAGGTCAATCTTTAACATCAATCGCTTCTGATAGCTAAATTTGCTTCATTATATTATTATTTATGTAGTCATTATCTAACCCACAGATTGTTTTTATATGGCAAGTTATCTATATTGTAGCTAAACTTCCAAGACCAGATCCAGCAGGGACAAAAATGTATATTTAAGTCATTATTGGCATTATTCCCAATTTTGTAACTTTTAAATGTTGCCATGTAAGTGAATGTATTTTTTTTATTTCTCCTCAGTTCCTTTGTTAGGGATGGAGAGAGTTGAATCTTGATATAACTGTTGCTGAATATAAATATAAAACTATTTAAATTGTTACTGTAATACACTTAGTGTGCCAAGCCATCAGCCTGGTGGTGCCCTCCCTGATCTCAGAGCCTTAAAACACTCTGTTCCTGAATGGACACTGAAGACAACTTGTCCTTGACAAGGATTGCAATTTTAAATCCCTTTGACTCTGATTAGAGTGGAAAGAGTGGTATGTGCATTATGTGCATGTTAACAATGAGCATTATTGAACAACTATGGGCAGATGGAACTGAGTTTCATGGGACAGATCAATTCCTTCACTGTAGGCTCATCAGATATTTTCTTCAGCTTAATTTAATGGATTGATTGATTGATTATATGCCATCAGGTTGGTGTTCTTAAAAATCATATAGACTTTTTCCAAGATGATCTGTTCCCAACCTGGTTCTTCATATCTCTCAGTGGTGCAGCTATCACTGGTATTATTTGAGTCCATCCGTCTTGCTACTGGCCATCATCTTATTCTCTTTCCCTTCAACCTTTTCCAACATTATGGCTCCTCAAGAGAGATGGATCTTTGCACGATGTACCCAAAATACGATGATTTGAGCCTAGTCATTTGTGCCTCAGGTAAGAACTTTGGATTGGTTTGCTGGTGATGACAGGGCTGGCGATGACAGTGGGTCTTTGCTGGCATCAAACTTCCCAATAATCTGTTTTTTAAGCTCTTGGAGAAAATTAAGGTCTCCTCCAGCCATTTGTGCTTCAAGCATGATTGATATGCACACTCCCGTAAGTTTACTTACTATGAACTCTGTGCTCCCAGTTTGTTCTTCTCACAGTGGAGAAATTGGTGGAAACACAGACAAACTACCACTCCCACAGACCTGCTCCCTTCTCCAGAGGTTGTGCAAAGGCTCTGATTTGCAAAAGTTACTCCCTCTCATCCTTCACTGGTTTTTCCTGGAGCTCCAGATTGGAGAGACATACTAATAGCATATAAAATGCATTTGAAAGTGCCATTGGTTAGCATTTGCTGCTCAAACTGAATAGGTTATGGTATGGCAGAGCTCAAAAACACAGTTATATATCAAGCCCTTAAGCACACTAATTTTGTGTCAGGCAGTGATCCTATCTATCAGGATTGAATCTATTGCAGTCAACAATTTTCATATTACAGCTGCATGAAGAATACATGCTCAATTTGTTTTTCCAAATAACATCTGTGGATGTTTTTCAGTGGCTGGTGCCCAAACCCTATTGAGATATATAATTCGCCTAATAATAGAAACAACAGAAATACTATATAACTGTATGAAAATAAGGGATTATACAGTTGTGGTAACAAAGCTAAATGAAATAAGAAAAAAAATCAGAAGTTAATTTTGATCTTCATAAATAGGAATCAATATCATCAACAGAATTTGGTACTGAGGATCATTAATTCCAGGATTGCAGCACTGCTTTTCCATGTAAGTTAATTTGAGGATTAGAAACTCAGAGTTTAGAAATTTGAGAGATTAGGTGCAATATTGTATGTATGAGTGCTTATTTCTTATCTCTCTTTAAAGAATTGTTATGAAAAATAAACATGTAACAATATTAGGCAACATGATTCAAACATTGTCATCATTATCATCACCATCATACTAATTAAGGATGAACTTGTAGATCATCTCATTAGTGACTGTAGTAAAATTGTTCAGAGAGTATGAGCAATGTGTGACAGAGTTGCAATGATGTTGCAGAACTCAGAAACAATTAAATCGATTTTTAAAAAAATGGGAGAAAATAACAAAATATTATGATTCATCTTTTGTGATTGAAAGATTATGGAGGAAAAAAATATCAAATATATCAAATCAAGATCACGAGATTGTGGAACACTGCAGCCAATTGTAAAGGTGAGCCAATTGCCTGAAACACAAACATTATCTGACCATAGGTGTGTTGGGGGGGATGTATATGTGTGTGTGTAGGTATGTCTATAGCTGTCAGAACTTGGAACTGGGTTGTAAGTAAATTTTGGAGGATCTGTCATTACTAAGCTACCAGTTGTAAGCTGAGGACTACCTGTAGACTATGATATTTATGCAAAACTAGCCTTTCAAAACCAACCTGGTCTTGCTAATCCCCACCCTCATTGACCATCAATTATGTGAGATGCCATGGTGGCTTGGCAGGATGTATGTGGCAACCATTGTTCTTAGTAGCACCTGATGATGTTTGGTTGCCGTGTGGCTAACCTGTGCCAACTTGTGGCAGCAGCATAGTCTGCACATCTTGTTGTCCTATTGCAACAGCCTGCCATTTGTCAGTGCAGCAGTCTTGGTAAACAGCATGAACTCAGCTATTGATGTCACTTAACAAACTTGGGGTTCAAAGAGAAAGAAAGAAAATAAACACTGCAGTCCTAGCTGGTCTAACATGGGAAGATCCCTGAAGATCCCTTATCCCCGAAGTCTACAAAAGTACCTAGCAGATTTTCTAATTTTTTGCTAGTTTGCAAAGTGCTGAATATCTTGAGTCCATAAATACAAAGGCAGAGAATTCACATGTACTTTTGGAGTTTGTCTCTTTTCCCCTCACTGGCTCGTGACCCTGGAGTTTGCGCTAGCCTTTTCCTTCCCATGCCTTCCAATGATTACATTTCTCATATTAGTGCAAATCCTGTTCCCTATACATGGCTGATGCCATTAATCTTGTTTTACACCATGATATATTGCTAGGTGACACAATGCATTGTGCCTGTATTGTTACTCAGCTCACACGCTTCCTGGGGACATTTACAGCATGAGGAATGCCTCCCTCTAGCCGGTTGCAAAATATTTCTTTTTTAAAAAAGCAGCAAAAGCGGTGTTGAACAAGGGATGAAATCTCTCCTATTGCAAATTGGAATAACAGAGTGGTTTTTGAAGCTGCAAGGCTGCATAAATACAGCTGGCCAGGTGCCTCACTGAATACAGTGGGACTTATTTCCAAGAAAAATGCACACTTAGGACAAGCCATACTATTTCTCGGATACTAAATCCCCCTGGGCTCAAATAAGGCTTCTTTCTAAGTAAGCATGGCTTAAGATGTTTTGAAAGCTGCTTTCTCTATCTATAACTGCATGCTTGACCAGGGAGTAAGTGTTATTGAATTCATTGGGACTTACTTTTGAGAAAACAGATCTAAAGCTTGATCTTTTAAAGGCCCTCACCATAAATTGACATCTAAAATAAAGGGTCAACTTCCTGGCTACTGAAGCTCAACCAAAATTGTCTTTGGCAGTCCTCTTGATTTCTAAGGAACATCATTCTGACATCATTCCAGATGAGATTGCCTAAGACCTCAGACCTGGGCTGCTTTCATAAGTGACACAACCTTTCTCCGGGACACCAAATAGGAAAGTAAGACCTGGCCTTATCTAGAGTGAGGCCCTCGGTTCATCTAGCTCAATATTGTTGATACAGATTGGTATGGCTGCTGGCTGAACGTGAACTAGAAATGCCAATATAGAATATAGCTAAAGAACTGAACAGCTTTTTCTCTCTTTTCCAAAAAGAATGCACTTTGTACTTGATTTTCTGAAGCAACCACTGCTTGTTGGGAAACCTCTAAGAATTTACTTTTACTCCCAGTTAGGAGGGGTGAGCCACTGTTGATTTTAGAGAATGAGTAAAGATCCTACAGGCTTTGAGCAGTTTTTTTTTTATCCATACTGAAATTTATATGTACCGGTATATTAAGTTCTTTTTTTTTTAACTTCTAATAGTTAAAACGAAAACTTTTTTTTTTTTGTCCAAGGGACACACCTATCTTTTGATTGGCTTGTTGAAGGCCAAAAGTCTAAACAGTGTGCAAGCCAACGGGGTGGGTGGGAATGTTCATTTAATGAAATGAAATACAATTAGTAATTGATCACCATTCAAAGGATTGCTCCCATTCTATTCAATCAGTTTCCTCTTCTGCCATATTAAAAAAAAATCCATTGGGGGGCAACTTGGGTTAGGAGGGTCTTTGAGAATACACATCAAAGCCTTTGAAAGTTTGCAGATTGTGCATCTTTAGCTGCGGAGAGATAGAAATGAGAATGGATAATTCTGGCCCATAAAGGCAAATAATAAGATATGGAATAAAGTATCTAACTATCAAAGGAGAATTATCCTGTGCATCTGCATTACAGGTTTCTGGAAAACCAGAATAGCAAATTGTTTTAGTGCCTTGAACCTCTTATCCTAATCCCATCATACAAAAAAAAATGATGCAGGTATACTTTTCAGCCATCATCAACACCAGTTGGAAACCTACTAGTGGCAAAGATATCTCACTTTCCAATATATGATCTCAAAGGGAGCATAGTAATGAAATCCACAAATAGCTCATTTCTAGCCTGGAGTTCTTGGTGGTTTATTTAGTTTGACTGACTGCGGTAGATGGCAGCTGTGAATATAGTTGCTGCAAAAAGAATGCCTTACTGTCAGTTTTTCTTTTAAAGAGGTCACGAATTCGTAACATCTCTGATAAACATGAATGGAATAATGCCAGTAAACAGCAGTATTGTTAGAGTATTGGAGAGGATGCTTGGCATCCTCCAAGGGCCCCTTCCAACCCTGGGAGTCATCTAACAAGAACTGCTGAAGTAGGTTAAACTCATTGCACAAGTTCAGCTCAGCAGAGTCCCCTCTGGTGGGAGGGGGGAACGAATGGCTAGCATTTGACTAACTAAGAGAAATGGAGTTAAAGAAGAGGGCCTGTCTTTATACTCCCACCTGGCTAAATAAACCATACTGGAATCACCGGGGCCATCAAAGTGAAAAGTGGCCCTTCAGAATACCGGGCATCTCTCTAAAACCCAACAGCGATACACTACACTTCAGGATATTTGTTGGATTACTTAAATTGTAAATCTCCAAATATGCTCAATGATTTTGACTTGTGGTAAAGGTAACCCGGTCCAGCTGTGTCCGACTCTAGGGGGCGGTGCTCAGCTCTGTTTCTTGGCCACGGAAGCCAGCATTGTCTAAAGCAGCGGTTCTCAACCTATGGGTCGCGACCCCATTTGGGGTCGAACGACCATTTCGCGGGGGTCACCGGACACCGCAGTCCGCCATTTTGTTTGTTTGGGGTTTTTTGCCCGTCGCGCGTGCACCGTGCATGCGCAGTTTGGGCTGTCGCACGCGTGCCGCACATGCGTGGATTGGCCCATTGTGCCACGCATGCGCGGTTCGGGCCATCGCGCACGCAATGCGCATGCGCGGATCAGCCCGTCGCACCGCGCATGCGCAGTTCGGGCAGTCGCGCCGTGCATGTACGGATCGGCCCGTCATGCGCGCATGTGCGGATCAGCCCGTCGCGCGCACGCGCGCACCGCAGGTCGGGGTCGCGCCACACATGGGCGGCGCAAGTGGGGTCTCAACCTGAAAAAGGTTGAGAACCACTGGTCTAAAGACAATTTCTGTGGTCAAGTGTCCAGAATGACTCTATGCCAAAGGCGCACGGAATGCTGTTACCTTCCCACCAAAGTGGTACCTATTAATCTACTCGCATTTGCATGCTTTCGAACTGCTAATTGGGCAGGACTTGTGGTAGCTTCTTGGAAATATTCAGGTATGGGAATTTTTGTTTTTTTGACCAATGATACAAGAGTGATTTTCCAAAGACATCCATGCGGGGCTTAAAGGGAGTTTGCCTACAAAAGAAATATAGCTTTTGTTGGAATGGCATAAAGCTACCTTTGTCATTTTGATGAAAATGTTGTATTCTGAGGATGCCTCTCTGGTTTTCCATTGTCTTCTCACTGGATTTTTTTTTATATAGCTTCCTTGTTCTGTGATTCTGGGACTTTTTGATGATCCCTCATCCAAGTTCAAACCAGCTCCGACCTTTATTTTTGGAGATCACCCATGTTTGGCTAGATGCTGCCACCTAGCTAGATATATACTTGCATATTAACTCAGATATTGCACAAAGCCAGTGGAACTTAATTCAAAGGAAAGTACACATGAGTGAGTGAGGCATTCCTAAAATGTTGACAGTAGGAGAACAAAAGCTGAGCATAATGTTATGGTGTACCTGATAAGAAGAGTGGTTTTCAACATTTTCCTTCTTAGGAAATCTTAAGGGGAAAAGTGATAAAAATTAAGGGCGTGGAAAAGATACTCAGAAGCAGTGCAAGTATGCCATACTCCATACTGAAGAAATAAGAAAGAAAACTTGGTCTGGAGCTAAATAAATGACTTGGCACTCCAGTGTTTCAAATGATCCATCATAGCTAGCAATGTATTCATATTGTAAGGCTGGTCTTGTTACTTTGCATGCCACTGACAATGTAAAACTGTAAGAAATTCCTTTCTGGCCTTGACAGACCTTAAAAAACTAGCCATATTTTCACAGCAAGGATATTTTTTTGCCTCACTCATCATCCAAAGTCTTAATGCATTGTTTGGTTCTTTATCTGAAACCAAGAGAAAACTGAGCCAGCATCTGAAGTCATTGTGTTCCCCCGATGCTTGATATAAAGGGCAGATTTCTCTCCCTTGGTTTTGAAATGAGAAGAAAAGATACACACAAATTTGAGAAATAGGCCATCACCCTCCATGCCTCCATGGGAGAGGGCCACTCACCGAGAACTCTGTTCATATTATCTTATTCTCTCTCAATTTTCTCTGTTGCCAAAGAACATGCCTGAGGTTTTACTAAAACCACTGCACGTAATTCTATCATATCAGCTTTATCCAACGTGGTACCATTTAGATTTGTAGTAAATTGAATTCTAGAACTGGATTCTGGGAAATGCAGTTCTTATAGAGTATGTCTGGGGCAGATTTGTTTTCTCAATCGTTTCTTAAATAAGTACAGTATGGGCTAATTGAATTCATTGACAGAGACAGCTGGATTCTCATATCATTCATAATCCATAAATCAAGGTTTATAAACTATGTTACACTGTAACAGTATAACATGTGAACGAAGTCAAATTCAGGACAGATATTTTTAGTTTAAGACTTGTGACATTGAATTTTAAATTCATGTTGGAGTATCCTAAAGCGTCTTGTTTGATTTGCACATGTTAACACTACTCTGTACTAGACAGGTACTTAAAAAAAAAAAAGTCTTACTGCACCAATAGAGTACAGAGGCCACTAGATTTGGTTCAATTTAGCGATCTGGCAATGTTGAATGGTAATTTTACTTTGGTGCCATCTTCATGCATCAGCTGACAAACTGGCAGCTTAATGACTGAAAAACGGTTCAGAAGATATTATTTCATAGGCTAAGTCTAATGTTTGTTCATGTCAACTTCGAAATAAATCAGAATCTTCCATTAAATGATCGTAAAGTTTTGTGCCATTCAAAAACATAGGTATCTTTGCTCCAACAAGTGATCCCATAAAATTTTTATGTGCTGGTTTTTTTTTTTTTTTTTTGCATCATCTACAGACTACAACTGTTAGAGCCCAAATTGCCTAATCCAAAACTAAATAATAGGCAGTGGGGATGTTTTGACTGATTTATGAGAAGTTTCCATAGATTGATGTGAGATAGTGCAATCTTTTTTATGTGGTCATTCTGTCTTTCTGGTTTGGCTTAATTCCTTAGGGCAGGGGGCTCCAAGCTTGGCAACTTTAGGACTTATGGACTTCAACTCCCAGTATTCCCCAGCCAGCCATGCTGGCTGGGGAATTCTGGGAGTTGAAGTCCACAAGTCCAAAAGTTGCCAAGCTTGGAGACCCCTGCCTTAGGGCATTTTTGATCACTGCTTATATTCTCAAGGCTCAGCTTTTTCCTCTCTCTTTTCCTTCCTGTGGCAAGATAACACACACAATTAAATTAAAAATCAGAAATCCTTGCCATGTTTCCACAATAACATGTGTTTTACATAGGATTTGCACTTTTGCGGTCAGTCACTTTCAGACACAAGGGTAACATGGCACCACATCTTCCCAAAGGAATGCTGCTTTCCCTTGTTGACTTAAGGCCATCTCAGATAAGACGAGAATGACAGATTAAGCTTCGCAGCTTGATTATTTCCTGATTATAGTTATATCCAGGTTTTTAGAGCAGTCTGAGACATGTCGGTATTCTATAACTTTACATGATCTAATAAAATATTGCTTTTATTTTAATTCTGTTTGCCACTTAAGAGTCACTCACTGAGTGGGCAGCCATGTACTTTTTGGAGGAGAGGTCCAATACAATTCCATGCATACACAGATATCCCTCATCTCAAAAACAGATGTTTTGGGCCATTTATTTTAGCTCTCTGAAGACATTTTTTTTTAAATGTGACCATAGGAAATATCTAGAAAACCTAAGTCATGTACGTGCTTTGGCTTGCATTCTGGAGAGGATCAGAAACAATAATAAATTTAACAACTTGTATTGGGGCAAGATGAAAACATATATAAGGTCTCTATTATGTAGGACAGGAGAATGTATTACATTGAACATTACCAAAACTATTGAGCAGGGGTCACCAACCCTGGTCTGTGGACCAGTACCAGGCCGTGGCATGCCCGCAACCGGTCCGCACAAACAAGCAAAGCCCCATCCGCGGGATGCAGGCAGTATACAAAACCACGCACCCTCCAGCCCACAGAAAAACCTCTCTCCATGGAACCGGTCCCTGGTGCCCAAAAGGTTGGGGACCTCTGCTATTGAGAGCCAAAGAAAGAAGACATTGTCCATTAAAAAGTAAGGTAGTCCTTGACTTACAACGGTTTGTCTAGTGATCGTTCAAAATTAAAACAGCACTGAACAATTCTGGCTTAGTGCAATGTATGAAGCCAGTGTTCCTTTTTACCCAATACGTGGACTTAATTCAATTCCCATCAGGCAGACTGAGTTTCAATGTACCTTCTAGGGAATGTTAATTAACAGAAACTTGCTCCTGAGATTGAGGCTTTCGGTTCACGTGTGTTATTTGAAAGAGGCTTGTGATAAATCAGAAATATGGAGAAGTTTTCCTTCAGCACAAGAGGCCTTTAAATTGACATAAAGAGATCTAACTGACAACATGAAAGCTCCCTGGTCAATATAAACAATGAAGTTTAATTTTTTTTTTATTCTATCAACTGGAAGGTTCAGTTGCAGAATGCAATCTCTTTAAAATCTTCCAATGAAACACAATTCCTTTGGTTCTTAAGATTCTATCGCAAAGAAAAATGTCTGTTGTTCTGGAACGGTGGCCACTGCTTCATGTCACTGTCGTGAGATTGTTGGAAATAAAAAGAACAGTTTCTCTCTCTTTTTTTAAAAAAATATTTTATTAATTTTATAATTTTAAACAACGAAAAATCCACATTAAATACAACTCAACTTAATACATTCTTTTTCAACTTTCTCCCACACTAAACAAAAATCAGCATACATTCTTTTACATGCATATATACAATACTTTAAATAACTATGGGTGTTGCTCGGCGGCACCCCCCCTTACCACATCCCCCTCTTTCTTCCTCCCTATCTCCTACTTCCCTCCTCCTCACACCTCTCTCCTTCCCTCTCCACCCTCCTCTCCTCCAACCATCCTACTTCCTCCCCCTCTTTCACTCCTCCCTCACAACCCCCTCCAGATGTAGTACAGAGGTACTGTCCGAGCAATCCCTCTTCTATCAGTAAGTATTTCTTTCTTATATATTACGAGTATTACAGTTGAGTACATTATTACACCCCCCCAACCTACCCCCCCAACTTCCCAGAGTGAATACAGGGTAAAGAAAAAAAAAGAAAAAAAGCCCACTATATTAAACAAAATTATTATATAAATGCTAATAAAAATTTAACTATATGCTAAATACAAAGAACAGTTTCTCAAATGAGAGGGACGAGCATTGTGGGGACTATAGGAAGGGATAATTAGATTTAAAAAGTAGATTTGAGGATCCCGACAGTTAGAACAATTAATCAACGGAACGACTTGATGTTGGAGCTGTAGGTGCTCCAACACTGGAAAGTTTTGGGAAGAGACTGGACAACCATTTGTCCGAAATGGTATAGGGTTTTCTGCCTGAGCAGGGGGTTGAACTAGAAAACCTCTAAGGTCTTTTCCAATTCTGTTATTCTCTTATTCTGATCTTTTCCCCCATTGTATGGTATTGTCACTTGTTTTGTTTAGCAAATCTTTTTGTTGGTTAGGATTGAAAAGATCCCTCAGCAACAAGCTTGAATCAGATATCTCATAATCATGGGAATGTGCCCCAAAATTAGCCTTAATATAAAGGGGTTTGCTGCTAATATCTTCTGCTGCCAGTGTCTATCATCCATGGAGTGCCTTAAAAAGTTTCCTTCCCTTAAAGCTAATGCGTAAGACTAAGGATAAAGAAAAGTTGGACACTGAGTACGGCATTCATCTCCGCTCTTCTTTAAGAACACTTAGTATTTAACTCTACTCAGGGTGCTGTCCTGAGCTATGTAAAATTATGGGTTGGATGAGTTGCCTTAGTACAAAACCATAAATGCTTCTACTGTAAATTAAGAACAGAATGGCTGTGCTTGTATATGGATATTTCTAGTCAGTACACATTCAGTCCATCCTGTATTCAGAATCGCTCTGGGCAGAATTCACATGGAGGATTCTGTGCCCACATTGCTCAGGTTTCGGAAGGGGTGAAGCAGTGGAAGAGGACAACTCGCTGCGGCCAAGTCGCCATGGCCAACTCACCGCAGGACAGCAATTCAATTTAATTATTTAAGATCATTTTAAAAATGTCATTTGCATTTTATTTTGTTCCTCCTTTGGCAACCTTTCTTTAATTATTCTACTTCACTATTTTTTATTATATTAATGTAACTCTTGTCCCGTGATGAGTTAGCCATGGTGAGTTTCCCATGGCGAGGTGGCCATGATAAGTTGGCTATGGTGAGTTGGCTGGGGCGAGTTGCAGTAGACCCCCCCAAGGCAGAGTATCTTTGACCCAGAAGGAAGTCTAGAATTAAGCAGGAGAGCCTTCAATGCAGTGGCCTTCATATAAATATCAGAAAGAAGGCTGACTGACACGTAATCTCTTAATGTCCAGATAAACTGGGCGCGTTTAAACACCTTTCTGTTTTCCATTTGCTTTCATGTTATGCTATCCTGAGGGGACTCTCGCTGTTAAAAGGGTGAGTGGTTATATCAAAGGAGAAAGTAAAAGGATATGGGATGTCAGGATCATTTAAAAAATACTTTGTGCTGTCATGGTACTTTATGATTTGTTTTGTGGCTTAAAAAAAACAACAAATTGAAACAAGCCGCTTAGCATATGCACCAAAGGGATGAGCAGTTGCCAGATTTCAGTCTTTTTGAAACCGGAGACCGATTGAAAGTCTGAAATGTGAACATGGGGGCGTGGATTTTATTTTTTAAAAATAATGTTTTTATTTGTTATCAGCATCTCATTCATAAATTTAGGACACTGTTCAAATGGTACAGGATGTGGATGATTTCCAAATACACTGCAAGGAGTGGATAGCGGAGAAGCTGGGGGAAGAGGGAGAATAATTTGAATAAATTGTTCAGGTTGGCTTGAAATCCACATCTATTTCTGCATGTTTGTGCCTTCTGCCCTCCATAGCCCATGCACATTTAAAGAGTTACATATGGTGTATGGAAGGCAGGTGTATTTATTATGTAAATTCTTCTGTAGCCATGGTCATTTCTGTGTAATACAAATAACTACTCTGATTTCATGCCTCCAAGGCAAATGCATTTATGAGTAGCTGCAGTATACTAGCTGAAATATGTGTGTGTGTGTGTGTGTGTGCGCGTTACACGCCTGGAAGCAGCATTGTAAATTCTGCCTAAAGAAAGCTTAAATGACTTATCAATGAATTTATACTCTTACACAAGATAGAAAAGAAGAGTATTTCAATAAAGCTGCAAGGGAGTAATGGAGGGCTAGATCAACCTCTAAAACAATAGAGGCAGTTAACAAAATTGCACGTTCAGGATTGTGCATCTTATATAGAGATGTCCCATGGCTCAGAAACCCTTCTCCCCCCTTTTTTTGTTCCCAAATATGCATACACACATTCATAAGATCCCATCTGTCAGTCCCCAGAAATGCACAATGTTTGTTCAATTTTAGAATCGATAGTCAATTAAAAATGTGTTTGCTTGCATAAATAGAATTATTATCCGAGAGTCAAAGGAGACCATCAGTTTATTTATTAAATTTATATGCTGCCCATTTCACTATCAAGAGGCACTCTGGGAAGCTTACAAGCTAACCAGAACAACATATTCAAATTATTCTCCCCCCACTCCCACTCCACCCTGAACCTTGCAGAATAGCTTAATGCTATGTGGTTGATTTGGTTTAATGAATAGCCAGATCAAATCCATGAGGTTGGCTGAGGAAGGTAGAGGGATATGTGTTTTCTGTGTTCATAATAAATGCAAAGAAATGATTCCATACAGGATCTTCAATAAGAGCTATTTGACAAAAAAATTGCTAATTTGTTGAATCTACGTTAGCCCTCAAAATGCCCCTTCCTTGACTAAAGAATCAAGTGGTTGTGGAAATGATAGTTCTTCATTTTTTCTTGCAGAGAGGAAATGCTGAAGTAGCTTTTGTGAAGATCTGTGTGTGGGAAGGGAGGGGGGATCCACTGAATTCCAATACACAACATAACAATTTGCAAGTCATGGAATGACCACATCTATTATGGAGGAATAAGAAATCTTTCCCTGTCTTTATGATATCAGCAACTACTGTATTAGAACTCAGACTCAATTCTGGCTTCTTTGCAAATATAATGGATACATTTCAAATTGTGGAAACCAGAAAAAGCCATCATGCTTAATAAACCTGGAAGAAAAGATTCAAGATTAAATGTGGCATACAGAGATGAACAGCAGTGAAAGGAACTACTTGGCACACATGCCCCCCCCATTTTCGGGGCACGTCATGAGTCATCTATTGAAGGCCACAGATTTGTTTTTCCAAGTGGTACTGTATGCCAAAATGTAAGATGGCCTCTCTCAAAAGAGAAGAGCAACTAAGATGATCAAAGGCCTGGAGACTAAAACATATGAAGAACAGCTGCGGGACTTGGGTTTGGCTAGTCTAAAGAAAAGAAGAAATGGGGGAGACATGATAGCTGCGTTCCAGTATCTGAGGGGCTGCCACAAGGCAGAGGGGGCCAGGTTGTTTATCAAAGCACTGGATGGAAGGACGAGAAACAATGGTTGGAAACTGATCAAAGAGAGAAGCAACCTGGAATTAGGAAGAAACTTCCTGACAATGAGGACAATCAAACAGTGGAATAGCTTACCCCCAGAAATCGTGGGCACTCCATCACTGGAGATTTTTAAGAAGAGACTGGACAGTATGGGTTCTCCTGCTTGAACGGGGCTGGACTAGAAAACCTCCAAGGTCCCTTCCAGCTATTCTATTCCTATTCCTATTCTTTTCTATTCCTATTTTATTCTATTCTATATTGTTCTGTTCTGTTCTGTTCTGTTCTATTCTACTCTAATTCTATTCTACTCTAATTCTACTCTACTCTACTCTACTCTACTCTACTCTATTCTGGGATAAAACAATCCATACTGGCCAAGTGAGATAGCCAAGCATCACTTGATGAGCATGCTAAATATTATTAGGTAAATGTAGATTGGAAATGTAAGTGAACAATATGCATGTTACAGAAGGGATAGGCAATAATTCAGTGCACAATTCCTTCAATTGTTTGTCATTGCCCTGGTCAGATGGAAGAATTTAAAGCTGAAAGCCAAGAAATCCCAGATGAGCCTCTCACCCTTTTCAATAAGCAGAGCCAAATGAAATGTCTATGAACATTCACAGTCATCCAGGTCATGGGTGTCCCAAAGATGCAACTGAAGCAACTGGAGAAGCTTCTCGGATGAGAAGTTAAACATCTTAAAGATAAAACAGAGTCCAGTTGCCTTTTGAAAAAGCACCTCTGGGACAGAGCCAAATTACTTGAATCTTATGGATACTCTGGCTCTAGAACAATCTTTTAAAGAGTGAAGGCAGATCAAATGAAATACCCAGCTTTTCCCCAACATTTTGTCTCCATTCCTTGACTGTTGGTATCCATTATCAGAAGTATCACTTCACTTTGCCATATGATGGAAACGTCTCCAATCATCATGCTGGATGGTGAGTCATGAATATGGACTTTCTCCATAAACAGATAAATGCATTAAATATCTACCTGTATCAGCTATGGCTTTTTTCTACTGAAGGGTAACATGGTGGGGTCTTCTTGTGACAACTGCAGAATGGCACGGAATTGCAAAACGGCTTTCTTGTGTTATGAGATTGCCTCATTTCCATGCTGGAAACCCAGAAATGAGTATAGACAGCCCTGGATGCTGAATGTTGCAGCTCTGTTTGCATTGTATAGAGGGAAGGTAAAGATTTTTGCTAAAAATCTAACCATCCACATGAAAACATGTGGAGAAAAATACACACTGTCAGTTAACATTAAACTTAGCCTTCATTGTGACTGACTTGTCTCCTTTTATCTGTCTCATTTCTGTCTTTGTCCATTCTCAAAATGCAATTAGGTATTAGGATAATTCATTTTCCTCCTGATCTATTTAGAGTAAGGAGTGCTGCTGCTGCTTCTTGCTTCAAGATGGAACCCCTGACTCTCTGCCCCCGCCCACAAACAATAATAATCAATGAGTCTGGAATGCCACCATAAAATCCTGCCATTTGAAGACTATGAGTTTTTCACAATGCTAAGACTGAAGAAATTCCCTTTGGGATAACCCAGTAGTTTGCAGCCACACCTTATGTTGCTGATCTGGATATCTGCCAACAAAAACCTCTGCTGGGGTTGTTGAGAAGCGGATGCATGATGAAAGCATCAGCACACCTTTGTGGCACAGGCTCCACCTCTTTTGCATCTGTCCTGTGATGTCACATGCATGTACCAAAAGAGCAAAGTTGTCATTGCAACAGTGCATCGCTGCTTGCATCATTTTGACAGAAACCTCAGCCCTTAAAATGCCTCTGCCTGTGGGGAATACAGCATCTATGACTGAAGAGCCATTCATGCAAATTCCAGAGACGGGAATTGCAACGGAAGTGTGAAATAGCAGTAATGACTTTGCAAACAGCATTCTGTAATGCTACAGGGTAGACAAATAGCAAGCATTTGCCTAATCTCAATTTAGGAAAGAAAGCAATAAACTTACATAGGATTTGGGTCTTAAATAGCGCTCCATCTATAGCAATTCAGCTCCCCTGTTGGCAAGAGAGAGGTATTTTTTTTGCCAATGTAGAAGGACTACTGCTCTTTACATCCCTGAAAATCTATTTTAGACAGGGTGCCCTTAGAAAAAAATCTATAAGATGACCTCCTCTCGTTCTGTATAACATCTGATGCCTTCGGATACTTAGTGAAGTTGAAGTCTAGCAGATCTGGAGGACGCAGTAGTTTGGGGAAGGCTCTTCAATAGATGCTCCTCCTAGATCAATCTCCTCATGGATGGAAGAAACTCTTATGTTCAAGTAAAAGATTTGAACATCCAACATATGGACCTACATCAGGAGTCTCAAAACTTGGCAGCTTTACGACTTGTGGACTTCAATTCCCAGAATTCCTCAGCCAGCCAGTTGAAGTCCACAAGTCTTAAAGTTGCCAAGTTTGGATAACCCTGATCTACACTGATATGACTCTACACATCAGATGTCTAACCAAAAGTTTGGTAGAACCCTGTGAGGATGCTACATTACCTGTATGAAACATATCTGTGTGCTCAAGGATAAATTCATTAAGTTTGGATATGCTCCTAAGTAAGTGGGCATGGAGTACAACCTGAAATGTACTCAACTTTGTGATATCTTGGAAACGGTCTTTCATTAGACCAGAGGATGGACTCGCTCTTCCCTTTTGAATAGAGCGATGTGCTGGCTCCCAAAATTAGACAAAACCAGGAAAGAGTTAATTGAAAATTAAGTACGTTTAGCCTAATTACTCTGCTTATTATTAATGATTGTCACCTTCTGTCACATTAAAACAATTAATCTCTTTGACAGCAACATGTGTAAAGGCCCTGGGTGCTGCAGCCAGGGTTTGGGGGCCTGGATGTGGTCTTGAAACCTCCGGTTGTAGAGACATGAATGAGACTAGTGAGATCCAGCTGAGACCTGAGAGGTAAAAGTTGATAATAACAACAGCCACCCCTTTCCAAGTTCTATCTTTGAATTCAAAGAATTCTTGCATCCTTAGGCCAATGCAACTGTGCCATTTGATACGTTTTAGAAGGGAATATCGTAGCTCTTTAATCATAAATGCTTTTATTCCTTGCAGGTATTAATGGGTTTCTGGACCCCTAAAAATGTGTCCCAGTACTCTGGCAGACTTATACTAATGCCCATCTGTTACAGTGGCATTATGCCCACGTAGGCACCAGGCAGCATTGCAGTTTAAAATAGGAGACAGTTGCCAAGCATATATAAGTTTATACGGATGGCTTGCAAAATGCAGCATGTGCTCCAAGTTTGATATTTTCCCCTCCTCTCAAGATCCTCCTGAGATAGGTACAATCAAATTAAGCCTTATACACATAGATTTCATTACTAGAGATCACATCTGCTTGGTACTGAGTATAAAATTTGCATGAGGGAATGGCTGTTATCCTCAAATTTGACATATTTCTTTTAGGCTGCTTCTGAGAGTAAGGCAGATCATAGATTCTCAGAAGAGTTAGAAAATAATCACGCAATGCCCTTGAGCTCATCTTATTCTGAAGAATATCCATTGCCACCCCCCCCCCCAAAATAAATGATAATTGTCTGGGCTTTAGAGACATTTTGTTACCGTTCTTCTGTATTTAGCTAAGTTCTAACACATAAAGCGAAGTTGATTGATTGATATAAGAAACATAAAGACATAGGCATTGGCCTATGCCAGGGGTCTTCAAACGTGGTCCTTTGATGACTTGTGGACTTCAACTCCCAGAATTCCTCAGCCAGGCACGCTGGCTGAGGAATTCTGGGAGTTGAAGTCCACAAGTGATAAAAGGGCCAAGTTTGAAGACCCCTGGCCTATGCAGTACCATCAGAAATGGGTCTGCATGCATGAATAAAAGATCTTGGAGATAGAACTGGGAAGGAGAGACAAGGGCTATTTGGGGCAGGGCAAGCCACTTGCTTCAAGCAATAGATAGCAAGGGTGAAGGGGCCCTCATACTAGTCCAGGAGTAGGCAACCTTGGCTCTTTTATGACTCGTGGACTTCAACTCCCAGGATTCCTGAGCCAGTCATGTTGAGGGGAAAGGGAGAGGTTTCCAAGGAATTCTGAGAGTTGAAGTCCACGAGTCATAAAAGAGCCAAGGTTACCTACCCATGTACTAGCCCAACCTATTCCTCCAGAACTCCTTCCCCGCCCATTTCCATCTCTTTCTTGGAGGGCACACTGACAGTATATGGACCCTAACATCTGTTGTGAACCTTCAGTGAAGCTGAAGAATCCATACACTGCTGATGAAGAAAATTCCTCTGAGATTTTTGTTTCAGACAATAACGGTTTTGACAACTGCTGCACTTATTCCAATGCCTGTAACAGCAACATCTTTTGATCTGTACCTTCTGAAATGTATAATTAGGTAGATGTTCTTTTAGTAAATACGAATCAAACACTGCACCCTGATTATTTCCTGGTTATAGTTGTATTCAAATTCTGAGGGCAGGCCAAGACATATCGCTCTTCTGCAACATTACATGTGTTAATAATTCGCCGCCCAGAATCACTCACTGAGATGGGTGGCCATGTAAGCTGGATAAATAGATAAAGAATGAAGGAGATGTCCAATCCAACTACGTGCATATGCACATGTCTCTCATCTCAAAAACAGAAGTTTCTGGCCATTTCAATTTAGTTCTCTTAAAGTGCTTTTTAATTTGGCTGTAGGAAATTCCTGGAAAACAAAAGTGTTCTGGGAGAAAATCAGAAATAATAATGAGTTTAACTCTATTTTATGAGTGGCTTAGAAGCCTTAACATGTTAATAATCAATCATCATAAAACACCACCTATAACGCTAGGTGTTAATCTTTGTAAACATCTGGCTTGGTAAATATTCTTTACTCCTCACTTTCAGCTTCAGCTAGATGTACACCTGTTACATTTTTTTTTTAAGGCCTGTCAGGAATTCAATCCGCTTTATCATTATTAAGGCAACTAACATTAAGTATAAGCTCTTGAATCCAGTCATCTAGATGGGACATGGGCTTCTCACCTCTATTTCCCATAAAACCACTCTGTGAGATGGTGGGGTAAAGATGGAGCGACTGGCCAAAAGTCATCCACCCAGTGTCTGTGCCTAAGGGAAGATTGAAACTTACGGTTTCTGGTTTTAGTCCAACACTTTAGCCTCCATACCAAACTGGTTCTCAAGGTAAAATACTACATACCTAACTTGGTGTTTCATTTAAGGAAAGATTTCATCCGGAAGTGAGTAATTCATAGTCCTTGTTTTGATAAGACACTGTAGCAAAATGAGACTGTTTATTGCCAAGGTAATAAGGGACTGCATCATTAATACAGCATAAGTCAAGATTCTCATTTTTAAGAGCTTGTGGCTTTTAAAGGTTTGGATCAGAAGTCAGCTGTGCTACTTTCTAATATTTTTGAAGAAGGGAGGAAAAAAAAATATCTTGGCTAATTTCCAAGCACATTGTAGCAGGTCACACATAGTTTGTTGACTCCTAGATACTATTGAATATGTGCCAGGCTCAGGGCTTCTATAAGCTATACCACAATGGCTGTTGCCAAACCAAAGAGGAGAGCACCTCCGATGGCACTGCAGTTCTAATGCTATGCTGAAGAAACTGGAGAAGAAACATATAGTATTTGGATTGTATTAAGAATAGGAATGGCTTGGATAACTCCCTTCCTTCCTTCCTTCCTTCCTTCCTTCCTTCCTTCCTTCCTTCCTTCCTTCCTTCCTTCCTTCCTTCCTTCCTTTCGTTCCTTCCTTCCTTCTTTCCTTCCTTCCTTCCTTCCCTCCCTCCCTCTCTTTCTTTCTCTTTTTTTCTTTCATGGTAGAGAGGTTTCTGATAACTTTCACCCACCATGCTCACCCACCCAGGTAATAATGCTCAGTTGATGCTGCTTGGCTATATTGTTAAGTATGGTTGGTTATTTAGTTTTATTGTTTTGCTACTTATGCTTGTGTTATGTTTGGTTAAATGCGGAATTCAAAATAAATGTCAATTACAGGAGACAAAAATGGTTTATTGGGCCCTCTTTATTTTTATATTTCTTACCAGAAACAATAACACTAGGGGTTTTTTGGGGGGTGGGGAGAAAGCTGGCCCTTGATTTCAAGCAAGTCTGATGTGCCCAGAGGGAGTCACCTGACCCCTGAGAGCCAATAGAAGAAAAGAAGGAGGTTCTAATAGGTTTGGGCCAGGAAGAGTTTTGGGTGTGGCCTTGGTGAGGGAGTTGGCTGGAAGACTGTGTGAGCCCAAGAAGGTGAAAAGTTTGTTTAGTTAGAAGTGCATTAGGGGTTGTTTGCAGTGGTGGGATTCAACCGGTTCACATCACTTCGGCAGAACCGGGAGCTAATTTTTTGTTGCCCAGGCCCAAAATGGACTTCCGGAAGCGGCATCCACACAGAGAACCGGTTGTTCACATATTTGAATCCTACCACTGGTTGTTTGTATTTAAACTGTCTGTTGTGTGGGTACAAATTTATTTTCTTTTGGTGCCCTTCATAAAGTTGAGTTTTATTTCAATTGACCGGATTGCCTTCTATCATCTGACTCAGTTGGGCTGAGCTACTGACTCCCCAAAGTTTTTGCTTGGTTTCCTTTCTGTATATAGACCTGGGTGGGGTGAGGACCCCACAGTTTACAATGAAAGGGTGGGGGGAGCGGCAACCAGACCTCATTTTCCACTCACTATAAGGGAGATGATATAACAGGATTCCACAGTTATATCTTACTTTAAAGCTGCTTAAAGCTGTACTGTTCCTAACTGAAAGATAGGACGCATGCAGAATAAGTGGAAGGAAGGAAGGAAGGAAGGAAGGAAGGAAGGAAGGAAGGAAGGAAGGAAGGAAGGAAGGAGAGAGAGATGGGAAAAGACATGAAGAATAGTTTTGATATTTGTTGCATTCAGAGTATTATATTCTTTTTTTTCCCCTGTGACAAGTGAATGTAAAGATGTTCATACCTTGTGGCCTAAAGGACAACACAGTAGGATCAATGTTCTTTTTGTACTCCATGAAGCTTGAGATGAAAGTCTTGACTGGTAAACTGAGCATTTTTTAAAACAGACCAGGTGCAAACATTGTCTGTTTGCTGTTACTTTATTACAAAGATACCACTGAGAATCGTGAAGAATGCTGTTTGATCTTAAACAGGTTGACCAATTGACAGCAGCCGTCAGCTCAATACACGAAATGCTTTCTGCAAATTATTGTATCTGGTTATAAACCTTTATCATAATATCTTGGAATGAATTATGTATGTATTTCATGTTTTCTCTTCTATCAGCCTTGATGTTCCTATTTCAAGTTTCACCCTCGCCTCCTAATAATGCAATATTGAGGCCATTCAGACACTAATTATGCCTCTATGGCTTTCTTGAAATGACTAAATCAGCATCACTTCTATAATTATCATTAGCAACTTTGTATTAGTGGCATTTATTACCAAAAAAGCCTAGCTTTAAAGGCATTATGATATATGTGTGTTTGTGTGTGTTTGTGTGTGTGTGTGTGTGTGTGTGTACATATACATCCACAAACCACCAGGAACAATGAATCTATATTCTACTACTTTTCTCTACCTCTTCTTTCCTCTTTGTAAATATGTATTGGGGTAGCGGTATATAGTGTAGTAGCCCAAGATATCATGCATTATTATGCAGTGTTCTTTGTTTAAGTGAGAAAATCTGACAATAGGTATATTTTGCTCATTGGAGATGGTGTGCGGTGCTACACTTTAAGTAAAAAAATATGGCCAGTTTTGATAACTGATGAATACCTAATCTCATCAGTTTACCTGGAAATCAGGCACAGGGGACTGACAAGGCCAGTTTCTCGGTTTGAATTATTAAAACTGCCAGCAATCATCTATCTGGGCAGCAGCTTTAGGTACCTAAGTCCCGGGCTTTCAGTGTGCTTCTAAATTCCAAAAATCCACTTTCAAGATTACATTATCAGAATTCAACCTCCCTTTTTTGGGAGGAGGAAGAAGAGGGAGGTTAGAACCCAGAAGCTTCTCCTATATTTGAATCATAATAAGGAGTGCAATATATGCAGTGAAAGATTTTCCTTAAGGCTAAGAAAAAGCAAGAGGGGGGGCAGTATTCTGTTGGGATTTCAACACAAGGAGACATTAAGCATCTATGGATGCCTGTGTCTTCTAGCCTGATCTTCCATACCCTTAAAGCCTGTAAGATAGGAACAAATTTCATATACATTTATCAACATATTTTTCACCATTCAGTTGCAGCAGCACTCAGGGACAATACATGTTGTTTTTTTAATTCTGTTCTTGGTAGTCAGGTCCAACTGCTGAGGACCATATGAGCAAATGGCTTACTGTCCGAATCTTTCCCCAACAGTAATCTCTAACAATCTCCCTGATCTTGCCCGTCCACCCACCTTATTTGTTGACTTCTTTTCAATTCTCTAGGTTTCTTGTTAAGATTTTTAGCTGTCAGTGAAGTGAGGTATACGTAGTGAATTGATCAGTATTAAGACATTCTAATATGGTTTTGAGTACCTTCAGGTACTGAATTCTACATCAGTGAGTAACTTAGCAGTAAGGTGAAAAAAAGGGAGATAACTATCTCATGAATCCATTTTCCTAACTTGTGTAACTTAGTGGGACTGTTATGCCCCAAAATATTTTAGAAAAAACAGAAAAGGAAATACAAATGGGCACATGTCAAAGCTGATAAAAAAAACTTTAAAAGTGGGAGGAAATTCTTGTTGTATGAACAGCTCCAGAGGCTGATCATCATTATCCATCCAAGGAAGCTTTTTGGTGCTCTCTGAGCTTGGTTGTTTTCTTGCAGATGTGCAAACAACAACAACCAGTAGGCAAGCCACTAGATTTAGAATATAAACTGAGAGCAAACCCCACTCCTTAGTACAGCGGTTCTCAACCTTTTCCGGGGCTCGACCCCGGCCCGCATCGCGCATGTGCGGCGTGACGGGGCGCATCGTGCATGCGCGGTGCGACAGGGCGCATCGGCATGTGCGGCACGACGGGGCGCATTGGCATGTGCGGCGCGACGGGGCGCATCGCGCATGCGTGGCGCAACGCATCGTGCATGCATGGCGCGATGCATTGCGCATGCGTGGCGCAACGCATCGCGCATGCGTGGCGCGATGCATTGCGCATGTGTGGCGCGATGGGCCGCATTGCGCATGCACGGCGTGACGGGGCTCATCGCGCATGCACGGCGCGACGGGGCGCATCACGCTTGCACGGCGCGACAGGGCGCATTGCAAAGGGAAAAAAATGGCCGACCAAAAAAAAATGGCCGACCAAAATAAAAGAAATGGCGGGCCCGCATCGCGCATGCGCGGTGCGACGGCCCGCATCGCAAAGGGGAAAAAATGGCCGACCAAAAAAATGGCCGACCAAAAAAAAATGGCGGACTGCGGTGTTTGGCAACCCCCGTGAAATGGTCGTTCAACCCCAAATGGGGTCGCGACCCACAGGTTGAGAACCGCTGCCTTAGTAGCACTGATGATGTTACCTAGTTTGGGTTATGAAACGTCTGCAAGAAAAAAAACAAGCTCAGAGGACCCCTCATTTCTACTCTAAGCTACAAATATTCTCTTTTATTGGCAAGGAAGCTTCGTAAAGTACATTCTATCTATGAATCAAAAAAGCCTATCTGTGGCAATATGAACATAAAGTGACTTGCACTTGGGTTCAACCTGAAGCAAAATTGAGTCACAAAAAAGGAGGAGCAATCCTATTCAATAATTTTAGAGTCTTGACTTAAGGAAAGGACTTTTATGGTGACAATCCATATTACTTCTTCTCAAATATGATCAATGGAGGGCCTCCATCTGTGGAATACAGATCTGGATTCTTCCCTCATAATCAAAGATTGATGGCACCACTGAAGTTCCAGAATGTTTTCAAAGTGAGGTGTGTATATAGTGCTTTCTCCTTTGAATCTTCCCTATTATTATGATTATGATTATGATTGTGATTGTGATTGTGATTGTGATTGTTGTTGTTGTTTATTGGCTGTATGTGTAAGGATAAGTATAAAATGCTCAGAAAGTATTTTTATTTTTACTTTCTTAAATCTCCAAACATGTAACATTGATGAGGATGGAATTTAGACTATTTTAAGATTTATAGTGTCCTGGAAAAGAACTAATGGTTAATAACAATAACAAACTGGATTTATAAAAAAACCCTGCAAGAATGAGCCAGGGTTCCCAACACTATTTATTCTGCCTAGCTATCACTCATTTTGGAATTTCTGCACTGATATATCTCTTTCTAGTAACAAAAAGAGAAAGAGAAAGAGAAAGAAAAAGAAAGACAGACAGACAGACAGAAAGAAAGAAAGAAAGAAAGAAAGAAAGAAAGAAAAAGAAAAAAGAAGATTTTTAATGGATTCTTGGGTTTTATGATCTATATTTCCCTCTGGATAGCAAAATGATGGGGGCAAACTAATTATTGCTTTGTCTAATTTTAAATCCAGGGCTAGAGAGATTAATAACTTGCACATTAATTCCAAACATCAACAGACTCCATAATACAATGCAGATTTAAGGGAATTAAAAAGTATGTTCTGAAAACCCCCTTTATGCTCAAAATCCTAACCAGTTGATGTACTGATGTATTTTTGCCAGAATGTTTTATTTAGAACAGGGAGCTGTATAATTTCTGATGAGATGATCTTTACTTCTGTATAAAGCATTCTTTGCCCAGGATCCAGCAAAGAGTTAAATTTGCTTAAACCCCGTGAAATTAACAGGTTGTATCCTATCAGCTCTCTTTATTACTGTGCTAGAACTTTATCCATGTTCCGTTCTATTCTGAAGAAATCTCTGCCTTTAGAAGCAGATCCTCAAAAGGCAGAGACAGGGGAAAACAACAACAACAACACAGTCTTATGAAACAAAGCTCCATCAGATGCTACCCACTGACAACTAGCGCAGTTGTGATGAATTGTGACTTTTGGAATTATTAGCTAAATACTGCATCATTTGAAACTCATGACAAACGTGCAATAAAGGGTGGCATTCTTTAGATGGTAGCCATCAGTTATATATTTTTCCTCCATTTCAAGTTAAACTTTATTCACTTATATTCCATATTTCTTAGCTGCCCACCTCCCTCGGATGTTTTAAAATAGTTAAAAATAATTAAACTCCTAATAAATACAAGCTTCTTGTCGGGTCTCTTTTTCCTCTGACCTTTGGAGAAAAGATTGTATAACACCCCAAAAGTTAAAAATATTCATCACAAAGTCTTATCATCTTTCCTGTAAATCGGCTTCACAGAATTAACTAAGCTCTGGTTTTCAATGATTGTTCTTTCATTAAGTTTGGATATGCTCCTAAGGAAGGGAGCATGAAGTACCATGTTTTTGTGTCTAGGTGCAAAATAGCAAAAATTATAAATCCTATAAAGTCGCGGTCCCCAACTTTTCTGGCACCAGGGACCGGTTTTGTGGAAAACAATTTTTCCCTGGGGGGGAGGGGGATGGTTTCACACACAACCTAGATCAGTGATGGCGAACTTTTTAGAGACAGAGTGCCAAAAACCACCCCACTCCGCCTGTCCGGCCCACTCCACCCCCACCCCCAGCCTGCTCCACCCACCTCCACAGATCGTCCAGGCGGCCCAGCAGTGCCATGGCGGCCATGCCCTCCACCCGCACCCTGCAGCATCATCTGTGCACAAAGGAGTGCGAGGGCAGAGTCTTGTCCCCGCTGCTCAGCTCCATGTACTTGGCTGTGCTGCTCCATGTAAGCCGCACTCAGGGGCGACTCTCCTCCAGGGGGACTGCTGGTGAGGAGAGGGTTGTGGGGGGAGGCGGGGCTGGGGCGACAGCATGTATGCCCACAGAGAGGGCTCCGAGTGCCACCTCTGGCACGCATGCCATAGGTTCGCCACCACTGACCTAGATCCTGCTCATGTGCAGATGAAGCTTTGCTCGCTCGTTCGCTTGTTCACTGCTTGCATGGCCCGCATCTTAACAGGCCATGGACCGATACCAGTTTGCAGCTTGAGGGTTGGAGACCCCTGCCATAAAGGATATTCCTCTTATAAAGGACATAGTTGCAAGACTTTCACTGCAACATACTTTATCTGAACTATTCATCTTGCACTTTTCTTGAAGGCAGAGATAGCAGGGATGCAGAATGGAAAGCACAGCAACATCTATCTTGTCCAACAAAAAGCCTATGAAAAAGTTATTCTGAACCAAAGCAGAAACTACTATCTTTCAATTTTTTAAAAAACAACATTCCAACTGGTAAAATGTGAACTAATAATAATGGTGCCAGTAGTTATAGGGCACACCATACCAAAAGATCTTGGACAGAACTTAGAAAATATATCCATTAACAAAATTCGCATCTGTCAGTTACAAAAGACCATACTTGGATCTACACACATACTATGGCAATACATTACAACATCCTAGGTTCTTGGGGGGAACTTGATGCATATGAAGGACAATACAGCTAAAGAACTGGCAGCTATGATTTCAGTTTTGGTTCTATAATAATAACAATGTGTTGTGAACAGATAATACCACTTTCTGACCACCTACCGTATATTTCTTAATGTATTGACTTGTCGGAATAGCTCATAGATAAACAGCTTTTTTAGGAATTAAGTTTTATATGTCGCTTGAGCAATTTTTTAAAAGCAGTAGTAGCACATAGGTCAGTGGTGGCGAACTTATGGCATGGGTGCCAGAGACGGCACTCAGAGCCCTCTCTGTGGGCATGTGCGCTGTCGCCCCAGTCCTAGGCCTTCAGCTGGGTTTTATAAAACCTTTTCGCTTTAGGCGTCCACCGCCGTGTACAAAAAAAAAAAAGGCCCAATCAGTCAATTTCAACTTCTCGCAGGGAAAAAAAAAAGATCTTGCAAAGTTGGAATTGATTGATTGAACTTTTTAGTCCCAGCCAGTCTGCCGTTACCACCACAGCCACGCCCACCCAATGGGCCACACCCACCCAATGGGCCACACCCACCCGGCACCCGACGATGCATAAGTGGGTTTTGGGTTGCAGTTTGGGCACTCGGTCTCTAAAAGGTTCGCCATCACTGACATAGGTTATTACTGCATACATAATACTGTATAAGGAAAAGCCTATTATTTCAGACAGTTAAGACATGCTCAGTGCCAGACAGACAGACAGACAAGTGATATTAACTCTCTCTCTCTCTCTCTCTCTCTGTGTGTGTGTGTGTGTGTGTCTGTCTGTCTGTCTGTCTGTCTGTCTGTCTGTCTGTCTGTCTGTGAAAAGCAGGAGTGAAATTGCTGGAGATCTGAGACAGACGGGAACTGAGACTAACAGAAACTATACTATAGATTAGACAACTAATATGATGACTTTGAAGATGAAGGATCTCATAGGAAAAAACGAATCAGATAAAAAAAAGAGCAGATGAATATTTTATTCTCTCTCCTACCTGAACCTTCCTAAGTAAATTCTTGCGGAAGAATGCCATACAAACAACCTGTTGCAATAGACAAGATTTCCAAAGGTGATAAAAGTATTTGGCCAGCAATATGTGTCAGTGCCGTGGAGCTCATCATGCTAGTCAACCTTGCTCAGTTTTGTATACTAAATGAAAGCTACAGCAATGTCTAAAACTCTGCCAAATCAGAGAGCACCAGGAAGTCCATCAAATAGTCTTTGAATAAATCTGAAATGATTTGAAAGCACTTTATGTGGCCAAACTTCTGAAATCAATTTGAATGTACAATTTGACTGGATCTCCTTCAAATTAAAGCAACCCCTTCTAACTTTGCATGTTCCTATTACATCCTACCAAAGTTTGTTGCAATAAGGCTTAAATCATCACTAAATTTAGAGCACATGGTTTGTGTCTTCGATTCCCCTCCCCCTCACCTTGATAAAATTGAGCATCACTTAAAACATCTTTAATTCTGATAATATGATGCCGTTATATCAGGTGAAGGTCAAGGACCCGAATAAATTCTTTTGTGAAGACGATTAGCAGGCCTTTGAAATGAAAAGACTCATGCATCAAATCATCTTATGAAAACAGAATTACAAATGATGAGCTTTAAAATAAGTTGTAATTTTATGAAATTTATTGCAGAATGTATTGTATTGGCAATGTGCTAAGTGATATCTCCCATTCAGGGAATTAGAGCAGAAAGGAATTGTGTTGAACAATTAGTTTTCCTTTCTGTAGTTCTTGCTTCCCCGTCCTTTGTTCTATTTTACTATAAATCAGCAAGAGAGGTGTTTATACCTTACATATAAAATTAAAGTGGAAAACGGATCATTATGCAATCTGGGCCCCATTACATAATACTAATTGGCCTTATTTATTTATAAAATTTATATAGCTGCTCATCTTACTAAAAGCGAGTCTGGGTAGCATACAGCAGAGCACTAGATATAAATTTACTTGACTTCTAAGCAGATATGCATCCAATTAGGTTGTTAAACGTATACTGTATGAAACTTTTAAGGTAGCCAATACTGATTTTCCCAAGTTACTCAATAAGGACACTTGGTACTGAGGTGTTGCAACTTAAAATTGGCCACTTATTTGGTGTTAAACTACTTCAAAGTATAGCCACTGCCCTGCATTAACTTCTAGATATAACAATGTTCATTTTACTGTGGCCACGTCTTCAATTTATGGATAACATTATTGCTGCATTGACAGAATTTCATTCAAAGAGCGAACAGCACATAGCACAAAAGTGAACAGCTTTGAATGCTATTACTACTGCTATTACCACTACCAGAATTATATCCTACAATATCATAATGATCTTAGATGTTTACGATTCAATATAGATCAACATGGTATGGAAATAGCTAATGATCTGTAGACATGTCCTTCTGCTCTTCTTGCATAGAAAAGCAGCTAGAGATTAGTAACCTTTAGAACTTCTTCAATCTGTCTTTCGGATGGATCATCTGACAGAATGAAAGTACTGCTCACACCAATAAGGTGGATCCTACAGAGGATGGAGAGGAAAGAAATGGATGCATTTTCTGTCTTTACTATATGTGCCATCAAACCAACATTAATTTATAGCAATAGCACTTAGACCAGGGGTTCTCAACCTTGGCAACTTTAAGACTTGTGGACTTCAACTCCCAGAATTCCTCAGCCAGCAAAGCTGGCTGAGGAATTCTGGGAGTTGAAGTCCACAAGTCTTAAAGTTGCCAAGGTTGAGAACCCCTGACTTAGACTTATATACTGCTTCACAGTGCTTTACAGCCCTCTCTAAACAGTTTAAAGAGTCAACATATTGCCCGCAACAATCTGGGTCCTCATTTTACCAACCTTGGAAGGATGGAAGCCTTGAGTCCCATCAGGATTGAATCACTGACAGTGAGCAGAGTCATCCTGCAATCCTGCATTCTAACCAATGTGCCACCAAGGCTCTTAATATAAGAGCAATAATAAACTAATACTATAATAGACTAAAATGGCATCTATATAAAAAAATAACAGCATTATAATTGCAAATATAGTACGTATATTGGTACACCATATTCAGTGACAGAGCACTGGATGACTGCCCAGCAGAATTGATGGAGAAAAGTGCTCAGACAGAGGCTGTGCTTGCTCTTCTCTGCTTTTTCTAGCTGCTGATCGCTTGATGGCTTTAGGCTACAGTCCCCCAAATTCCCCAGGCTAGAGGTCCCAGCATATGTAAAGTGGCTTTGATTTGCTTCAGTGAAGTACCTTACAGATTCATTTGGCATGGGTAATTGTTAGAAGTAGCATCTGGAGGAGTCTCTTCTATTGAAAATTTCCCCATTTGGCATGCACTAAATTAATACCATGTAATTCCCACAGGATTATAAGACAACAAAATCCAAAGGTTGAACAATGCTGTAAGATTCTACACTCAGAATTCCATTCTGAAACAACTGAATGGATGAAAAGATCTTTGCGGGATTCCAACTGATTTCCAAGTTGACATCAAGCAAAACCTCACTGAAGGCCTTTCATAAATGAAATGACAGGACTGAATGGGACTCTCTCCAATCATCTGTCCCAATGACTAGGAATAGGAGCAAACATTATGTGATATCATTATACAAGTGTGAAGCCAGTCTCCTTGATGATGACCACTTCCAAAAGTACGGTAGTGTCCAAAGGAGGAGGAGCTGATCAATGAAGTCTGTAGACTCCAGGCAATGAAACATTAATTGCAGCTGCTAAATCTTTCCACCTCTGGCCCCACCCAGAATGTGATCTGTCCTTCAGAAATTACAACACTTGAGTTTCTAATGGAGTCAGCAAGTATGAAGTGCTGAGGAGTAACAAGATCTTAAAAACTCCTGAGCTAGGATCATTATCCTTCTAGAATAGCCTTCCTATTCCAGTGCTTTCTAGAGATGTTGGCTCTTCATCTTCCAGAAATCCCGGAAAGCATGGGAAATGAATTCCCAACATTTCAAGAAGGTGCCAGGTTGGGAATGACTCTCTTAGAGGCACAACAGAGCTCTACAAAAGGCACTAAAAGTATTGAAAATCATTTATCAATAGCAAAGTTTGAAAACCTGATTATAGCTGATAAAAGACATTTTCCAGAAATGTATTTTCAGGCAGCATAGTCTTTTCAAGTTTAATTTAGAAAAACAATGTTTTAAAGATGATTACACAGATAGCATTGAATACTGTGTGGATTGTATGTGCAATTTAAACACATCTACTCCATAATTAAAAACTCTTTTTTATAGAGTCATTATACTAATTCTCTGCCACCCTTTTTCCCCCAACTCAAATATTACATTTTATATCTGAAGAAATCAATGCTCTGTGTAACAAACGTAAACCACTTTGGGCCCAAGAACTAAAGTAACTCTGTGCATGTGTGTTGGGATCTGCATGTTGGGTGGGAGTTGCTGGGTTGAGTAAGTAAATTCACTCCATTTTGGGTATGCAACTTCTGATGTAGTTCACTGGAGTTTCACTGCTTTACATGCTCAATATGCACACGACTAACAAGGTCTTAAAACATTTTCCATTGATAGTGTACCATCTAAGCCTACTTCAATGACCAAATGCTGGAAAGTAGTCATTTTTTGAGGATGGGAAGTGGATAGTTGATCCAGACTGTGAAGCTCCGCATACCCGCTAGAAGGCTCCGGAGATTCAGAAAAACGCTAAAAATGATTTTCTGCCATCTATTGGTGTATCCCAGAATTGTTTGCTCTACAAGCCAAACAGAATACACTAAAGTAATATTTTATACTTTTATGCCAAAAACCAAGATGAACTGGATATTATATTGAGAGATTGTAATGAAAATGAAGCTTCTGGAAAGGCTCAAGTTTATTGACACAGGTAACTATTTCACTATTATATGCATCAATGAGCTTATCCATTAAGCGTGTGTGATGAGTCCCAGGCTGTATATTTGCGAGAAAATTTCACTGAAAATTTCAGAGAGAGGCTGCTTCTGTTTAACAAACATTGGCAGAATTTGCCAGCAAGCTTGTTTCAACACAAGAAGTTGAGACTAGTACCTTTGAAGCTTAGTAACTCCCAAGTATGTAGACTTCAGCTACCTGATCTCAGCAACAGCCATGCTGCTCCACACAACTGAAATTGCCTAGCTTGGAGAAACAATGAAATAGGCAATCCAATGCCTCTGGAAAATATCAACTACAATTCCCAAGAACCTTTGTTGTTAGCCATGCTGGATAGATGAGCTGATGGGAATTAGCATTTGAAACATTTGGAAAGCAGTTATTTATTTATCTACTGTATTAATTGCTCAGATTTTTTTAACCTGTCAGTGGCATTAATGTATCTTTACATCTCAAATACAGTAAATTACAATGAAGCCATGAAAGCCTGCATTTCAAAGGATGTCGCATCAAATCATATTATTCTAACAAAGCTGTGGCAGAATAGTTAGTTGCTCCCAACTACTTAACACTTAAAATTGATGGGAATGTTTCCAGTCCTATGGAAGTAAACTATGTGAAGAAAGCCATTCTAATGCTAACTAATGTTCATCCCGTTGCTCAATCTATGGGTTAATACTTCTTTATACAAGATGCGAGAATACTATTTGACTCAAAGATAGATCCCATTTTATAGACAAGAACAGTGATCCATACTAAGGGCAAAATTGTTCGGTTCATACATTGTACATAAGTATTTGTTTAGTTTTGTTTGCAAACCACAGATGAAGGATGGGCATATTGTGTGTACCTACCAGTAGCTAGTGTTTTTTTTCCCCCCAATAAGGCATGGTTAGAACAGTTGGTGGCTTTTGTGATGTGCAACCTCAACTAACAAGTAACATGAGGTACAGCCCCCAAAGCTTTGGATGTTTCTGGAGATGCAAGTTCTACACCATAAATTCAGATATTTACTAAGATGCACTTAAAATAAAGAAGGGGACCTGCTCTTTGGTAAATGTGTTTGAGCTTCACCTTCTCACTGAGTTCTTCCAAATGTCCTGCAGAAAAATCTCCTGACACCCATCAGGGTTCTTCTTTTAGGGAGTCTATCTTACAGATATCTGGAAGACTAAATGATTTGTTGTGGCACAAGCTTTTGTGTATCAGAATTCCTCACATGCCTGAAATGTTATACCGAGTTAACAGGTCAAAATATACATATACAACTTTGGATGGGAAATGCAACTAGTGAGATCGGAGGGAAAACGAAATACAGAGTATTTCAGGGAGTAGCAATTAACTATATGCACCTTTAAATTAGTATAATTGGTGGATCAGATGAAATTCCTTGAAAGCGCATGCCATAATTAATGCTAATCTTTAGATGCCACCAGAGGCTTTCCCTGCAAGGAAATCTGTAGCAAGTTCTAAAAAGGATGGTCGTTTAAAAAGAGAGGCCCTCAGAGTTTGATGAGGGGGATTGTAGGCACGCTTGCACAAAATAAAGCCGTCGTGAATTCCTAAGGCTTGGACCTAAGGAAGTGGTAAACTTTTTCAATGTTTAGAGGGAGAATAGCCTTAAAAAAAAAAAAGATATAAAAGGAGGTGGGGATGCGTTCAGGATGGTGCCGTTAAAAGTCAATCCGTGTCCAGAAAACGAGCGGCGCGACGAGAGAGAGAGAGAGAAAAATTCATATATATGGCGCGCGGAAATGAAACGTAGCCGAGAAAAGCAAGCAACTCGAATAAATTTATTCACACTTCGCCTCGTTCTCCCTGCTGCTCGCTAGCCCACGTCCAGGCTGCCATCCCCTTCTCCACACGTTCCCTTACCTGGGCCGAAAGACGACCCCCCCTCCCCATCTCTGGAAGGAGTGGAGACCGTGTGACTTTCCTCCCGCGCACACCGGCGGGCGACTCCCGAGCTCGGGCTGCCCGCGAGCCTCTCTCCCTCTCTCAAGTTCGCGCTCGCGCTCTTTTTTTTTCTTTGCCGTCCGGGCCTCCCAAAGTCTCTTGAAGTGAGTCAAGGAGAGAGAGCGGGATGCGCGGAGCCGTCCGTACCTCCGAGACGCGGTAGGGGCTGGAGCGAAGGCGCCGCTGCCGCCGCTCCCGCTTCTCGCAAAGGGGGAGGGGAAGCCAGAGGCGCTCGCTACCTCGCTCGCTCGCTCGCTCGCCGCTTGTGCTTCTCTGGCGCGGGAGGGGGGGGGATGGGACTGGGGATATGGAGCTTCCCCGGCGGCAGGGAATCTGCCAGAGCTCCGAGAAGTCTCTCTGTTGCTGCAGGAGCCGGAGGCGAAGCTGGGAGCGGGGATCCCGACTTCCTCAGTTCCCGGTTGCCCTCCTGGAGCCGCAGAAGGGGAGGGCGAGTTTCCTGGCTGCTCTACCATGACCTCCCGGCCACCTCCAGGCGGTGTTTGCATGTTTTCTTGCAAGCGACAGCCCCTACCATGTAACCTGACCTGTGCAGCCAGGGGCCTTGTGCGGCGGCGGTGGTGGCGGCGGAGGCAACAGCGGCAGCGCGGCCATTGAGAGCCTCTTAGCTCCTGAATCTGGTGCGTCCCTCTCTGTCTTTCTTTTTTTTTTTTTTTCCCCTTCCAAACCCCCCCTCCTCCTTTTTTTTTTTTTTTTTTTGCAAACTGATCTTTGGCTCTTAGTGTGAAAGTGATTTGAATTTGGCTCGGCGGCGCTCTGCGCAGGCGTTCAGCTGCTGGCATGGTGGCTCTTTGCAAAGCAGCTGTTTTGGGTTTGAAATTCCAACATGGCAGAGGCTGCAGTCAGTCTTCCCTTCAAAAACTTGGAATGATTTCAAATCGGAGGCACCTTCGCTTAACCCGAGCCCCAATTCATCAGCGCGCCGAAAGAATCGATTGTGCCCGACCCTCCAGGTAAGCTCATCTGTGACTCGTTTCTCTTTCTCTCCCTCCTTCTTTTCCTCCGCCTGTTCTCTTTAAATTTTTTATACAATTTTATACAATTTTTATCCCGGGCGGGCGCGCGTCCACTCTAAAATCCCCGAGCTTTATAATGAAATGTATGCTTAGATACATCGGAAATCGCCAAGTCTGGGTTTATTCTCTCGCCTCCCCCCTCCCCCGAGTTCTCTTCCCCCCTTGTTTTAAAGCGCGATGTGGAAAGTAAAGCGATACAATCGCAGCGATGGCTTTTCTTTTGCCCTGATCGTTGCTAACAATAGTGCGGAGAGTAAGAATTCGGGACTGAGAGATTGATTGCGCTCCCCTTTATTAAGCCACTTTCACTAAGGGGGGTCTATTTATTTTTCAAGTTCTAAGCGAAGCAGTTACGTCTGGCGGCTTAAGTGCAATTGGAGGAACTAACTTTTAAGCAAATCCGTGCAAATAAGGATGGGGAAAGTTAAGGGTGAGGGGTGTGTTAATATATCTGAGAAGCTGATGCAGAAAAAATTAAGCACCTCATCATGCGGGGGGGGCATGGCACGGTGGGCGTATTGTTGGCTTGAAACTGAAAGGAAGATGTATAATTTACTGGTATATACAACCCACTGATCCTATTACTATCTTCCCTGGAGCTCTTGTTAGTTTCAATGGGAGTGAGTGAAATTGACATGGACTTGTATTGCTGGTCATGTGCTCTCTCTCTCTCTCTTGCTCTTTCTCTCTCTCTCTCTCTCTCTCTGTCTCTCCCCCCCCTTTCTTTCTTCTCTGATCTGAGATTCCCTTTTTGTTGATGTTGCTTTCCCTCTTAATTATATGCATGTAGGTTAAATGAATACCTGACGAAAAGGCCCACGTTTCAAGGCAGTGACATTTGATACTGGAGAGGAAAAGTGGCATTCATGAAAAGCAACCTTTGGAATTCCTGCTTGTGAGAAGGAGGAGAGGGGGAAAAAAAATTCCAATTCAGCTTTTTTGTGCTGCCAGCAAGAAATGATCAGTAGCACCAGTGTTTATGGTAGGTCTATTTTAGAATCTTGTTTACTTTTGTTGTTGTTGTTTTACTATGGACAGTGTTCCTTTTGTTTTTAAAAGAGCATGATGAACATTTCAGAGGACTTTGCATGCCGCTGAAGATCACTGTAATAAGGCTAATGATAAAGCTATAGGTGTATAAATAAGATGTGGATATGTGGGTGTGCACTGTCTTATTGTATTATTTCTAATTTTCTGCTTTGAACAGACTTGTTCTATCATAAAGCTAAAGTTGCATCTTACTAGCAGGTCACCACGAACACTCAAATAGGATGTAAATTAGTCAACTTGCTCACTGTAAAAGGAGGAGGGGGGAGAGACAACGCACACAGCTAAAAGCCTTCCTATACCGCTACGGTTTCCTGTTTATTTTTCAAGTGTAGTTATTATTTTTTCAATTGAGGTCTCCCCCTTTTCTATTTTTTCCACTGGGTTTTAGATGAGGATAATAAAATCCTTTCTAGAGATCTTCTAATAAATGCCTCTGTTTCCTGCAAACATTCCCCCCCCCCCAGTCTTCCAGTTTAATAACGGCCTGTATATTTTCTATCCTGTTTTCCATCTGGCGGCTTGTCATTGCTGTGCTGTGCAATGGAAAATCATCAGATTTTACAGGAGAACAATTATTGAACAATTATTCTAAGAGGAGATATTCTATTATTATTTTTTTGAAAAAAGAGTCATGTTAGGCATGCCTGATGAAACAAGGAGAATTTGAATATACCTGCCCAGTGCAATGTACACAAGGCCATTGGTAGAAGCCCAGGATTTTGTATATAAGTTTGGGGAATTTGCGCCATGGGGGAAAGGCCAAGAATATATCTGCTTTTTAATAGACCAAATTAGAAACAAATAAGGACTAGGGTAGAAACTCATGGGCATCGTTCGGGCTGTTGCTGGAGCATGGACTGAGTTGGCCATTGATTTTTCATAACAGCACAACCCTGAGCTTTGCATTCAGTTCAGAAGTAGTTGCCCAGTCGGCCGTGCCCATAAGCTAATGCTAAAGGTTTCTGTATATTTCCAATAGAGTAAAACAGAATTGCTATCATAGTGGAAATTATCTATCTATCTATCTATCTATCTATCTATCTATCTATCTATCTATCTATCTATCTATCTATCTATCTATCTATCTATCTATCTATCTATCTATCTATCTATCAGTTGGAACTTGTTGCCTTTCAGATGATCAATACTGCAGGGTTTATTTTAGATGCAAATAATCAACCCTGACTCATTTTAAATGGGAAGGGAATGAAAGAGGGGAGAGCAGAAAGGCACAGCTTTCTCTCTCTCTCTCTCCCCCCCCCACCCCTTTTCCTAGAGCTGTTGGAGAGAATGTGATTGCCAGATGGGAGATTTCCCTCTGTGATGTTAAAGCTGTAATATATATTCACAGCAGATTGGACCTGCTGCTTGTGATGAGGGTATTACATTTATAAATTTTAAATCGGGAATTGGATAGTACGCTGAGAACTGAAATTGGATGGGGTGAATCGTTGCCACTGTTTAAATGCAGTTTCTGAAGAAGGAGGATGAGGAAGATGATTCTAACAGTAGTAATAGGTTGTAATCATGCCTGGGTGCTGCAGTTTTGTATATTGTACGGCACATGTGTACTTCGCCCCCACCCCCCATATGCATGCTTTTCACCCCATCCACTTCCCTGCTTCTCAGTTTCCTAATAGAATATCTTAACTTGCAGAGTGGTTGAGAAATTGCACCCGTCTTGGGGGGGGAGGGGGGTAGAAGAGAGTCCATGAGAGCTAACAAATGTAATCACTTCTACATCTCAATTATAACAACTCAACCAAATGTGCGGCAGCGATCGTTGTCTGCAGATGTGCCTCATGATTATTTTTGTTTTGTGGAGGATGGGGGCCTGCCAGAGGCAAAACATCCAGAATCGGGAGCCAGTCACATTCCAGCAATTCTGCTGGTGCAAATTAAAAGTGTGTTCTGGTCAGGAAATGAAAGCTACTGTGTGTCTCTTTTGAACAAGTCATTTATCAAGGAGAACATCTATCAAACAACTACTTGTCACAATATATTGTGGAAAAAAGTTGGGAAAGCTGCCTTAAAATGTTCCTCCTTTCCTTGACTTAAAAAAAAAATGTATCCAAGTGCAGGGAAAGCTATAGTAGATAGGATTTTTTTCTCTTAAAAAAACAACCAGCACATTCTCTTCTTACTGATGTGATTTTGCGCTTCTTAAGATAAAGATGCATCTACTCTGTCCCCCATTATGTTTTTTAGAGTAAAATTTTATTGACTATGTTGAATGTTAATAGCTGAGATTTCATTTTCTATTGTTTTAATAAAATCAGAAATCATCCTTAAGTTGCTTTCCAGGTGGGGATGGCAAGGTTTAGATAGAAGATTTCTAACTTCTGATAAATCTTTTCTAGTCAGTTGAACTTGCCAGGAAATGTTGTCACTGCTTTGTACCAAATCACACAGCCTGTTAAAGACAGCTTTGTATAATTTCTCATTGACAAATGCACACGGGAATTCTTACTCTAAGTAGGAAGCATCATTACAGGTTATTCAGATTAGGAATCCCAGAGTTATTGTTATAACTCTGCACATAACATTATTTTCAAAACTATATGGGATGTGAACTTCCAGAAAAGTTCTCAGTTTTCTTTGCAAGGCAGGGTTTTTTTTGTTTGTTTGTTTGCTTTTAAATTCTGTTGAAAAGTTCCTTGAAATAGATCTATTCTGGAGACTTTTCTTTACTCTTTTTGGTAACTGCGAAATAAGGACTGCTACAATCTCCATTGCTGAGTTGCACAAAGCCTAATAGGAAGTTTTGATACTCATATTTATTAGTGAACCATGCCTGCTTCATAGGCAGTGCAGTAGGACAACTTATTGTATGATCTTTCGTGTCAAAAAGTGACTGCTGTGTAATCTTATGTGGACGGTTGTCACTCCTCCCCCTTCTCCACCCTCCACCAAAGCGATTATATGACAATAGAGCTGTATTGGAATAAGAGTGGGATTTGTATCAGTTTTATAGCAGACAAATTGGTGTTTGCCTCTGGATAATAAGCAATGGCTTCAGGACTGTTCAGGCAGATCTAGCAGGACATAAAAAACGATAGCTGCAAACCCTCAAGTCACCAGATCAATACAACCAAGGAACTTTTCTCCAAGTCCTTTCAAAGAGCAGACATTTGGTATGAAAGCTCAATTTATGACAGGGTATTCTATGAACTTTACAGGAGAAGCAACAAGGTTATCTTTATGTTCAGATGCTGACTTTTATATGTAGTCATACTGCTTGGAAGTATCTCCTTCCACCCACGCACGCACGTGTATCCATGCAGATTCTAGACAGCCCAACTTGAACTTAAAGAAACAGTTAAGGCTTGTGTGTAAAAAACATGTTGAGGAGGGAGTGGGGGATTGAGGGGTGGGGGAAATAGGGAGGCTGCGGCAACTATTTTATCTACTTGTACAATAATGCTTTTGGAGACTGGTTGTTCCAATTCATGTGTAGCTGTCAATTAGTTAGCTCTGTGTGTGCATGCAAGGAGTTTCTCCATGTAATGACTGATCTTCCTGCAGTCTTAATCATCAATTAATCAGCTAATCTGCTTGTTTAGGAGCCATTTTAATGATACAAAACCAGCATGATAGCTGTACGTAGGAAACGCTCTTGCAAGTTGTTTTTAATCCACTTGTCTAATCTAGTGTTACCAGATCAGATAAAAAGGAAAATATGTTGCTTTGCCTTCAATTAATAATGCAATTAAAATGCATCCTTATTATGAAACAACAAGACCTGAAAACAAACAAAGGCAACATTTTCTTTGCATTTAAGTATCTTCAAAATAGAGGTGGATGTATTGACATGCTTTTTTTTAATTAACTGGAATTTCATAATGATTTTAATCGGAGAAAATGTGTTATCTGGGCATTTTGCAAAGTAATGGAGCATTTTTGCTATCAATAGGCACAATGAACCATTTCATGGGGCACCAGCTTATTTGCTAGCTATCCCCCATCATTAATGAGCAAAACAATAGAAACAAATAATAACATTTAATTTGGAATAGCCAGTTTTCTCTTTCTTTTTCCGCTTCCTCTTCTTTTGTGAACCAGAAGCTGAACTAATCAGTGGAAGTTAGTGATAGCAAAGTAACTTTGAGTCTATTGATTACTCCTCAATTAATATTTCCTTTATTCTGAAAGAAAGCAAAACAATAATTTGCATTTAGTTATTAAGACCAATTGCCTTTTAAAAGTCTAAAGTACATCTATCACATGTTTTCCCCATTACCAATTAATAATTATGCTCTGATAATCAAATATTTTAACCATTATGATGGTACCTTTCCTGGAAGTAAGCCTGCCTGGATTCAGTGTAATTTAAATTCTTATTGTATATATGAGATTTTTTTCCTTTTTTAAAATACTACTATATTTTCTTTCCCTTTTTTTTGAGCTATAATACACTTTGTACAATTACTGTTGTTAAGTTTTATGTTCTTTCTGTGGTAAAGTACAATTCTGTGTTTCTCTTACAATAAATTTTACATGGAATATAGTTTCTTGGAATTTTTAGATTTAAGCAGACAAAGGGAACTCTATTTAATTAAGAGTTCAATGTTCTATCTGTCTATTCAGATATTTAGTTTATTGTAGTTAAATGGGGTTTACTTCTAAAATATTGTATTAGCATCATTAAAAAGAATAAAAGCCCTAAAGATAGAGTTTACAAATGTAAACTCCCTTCTAGTTTATAGATTTCCATATATCATTAGACTATATATTAAAAGGTGTGTGGATGTATGTAAATATATGTACCTGATGACAAATATTCAAATCATGATTTCTGCATAAGAACTGAATTACGTGCATTAATGTTACTACTAAATATAAACAAATACCCAATTTGTTTTTCACAAAGAGAGGGAGGAAAAGAAAGGATAAAACTTGTCTCTTTTACGCCAGGCAATAAGTATAATATATAAGTTTATTATTCTGTGCGGGGAATATTGTAATCTTTCATGGCCACAAAGCCTAAACTTCCTGAAAGGATAAATTAAAAACCTGGAGCTATCAGTCTAGCAGAAGAAGTGAACGATTCTAGAGGTACAATAGTAAAAGTCTAAATACCTGTTGATTTAATCAAGGAGAGTAACAAATCTTCCCCCAAACCAACTGAGTTTTGTTTCTCCGATAAACTATTAATAGATATTTGTAGAAAATAAAAAAGCACAATTAAAAATAACAACACAGGCATAACAGTTGTTCTTGTTATAATGTGAATAAAATTTCTCCGCCTCATCATAACACCTTGTTTTTGCAGGGCATTTGAGAACAAGGTATTTCGGATTACAGTTTGTCCAGCAATATCAATCATGGTTCCAGCCATACGTTTCATGTTTTCTTTTGAGGATAAATTGTATTTAAAGTGGAAACTTTGAAATGCAGGAATAAAAATAGTATTGTATATCTTCTGCTGAAAGTAGTTTTAATGCAGGACTTCCCAAATAATTGGTTGCTGCCATTTATTATTGTTTTTATTAAATAATCAGGTCAAATGCGTAATGTGAATCCAGTATTGTAAAAGTGTTCTTATGAAAAGAAACAATGCATTTTCCTCAGCAGAGAAATGACTTATTGGTCATACAGAATCTCTAGTGTGGTTTTAGGAAGGTCTATTACTTCAATGAGTTTATGTGCATAAACGCACACATGACATGGCTTCCTTCAGTGATTTAATCAGAAGTTGTCTATCTGTGTTTGTCTACCCACGGTCCAAATTGCAGATTGAGCAATGGCTTGTTTGAGCAATATAATTTAATTTCTTGTATATTTCAATCATATGTGTATGTTAACTATAGTAAGATGTTTGCTGAAACTGTTTTCAATGATGCTACATTAGGATTATTCTATTAAATATTAAGCAGCATGCCTACGTTTTTCCTGTTATTGTATTTTTGCGTATGAGGATTTTTTAAAAAAGTATTTAATTTAGACTTTAAAGAAGAAGCCTGCATTTCTTGATATGGTTAAATCTAAATAATTTAATTATCTTTAAAACACCTAACCTTTTGCAAGCTTGCAACCTGTATAGGCTCATGACAAGTACGGTATGAGCCTATACGGGTTGTGTCCAACCATCTTTTTGCTTTGTTTAAAAAAAAAAAAGGTAGAAATTATTTGGTAATGATTCAAATCAAAATTTCACATTTCTGCATGTTGCTTTTGTTATTTGAAATTGTTCTGGAACAACTTGAAAGAATCATTAAAGGCCAGCTGGAATTACAGGTAAAAAGGCTGTGATTATCTGAAAATTTGCTTATTTGAGGACTCAGGCTGTTGATTTCAGTGATTGCATTTCTGGAAAAATGGGTCTAGAAACAGGTTGGAAATCCTGTAGACCTATTTTTTTTTTCTACTACCGTAGCACTCACACCTTTGAGTCCTTTTGTGTATTCTACCATGCAATCACAGTCTGCTTATTGATGTAAAGTGTGGTGCTGTTCCTCCATTATTTTGTTTCTCTCTTCCCCATCCCAGTTCTCACCCATGGAATTGCCTTTTGCCACAGAGAAACTCATAAAGTTTCTGGTGCTGCAGAAATAAGGTTTGCTCTCTAAAATATCATTGTGATAGTTGAAGTGAATTAAATATCAAGCAACCTTTTTGAGGGATACCTGAGACACCTAGGAAATAATCTGAACACATTGGAAGGGATGCCATTTATTTTCAAAAGAAATGTCTGCCTTCCGACAAGAAAGGCTCCATGGAGAAGCGAGGGGGGGCATATCAAAAGAGGCAACCTGGTTCTTTCATGTGTTTGAGCACTCAGGTACTTACAGGATTGTTTCTAAGAAGGGGGAAGAAACGATCCTGTTTTAAATGCCTTGTTTGCATTTGTGAGTCTCATTCTATATGAAGAGCTTTAGAAACAAACTTTCCTAGACATTGGGCTTAACTGATACCGTAGATACACTTCTATCATATGCACTTGCAACAGCCTAAGTGAGCTACTTAGCAAGTAGTTGAAAGAAATAAACCAGTTTCCCATAATAGCAGAGAGGGGTGTGTGCAAGGAGAGGTTTTATATTCCACTACTCGACTGCAGGCATTATTTTGTCTTTCTAAAACAAATACAGTATTTTCTTTGTCCTAGGTTTATTCAGCAGCAAGCCGGGCCTATTGTTTTTGGTGGAGTAATAGTGGATTGCACCTTTAGTTCACAAAAGTTGCTATCCTGTGTCTGATTAGACCTCAAGAAATCCTACTGAATTCAGTAGGAGCAGCTTCTGAGTAAGCATGTATTTGAATGACGGTTATAATGTTCACCTAATTCATTGACCTTTCCCTCTCCTTGAGCTGCAGGAACAGTACAGAAATCCAGCAGGAAAATCTTTACAGATTAATTTTTCAAACAGGTTTCCTACTTCTTGGAAACTTGCTTACTTTCCCTGGCAGGTCAATTTTAAAGATGCAACAGCAGAACCAGAAGAAAACAGGGCAATTGTATGGGGACATAATATCCCTTTTATAGGGAGAAAAGACACCGAGTGACACAATGCTGTAGTTCAGGTAAAAAGCAAGCTAGAAAGTCTGTGGATTAGGAAATTAATCATAAAGGGTGGTGTGTTTTAACAAGGCAGCACATAAAAATGGACATTACATTGGAAATATTTTGTATTTTGCCACCAAAGGATTTGTGGATAATTTTCTTCAGAAGAGTGAAGATTTAGTGAAGATTTAAATTTGCCTTGCCACAAATATAATAACCTCTTTGCTTTAGCACAGATCATACTATTTATCATACTATTGGAATTACTCTGGAGTAAGTGAACTGAACATAGGGAAAGAAGTCTAGATTTGAAGCAATGGGTGAAAAAAAATGAAACAACAGCAAACATCATGGTGTCTTTGTTTAACCCTGTTATTTTTGTATTCTTGCTAATGATAAGCTATGCTCTGGTATGTGTAAGGTATGATACTATGTAAACTATCCCCTGCTTTTGTTATTGATGTTGTTGTTATTGTTTCTTCACTTCTCCCGAATTCCTTTGCTGTCATATGGTGTAGATTTAACTGGCTCATTATCTCATAAGCATAAAAGGAAGCCATGGAAAGGAAAGTACTTGTTAGTGATGTTGTGTTAAGCTGGAGCTGTTTTGATGGGTGGAGGCTTTTTCTGTGTGCTATTTGTGTTGGTCATATTTCCTTAAAGGATTGTCTGAGTTTGTTGATCAAGTTTGGCTTAGAGACAAAATGTACTATACTAAAAAGTCTTGTGCAATGCAATGTTTCTAGAGGCCGGGCTATTTTCAATAGCGAAAGGGAGTTTCAGCTAATTTTCTTGAATGGGTTCTAGAAAAATGAATGACAGTCAGGTGTCTCCAACATTACTTGAGTGCACTTGCTCTCATTTCACCCCCTCTACATCCCCCAAAGGTTTCTCTTGAGTTTCTCTAGTTCTAAGAAATCTGCTCGGTAGCAAGATGTAGTTCTATTTCTTTATAGACCTTTGCATTTGATTTGTTCATGGCATACTCTCCTGTTGAATTTTTTTCTTCAGATGACATTATTTCTCTCTTAGGCATAAAAACATGGATATTAAAACTGTCGTTTCTTTAAAAATGCAGTTATTCTTCTAAAGAATCCAGATGAGCAGTGGCCTAAAGTTGCTGAATGAGGTTTTCAGTGGAAGGTCCCCACAGTCTTAGTCCATACTTCATTGACTCATATAGAGCACTAGATTAGAGTACAGTAATTCCCCCCCCCCCATATCTTTGCTACCCAACTAGCAGCAGCTCTGTGCATGGAGAGCATGCTCCTCTATTCATAGGAGAAGGGTTGTTATATAGGCTGCTGTCAGTGAGTGAATGCTTCAGTGTTGATACTTGCCGCATGCTTTTGTTGTTGAAGGAAGAAAAGGACCATATGAAATCACCATTTTCACAGATGTTTAAAGGACTTTATAGTCTGGACAGGTTCAGGCCTATGTCTGCAGTGGACGAGAAGAAGGGAGGGATTGGGTTATCTTTGAAAATGCTTTGTATCTTCAGATTTTTTTTTTCCTGTGAGCTTTGGGCTTGTCTATTTCTGTGCATCCTTTTGTCATGCTCAGCGATATAAGCCTACAATAAATTGAAAACATCATGGTTGCCATTGTCCATTTCTGCCTATTTTTAAGGAGTATGCACAGTGGATAGAGGCATCATTCTAAGGACATTTCAGTTCTGCATTTATGAGATGCAATATGAAGTCCATAAGCTTAGGATTTATGCAAGTTGAAATCCAGGGAGAGACCAGTAAGGTGTTTGTTTGATTTTTGCAACTCTTCCTACGGTATCTTCCATATCTCTCCTGCCCCCCTCAAATAAAATTAGGAGAGCTGGCTTCAACAGGAGTATTTAGTATATAAATAGAATAAATTTAAAAAGTTAAATAATGAAGAGCCTCTGAATCAGCAGTGTAAGTGCTTCTCAGACTAAAGCAATTATTTGGCTTCTGTCTTTTTGCTAGTTTGTAAACATGTGCCTGATCATTTCCAATTATTTGCAAATTTGGCATCGTAACATTTTCTATAATAGTGGTGGTAATAATAACATAACCGTACAAACAGCAACAAAGAAAAATGCTAAACAGGAACAGTAGAAGTGTTTTCTTCTTTGACAGAAATGCTTTGTAATTTGCAAATATTTAATGGTAATTTAAATGGCAAATTAAATTAAATGCATATGGAAGTGTTTACATGTTATTTCCCCTACAGTTCTAAATACTGCAAAATGTAATTCCTTAATTTTTCTATTAAACTTACAAATAAGAAACCTTAGTGATTACATAGTTGTCTCCCAACTATACTACTGTATTTTGTAAGCTATGATATGAGCTAAAGCTGCTGTCTTATCTCCACTTTTCTGGGTCTTTGGGAGTTGGTCCCGCATTTTCCAGTATCCCTTTAATGCCCTCTCCTTGTATCTTTATTTCTTAGTAACATTTACTGGAATTCACTGGGATTTATTTTAAAGCAGCTCTCCTACAACTAACTGCAACTTCAGATGGAAAAGCTGGACGGTCTTCTTTGCTGACTTAATGTGCATAAAAAATGTGTGTTGCGATGCGCAGCTAGACTGGAAAGAAAATAAAACAGCCCAGATGCCAAACAGGATGGGTGGGGCCTACATTGCCTCTCTTAGCTGAATAGGATATATTTCAGCAGGTGACTTTTTCCTCCTTTACTACTCTGGCTCCATGATGAGAAAAAAAATTGGATAAATTTAAGGCAGAGGTGTTTTCCTTTTTTTCCTCAAAAAGCAGTGTGCTCTGACAATCAGGCTGCTGCTTATAATGTTACTTTGCTCTCTGAAAACTTCCTTTTTCAAATGGACTTGACACTAAGTCTTGCTGAATGTGCATCTCAGGACAAATTCAACTGGGGAAAAATGACTTAAGCTTAGAGAAAGGAATACAGCAATTATTTTTAACCAAGTCAAGTATGGTTAACATGAGATGAGGTGAAATTGTTAAACTTTTCCTTGTCTAACAATGCCTTTTATATATACTGCTCAAAAAAAGAAAGGGAACACATCCTATAGGATTTCTTATAGGATGTGTTCCCTTTATTTTTTTGAGCAGTATATAAAGGTTTCAAATGTACAGCATCCTGTGAGGAAAAATAAAACCATTATCCCATTTTGGGATAAAACATCCATGCATGTAATCATACTATATTAAGTAGTCAGATTTGTGGAGGGCAAAACTGCGCATAAGGATAGCCATATAGGAACTGAGTCAAATTTCTAGTTTACTTTTTAAATAATTATCTTTACAAACATTTAAACAGAGAAACTGTGTTACAGTTGTACAAACATTTCTTGATTGTTATTAAGGCCAAATCTCTCACAGCAAATAAATATTAGGAGTTTGGGGGGTATTTCTTCCTTGATGGAAAATAGAACTTCTTTGACTTTAATGGAGAATTATAAATAATAACTTGAAATAAAAATCTTTTTCCTTCTCTATTTATACCAGATTTCCCCCATCGGGCTGTATTAGATTACAGTTCCTTAGGTGGCGCATGGATGGATAGTGTGTTTACAGTATTACAGATCTGAAGAATGCTTAGTAGGGATGTTGATTTAAGCAAAAACTTTTTTTGCTTCTTATACTACACTAGTGATGCAGTACCGGTAGGTATGTGAGTGATTAACAAGTTGGGCTAAGTCTGTGGAATTCCAGCTTGAACATTGGTTCAGCTTATTTCATTTCATTGGCTGATTCTGGCGTAATCTCTCTCTCTCTCTCTCTCTCTCTCTCTCTCTCTCTCTCTCTCTCTCTCTCTCTCTCTCCTTCCCCCCCCCTCTCTCTGTCTCACCTGTTTTAGAGTGTTGTTGTAAAGATGAGATGAAGTGATGAACATGAACATGCCTTTGGAAATATAGCTATAGCTGGTTCATGTGGTTTAATATCTTTTGTGACTTGATTATTATAATTTGTATGCAATTGTAAGATTATATGCAGAGGTTAGAGCTATCGTATACTGGCTATTGATTTTAAGGTTGATTTGCTGAGTCCTTGGAGAGCGGGTGGGTTATATGAGAAGCTTCAGGATGTGAATTCCTCACTCGCTATGGCAGACATGTACAGCCTCCAGTGTAAAACCGTTCAACTTCAGGCATAATTTGAAGATGGAATATTATATGTAGCAGTATGGTGGAATCTGGGCTTCTGTATACTTGCTGCATGTGGGATTAAATCTTTCAGGATACTGAGAGGCAACACACCTAGGTTTTCAAGCAGTTTTTAAATTACTGTTACATAAAAAATGGGCATTTTAATTTGTTTTGTGATATTTTCTCATTGACACTTACACTATCGTGTACCATGTTTGAAACAAGAAGCTTGGAAATCATAAGCAACAAAAATAAAGCTATGGGCTTTGGGGAAGAGGTTTATTATACACAAATGTGACCAAAAGACCTAAAAATTACTCCTTTTAAAGAAAATGTCACCTGAATCCTTCAGAATCAATCTAGACCTTACCAAATCCTGGAATATTGTATACCTTATTGTATACCTGGTATATACCGGTAATGGAACGGAGTTTATAATGCATTATAGCATGATTTTTTAAAAAATGACTCTAAGAAAAAATAAGTTTGTGTTAATTGCTAAGATTATTTATTCATACTCATCCTTATATTTCATTCCTGTTTATGTTAATATAAAACATTACTGGAGATTTTCAGTTCATCTTTTCAGGGGATGTCCTGAAAAATACAGGATACAATATCCAACCCTGCCTTCATCTTTCTATTTTGTTTCCTCTACATTCTTCTGGATTTAATAAATGGTATGAATTATTTGTGGGTTTTTTTTTCATACACATGTACAAATTCATCCAACATGCTATAGCTGTACATGCAGTCCTCGACTTACAACAGTTGATTTAGTGACCATTTGAAATTACAACAGCACTGAAAAAAGTGACTTATGACTGTTTTTCATACTTACGACCATTGCAACATTCCCCATGGTGATGTGATCAAAATTTAGACACTTGGCAATTGAATCTGGGTTGCAGTGTCCTGTGGTCTTGTGATCACCTTTTGACAACCTTCTGACAAGCAATGGGGAAACTAGATTCAGTTAACAACAGTGCTACTAACTTAACAACTGCAGGGATTCACTTAACAACTGTGGCAATAAAAGTGGTAAAATGAGACACAATTCACTTAACAACTGTCTTGTTAGCAACAAAAACGTTGGTCTCAGTTGTAAGTTGAGGACTACCTGTATAAATTGTTGCTTGACCACTTGACTAGATCTTTCTTTGGAACAGTGCTTGTGCCTAGAATGTTGTATACTGAGAAATGAGACTTTGGCTTTCAGAAGTTCTATTAAATGACACTTGTTGTACTTTGATATGCTTTATACAATACAAGTTGTCCTTGACTTATGACCATTTGTTTAACAATGGTTCAAAGTTAAAACAGCTTTGAAGGAAGTTATTTACGACCCATCCTCAAAGTTATGACTGTTGATCCACTCTACAATCGTGCGATTGCAATTTGGGTGCATGGCAACGAACTCATATTTATTGATTACAGCATCTTGCAGTCATGTGATCACATTTTGCGACCTTCTCAGCCAGCTTCCAACAAGCAAAGCCCATCAGGGAAGCTAGATTCTCTTAATGATTATGTGATTCATTTAACTACTATATGTCATTCTCTTAATGACCATGGTAGAAATGATTGTAAAACCAGATCCGGTCACATGATGACTTATGAGGGAATTCTGGTCCCAATTTGGTTATAAGTCAAGGACTACCTGTAGACTAGAAAATTAAGAGGCCCAGGAAGAACTCATTTAAATCAGTTGTGGTTATATTAAATAAAATCCAATAATATTCCTTTAAAAAAACAACTGAGATTTCAATACACCCCCTCCCCAAGGCTGAGCAATTCTAGGGCCATTTGTAAGAGGACACCTTTGGGGAAGAGCAGCTCCATCTTATTTTTGGGTGAAGTGTCTCCTCATTCTGCCCTGGACCATATTTTTCAGAGGCACTCTGTTGCATGCGCTATAGCTGTATTGTCAGAACCAAAGTATGTGATAGCTAAATCAAATGCTAGTGAGAACTGCCCATAGACCAACTTTCTAATTTTTCTAGTCTACTTTGTCTTTACTTTACGATAATTCCTTCTTTTCCTTAAAAAAAAAAAGCATGGATATGTCCATGGAGCTTCTAGACACCATTCCTGATTTGAGGGCAGTTTTGTTTTTCTCCCACTCTTCTCAGCATTCTCCCAAGAGAGGACCCACTTGCTTTGGCCAGAGATCTAAAATAGCTTGCAAAGGATCCCACAAAATCAAATTGAGGCACCTCATGTGTCTTTAGGACTGCAGTTTCTTAAGCCATCTTCACTGTAAATGTATGTAAGTTTATGATATTTAAGATAAATTCAAAAAGGGTTGTTGCTAGGGCTGTTCATGCTTTAAAAAAGTTTGAAAAAAGTATTTCAGACTTAGAAGAATTCCAGAAATTCTCTGCTCTTTGTTAAAGAAGAGGCAGCCATTTTTCTGACTGCCTATCTAGTCTGGAAAAAAGAACACTGTGCCTGCTTTAAGAAATTTGCATACTGAAATTCTTGGGAATCTTAATGTAGCCATAACATTTTTAGACTCATTCAGAAGCCTGGGGTGGGGGTGGGGAAACAATGGCTTTTTTAATTGAAGGAATTTAAAAACATTTTCAGACCCCAGAATCTTAGTTTAATTTTTGTTTTGTTTTGTTTTTTAACTGTGGAACCTCTGAGCAAAAAGCAAAGTTTTGGTGAAAGAAAATTGACTGAATGCACTTTTTTTTCTTAATTCTGTAATGGCACCCCATCAAGTTGCCCGTGGGTTCCAAGCAAAACAGTCTGAAAAGCTTTAATGAGTAGCAGAGAAGTGCTGAACTGGCAGAGGGCCCAAAACACTTATTTTTTTCAAATTATCTTTGAAAGGTGCACAGCCACATTAGTTAATGTTTTATTGCAAGCAGTTGAAAAGAGGGATATCGGATCTCAGAAGCTAGAATGGTGTTTCATAGGTGGTCAATCAGTGTTTCATATAGCAAGCATTTCTAGTGAGTCATTTAATTTGAAAGAAGGCTACACGTTGAATAATTCAAAAATAAGTGGAGAAATACCATAGTAATCATAACAAAGCCCTATTCCAGCATTAACCCAGTTTTGGACTGAAACACTAAGCTCGGCCATTTGCATAGTATAAATTGTAGAACTCAGTTTTTGGAAGGATGTTTGTGTGCATGTACACACTTTTAGCTTACTTTTCCATGTATAAACGTTTCCCAAAGCATATACTTGAAAATTCTGTGAATATGTATTTATAGAGAAGGGATATCAAAGTGAAATGTGGATCTCCACATTTCACATTATTTATAATGGACATTCTTTTTTTTTTTAAATCACCTTGGTTATGAATGCTATCTAGCTCCATTGCCATTAAAATGCAGTACCTATTACAATACTTCCATACAATTTTTTTTCCTCTTTGAGTCTTGGTTTAAATATGTTTTCCAAAGAATTAGGTAAATTCTTTCATTTTAATGTTACAACATTGTTTTAAGGTAGTGCTGACATGTGATTCATTGCTCCATACACAAATATATTCTAACCTGATAACTGATGTTCATCTAGTCTAGTAAAAGAGCAAACCCAGGACTCATATAATTGGGGTTTGACAGCAACAATGCTCTCCTGCTGTTTGCTTTTCTAGCAAGTCATTTTAAACCGTATGTTGCCTCCAAGCCTAAAAAATTCATTTATGATCAGTAGGCATAGCTTCCGTGCATTTGTTAAATGTGACTGGCCTTCACCTACATTGGATAGCATTACATTTGTTATTGTACTTTTGACAGCTCTGTAACCAGATATGTGTGTTCCAAGCTCTCTCCTTCAACATTGTCTTTCAAATGTGGCAAGATTAACTAAAAAACGGTAATTCTATGTGCCTGTATTTATGAGTAGACCCCACTGAATGTAATACTCACACCTAAAACTAAGTATGAACACTACAAGGTCAGGATTTGTTTAGTGATTAAATAAATTTACTTAAGACTAAATGAAATGGAAATGTAGCCTGTGTACAGTTTGACTCTGCAGGAGAGAAAAGTTTTTAGCAAAGCAGGACAACACAGTTCTATTATTTTGTCAGCATCAAAAAAGACATAATTTGGAGAATAACTTGGTTCAGTTTGTGGACCACTTGTCCTATAGCTTCCCATTATCAACTAGCCCTTTGTCTTTGGTAATGCCATAAGAAGAGTCTTACTAAAAGAAGAGTCTTTACAAGAAGATATGTGTGTAATGGTTAACAATCAATAGAAAAAAAATTACCTGATCTTCTAAGCCCTACAGATCTTCCGATAGTGTGTTAAATTCCAGGTGCAAAAATTTAAATAAAATCTGATTAATGTGTCAAATTGCAGCTCCAGGCAAAGAGCCAGCTCATGCGACCAACTAATTTCCCTTCCTTGCTTCCCAACTGATAGACACGCTATGGGTCATGAATCAGTGCTCCAGCTGAAGAAGAGACACTTCCAAAGAGAGACTGGAGAGACCAGTTCACCTCTGAGTCAACAGATAGACATGTGGGGAAACCCTCTGTCCCAGTTCTGGTTTTTTTTTTACTGTTCCTTTCTGCAAAATAGCTTTGAATAGCTGTGTGTTTTCCATGGTACAGAAACATGAGCCAATGGCTATGTATGGGGAACAGGATGACTAGCAGAATGACTAGGGCTCTTTTGAATGAAAGAATGAAGCAATGAATGAATCAATAAATAAAGTAGATGTTATCTAATAATTGAAAGAATGCTGGCAAGAGAAGGAGGTATGACCAACTCTCCTTTATAAATAGGAGACGACACATATTTGTGGTTGGTGATTTGGCTCTAGTGCAGCGGTTCCCAACCTTTTCTATACCCCGCACCCCTAGAACATTTCTGATATATTCTCCCACCCCTTACAAAAGTTCAAAATAACGGCAACAAATTATGCATATACACTATAATTTTGAAATTTCTAAACCCAAGTTTTTGCACCCTCTGGAATATCGTCTTGAGCACCCCCCGGCTCGGAACCCCTGCTCTAGTGATTTAGATTACTATAAGGGGTTAATAAATGGCAGGGTCTTGAAAACAGATCAAAACCAGGCATTTTTCCAACACAGGATCACAATATTATTGACTAGAGTTGGACATTTTGATCACATTTACTTGTACTTCAGCAGCTGAACAAACTTCTATTTCAAAACCCCATGTATTTCAAGAGGATTTTTAAAATTATTTTTAAATATCCAAATGGCTTCAGGCTACGTAATCAAAAGATGACCTTCTCCAGATGTGGCAAAGTGACTCTTGAATGGTGCTTGAAGTTCCACTGCCAAAAATGAGGTAAGATTGCTAAATACAGGTAGGGCTCGACATACAATCATGATGGTACCTGCACATTATGGTTGTGAACGGGTCAGTCAAATGACCAACCCAATTTTGTGACCTTTTTTTTTGCAGTGGTTGTTAAATGAACCACTGCAATCATTAAGTGAATCCAAAATGAACACCACAGTCATTAAGTGAAGGAATGGTTCACTATGGACACAGTTTTGCCGAAAACGAAGTAACTGCTGGTTTTCAGCAATATCATCATAAAATGCAGTCATATTGTCCATGAGACGCTGCAAACAGCCATAAATGCAGCTGTGTTACCAACCTCACCAAGTTCAGTCGTATGACAGCGGGAGGGGTCTGACCATTGGAACTTCACATCCAGGTGGTAAGTCCCCTTTGATGGCTTGGTTGTAACTGTGAATGGTTGCTAAGCGAGCAGTCATAAGTTGAGGAATATCTGTATTAGGTTTTTTAAAAAATTGTAGCACTTTGTTACGGAATACCCTCCCATGATAAACTTTCCTGGCACCAAATGTGGGCTATACATGAAGAGCAACCTAGACCTGGGACAGGAAATCTGGGACCCTTTGCAGGTTATCCAGGACATCCTGCTCTTTGAATATACGGATATTGGGGTCCCTGCTGGCTATGCAGAAAAATGGTCTCTTCCTGCAACCCTCAGAATCACTGCTGGAAAATCCTAGCTTTAGGGCTGAGTGGATGTTGTGGTCATGAGTAGGAATAGAATCGCTTTGTGGCGAGATAGGCAGCAAACAAATTTAATAAGATAATTAAATAAAATAAAACCTTTTAGAAGTAAATAGTTCTTTTAGTAAATCGGCTCTGGCACAAGTTAGAGGGGGAAAAGACTTTAATTTTTCTTTCCTCACTATCCTAGATGGCCTGAGATTGTTGGTAAGGCTTTTGTTTCCCTTCTCATCTGTGCTAGCGTTCGGCTGCCAATTCATCAGTGAGCATTGCATATGACCCCGGGGCTGGAAAAAATTGCCCAGCTCATCTAGCTCTTGTAAATGTCTTATATTTTTTTCACCTGCGCCCCTTGGTTTTAAATTCTGGATTTTTTTTATTGCAATTTATTCATGTGGTTGTTCTATTTAGGGGTGGGTATGACATACTTCAGAGCAACTATGTCAATATAGTAATATACAACAAAACATAGTTCATATCAGAAGTGTTTATAGGCTTTATCAGAAGAAGCTTTAACGAAGCTGCTTCATTGAGGCCATTAAAATGGCCATTTAGCAATTGTTACCTTAGAAAACTGGTTTGTTTACTTTCATTTGGTCCTTCCTAAAAATACTGATGAGGCGGCAGTTTTCAAATGAGGCCTATAGGTGGTAAATTCTTCCTAGGACACCGTGAAAACTATTTTTGGACAAGAGTACTTCAGGCTTAAATTCTTATCCTTTACAATGCCTGTTTTTTGGGGGGGGGCAGGGCAGGGGAAGGAGAGGCAAGTTCATATTTGTATGAATTGATCTTAAGTTATTAGCTAATTTGGTTTGTTTTTAAATTTTACTGTGTTACTGTTTTGGTAATGGTGAATCTTTTTGGCTCTGTGTATCAAAAATTCAGAAAATGCCTAACCTGACTCTGCTGGTGTATCATATTCCTGAACAAAAGGGAAACAATTCTCCACATCTAGGCCAACCTGAAGAGTGGCAGCACTAGGGCTGGGCCTAAAGTAGAGGTCCATATCTCAACTTCAGCCCTAAGACCATCACTGCCACTCAAAAAGGCTGCCTCACACCATTCCTCAAGGTGTGACAGGGCCCTGTGGTGTGCCCAAAACTACTCTGGGTCACAAAAGGCCTTCGTTCTTGAAGCAGCTTTAGAGAATGCTCTTTTGTGGCCTCTGCAACCTCCAAAAACTAAGCAAAAAGCACACCCTGTGCTTGTGAGATTTTTGGAGGCTTTGAAGGTCACACAAAAGCCTACTCTATTTTTGCACCGTTTTTACAGCCTTTGAAAATCATGCAAAAAGAAGGTGTGCTTTCAAGAATAGTTGTTGGGTGTTGGTGAATGCTGACATACCATCCAAAACATCTTGGTATATTACCTTTGATGCATGTATCATAAATGCGCCATTACTCACCTATCCAGTTAAAAGTCTGTGGATGTAGAATGACTAAAGCAGCGTAATGTTATAGTGGACATAGAAAAAGGGCAGGGCTTTCACCATAGTGATGCTTTGGTCAGTCTGACATCTTGCCCCTTTCCAATGCTTTGTAACAAGTTACAAAGAGTAAATATACAAAAACCAGTCAACCCCAGTGGACACAAGCAACATTCAAATGAGCTGGGTGAAATAAAACAGTCTTTGGTTCTCTGCTAACAACCATGAGAGAAGGAGCTTTACAATCTTCTGGGGAGAAAAAGTTTGAAAATGTGGGGCTGCCACTGAGAAGGCCATCTTGTCCATGTAAATAGCTGCTGAGCAAGTTAGAGCAGATGGATGGATTGGTTTGTTAGTGGAGAATTAGGGAAAATTAGTTCTCCAGCATGGTGGATGTAGAATCCACTGATTGGGTTATTTCAGCCTTCCTGCTCAGAGAGACTAAGTCAGAGCTTTAGTCACGCCTCCCTTTGGGTGTGTCTTCCCAGTTTTGACTTAGTCTTAGGCTCAGCAGCAGGCAGTTTTCTTGGCGCCATTGGAATATTCTAATTTGATTACTTTAATTCGGTTTTGTTATTCTAAATTGATTCTAAATTTCTAAATTCTCTAAATTTATAGCTGTTTTGGGTTTTGGCTAATTCTTTAAGGACTCTGTCCTTCCTAGGGCCTTGAGCCTCTTAGGCTCCGGCAGGGCTCTTCTCCTCCCCTCGGGGCCTTCAGGCCTTCCGCACGCAGGACTCTCGGGTAGTTTTCACCCGTCTCTTCGACATCTCTGCAAGGCGAGCGGACCCCACAGCTGGCGGATCTTCGTCCAAGCTCCAGGCGCACGGGGCTCCGGTGTTGGATGCATCGCGGACTTTCACGTCCCTGAACCACAAGTTCCAGGATGGGGGGGGAGCGGGGAGCACAGCCTCTCGTCGTGCTTCGTTTCCCCTTAGATTTCAAGCCGTCTCCCTCGCCAGAGGTACGAGGAGTTGCGGCCGCCATTTTGACCACGTGGTCGCCAGGCGGTCGCCATTTCAGTCTCCGCTGACAGCCACCATTTTGAATTAGGGCCTGCTAGGCCGCTCTTCGGAGCAGCTGTCATCTTGACCTGGGCTGCCAGGTCCGAGCGGGGGACCAGATAGCAGATAGTATTCAGGGGCTCTGAGGTCCATAGGCGGTCGCCTTTTTGCCATCCAGACCAGGTTGTGTTGGCTAAGCCGGGCCTTCAGTGGTTATCCGGGGCCGCATGGCAGGCCTACAAGGAGGCTTTTGTGTATTTTTAGGGGGTTGTTTCTGTCTGTTTTTTTTAAATTATTATAGTAATATTATTGTAAGACTGCTTTAGGAGGCAACATTAGGAGTAATAATACGGCACCCAGTGGGCTCCAGATTGTCCTCGGTCCTGTCCTGGAGTGAGGGTTTCTTCTGACCGCCTGTTACTGTTAGCAGTGGCCTTTAGCCACCAGGCCTAATCGGACAGGCTTACCAACCTGTCTGGCTGTCCTGTCCTTGCCATTTTGTTCAGTGTGAGGAACGGGTGCGTTCCATCTCTGACTATTGATCTGCGTCCTTGGTTCCCCTCTTTTTCGCTAGATATCCTGCAGGCCCTATCTAGTTGCAATGGCAGACAGTTCTTCGCCACTGGCAACACAAGTCTCTGGTGCACCCCCTGTGCAGTCAAAGCGCAGATCTACTGAATTGGAAGCAGGGGGTAAGAAAAAAGCCAAAACTAAACATCTGACTACTAAAGAGACTTCTAAGTCAGCTGAGCGAGAGGCCTCGAGGAGGCACCAGGCACTGGAGAGGGAATTCTCCAAGGCACAGCGGCTCCTATCCAGCGGGGCCGAACCGGTTCCCCCCGCCCCACTGGATACTGCTACCTCGGAACTGCCCTTGGCGCCTGTGCAAGAAGACACCTGGACCAATTCTCCTCTGGGGGCAACCAAACAGGCAGTTCCCTCTCACTCTTCCCCCTCCTTACAGCAGGGTCCCCAAGTGGTTCATGCTCCAACGGTGGTTGGGGCTGTCCCTAGGGACCAAGGGGATATGTGGTCTCAAAGCCAATTCCAGGCATTCATGCACCATGCCTTTGTTCAATTTATGTCCTCCTCAAGGAGTTCGCAGGTTCCCTACCAAACTCTGCCACCCCCTGCAAGTCCTTCTTCTCTGCAGGGATGCACCATGGCACCAGGTTCAGATATCTCTGAAACTTCCTCTCAGGTAGGAGCGGGGGAGTCCGTGGACTTGGCTATAGCTGACACCCCTATGTCAGAGCATGAGGCGACGCCCGATTAGGCATCTGCCTCGTGTCTCTTTGACCCATCCGTCTTTAAATGCCTTCTCTTGAAGGCCTGTGCTACCACTAATCTGACCTCAGTTCAGGAGGAAAAACCTTCTACCTCCGCAGATCAGGAGTCCAACCCTTTATTTGCAGTGAAGGTCATGGACCATAAGCAAATTCCTTGCCCCTTCGTGTTCCGGGATGCGGTTGAGGCCCACTGGTCATCCCTGGCCACTACCCCCAAAGAAAGCAGTATGGAGAAGAAGCTGTACAACATCTCTCCATCATTTGCCTCCATACTAGCCGTCCCTACGGTTGATCCTCCCCTAATTTCTTTGTTTTCTAATTCCGCCGTCTCAGGTGACATGGCAGAGGTTATGAAGGCGGAGGACAAGAAGTTTGAGTTCGCCTATAGAAGAGCTCATCAGGCTTCGGGACTGGCCATAAAGGCTGCGACTTCAGCTTCTTTCTTCCCCAGGGCGGCCATCATGTGACTCTGTGATCTTCAGACCTTGGTTCCCCCTGATCAGGTCAGAGTACACCAGACACTTGTCAAGCTGATGGTGGCCTCACAATACATGGCGGACGCCTCTCTCCATTCGGCCAAGTGCTCGGCCCGATCCATCGGCGCCACAGTGGCCTCTCGCAGGCTACTATGGTTAAAACAGTAGAGAACAGATTTAAAGGCCAAATGGCGTCTCTCCACTTCCAAGTACGCCGGAAAGGATCTGTTTGGCCCTATTCTCGACCCACACGTGGTCGAGGGTAAGGACAAGCGCAAGGTTCTGGTGCACCCCTCCAAGAAGTCCGACAGGCGGCCACAGCAGGACTCCCGCAGACAGTCCTTCCGTCCCTCGGGCTCTTGGGAGTCGCAACAGCCCTTTTGAGCAGGGCAGTCCTGGGATTGGCCCAGAGGTTTGCGATCCTTCCCCCAGAGGCAGGATATCAACAGGACCACCTGAACACCGGAGCCAGGGATCAGTCTCAGGCCAAACGTCCCTTCAGAGGTTCTGGGGGTCGTCCCTACAGACGCTTCAAGTGATGCCATCGGGGGTTTTCCGATAGGAGGGTGCCTGGGACAGTTTTACCAGGTCTGGGAGCAGACCACCACCGACTCTTGGGTCAGGGATACTGTCAGATGGGGTCTGGCACTCGAGTTTTATGCGCTCCTTCACGATCGCTTCCTACAGTGCCCAGTATCACGGAATCCCTCAAAAGCACGTCTCGTATCCAACGCCATCAAATATCTCTTAGACATCAGGGCCATAGAGCCAGTACCAAGGGGTCAAGATGGAACAGGTTTCTATTCCATCCTGTTCATGGTCCCTAAGGCATCAGGAGGATGGAGGGTGATACTGGACTTAAAGGGTCTGAACCGATTCTTAGTATACAGAAGGTTCAAGATGTAGACCCTAAAGTCAATACTGGCCGGTATCAGGAAGGGAGATTTTCTCTCTTCCATAGACCTTACCAAGGCCTTCCTCCACATCCCAATCTCCCAGGAGCACCGCAGGTTCCTGCGATTCTGTTATGCACACTGGCATTATCAATACCGGGCCTTCCTGTTTGGCCTGTCTTCGGCCCCAAGGGTCTTCACGAAGGTCTTAGCGGTATTGGCAGCCCACCTTCGGATGATACCGGTGCGCGTACAGTGCTACATACTCGTACAGTCCAGGTCCCTTCAGTCAGCAAGATCAGATCTGTGGACCACCATCCAGATCCTTCAGGATCACGGCTTTTCAGTAAATTTCAGGAAAAGCCATACTTCCCCCATAAAACGTCTACTCCATCTAGGGGCCCTGATAGACTCCGCCCTTTGTAGGGTCTATCTATCCCAGGAGCGACGGTTGAGCATCCGGAAATTAGTATTCCAGATTCGGGGTGCGAGGACGGTTCCTCTGGTACAGTTGTCCCAGCTCCTGGGAAAGATGGTATCTTGCATGGGCATAGTCCCGTGGGCAAGACTACACTCAAGGAGCCTCCAGTGGTTCCTCCTCCCCTTTCAGAAGCAGAACCTCAGCGCCTCCTCCAGAAGGATCCAGGTTCCGTTCCACATCCTCTCATCCCTCCAGTGGTGGTCTTCCACAGCCATGTCCAAGGGGACCATATTCAAGGAGCCCCTCAGGCTCGTCCTGACCACAGATGCCAGTCTGTTCGGTTGGGGGGCTCACCTCCAGACCCATTTGGCCCAGGGGCGATGGTCCAGCGTGGACCTCAAATAAAATATAAATTGGCTGGAACTCAGGGTGATTCATCTGACTCTCCGCCATTTCTCCTCCCTAGTGTCAGACAAACATGTCCTAGTCCTGACAGACAACGTGGCGGCCAAGGCTCACGTCAACAAACGGGGGGACACATTCCTGGCCCCTTCTCCAGGAGGCCATGGAACTAGGTTTGTGGGCAGAGGCCCACTTGGGCTCAATCAGGGCGGAACACATTTCGGGGAAGGCAAACCGACAGGCAGACTCATTGAGCAGGGCGACTGTGGACCACTTAGAATGGCGTCTGGACACGAGGCTGTTCGATATGATAGTGAACAGGTTCGGCAGGCCATGCCTGGATCTCTTTGCCTCCCCGTCCAATGCCCAACTCCCCAGATTCTTCACCAGGTTCCTGATGGGGGCTGAGGGGACGGATGCCCTTCGGTGCAGGTTGCCCGAGGGTCTGCTATACGCTTTCCCTCCCCTCCCGCTGATACAAGCCACCATTCGCAGGCTGATATTAGAGCGAGCGGAAGTAATATTGGTTGCTCCATATTGGCCTCGACGCCCGTGGTTTGCAGACCTAGTGGATCTGTCCCTGTCTCCGCCGTGGAGGTTCCCCCCTGGACCAGGTGGCTCTCAACCAGGGGGAGCTCCTCCATCCGGACCCTCAGTGACTCCAATTAGCCGCTTGGCACTTGAGCGGGAGAGTCTAGCTAGGCAGGCCTATTCCTCGGGGGTGATCTCTATGATCCAGGCCTCCAGACGCCCCTTGACAAATCGGATTTACGACGCCACTTGGAAAAATTTCTGCCAGTGGTGCACCTCACGTAAATTGGACCCTCTTTCAATTACAGTCCGTAACATTTTGGATTATCTGCTGGATGGCATTTCCAAGGGCTTGTCCACTAACACCATCTGTAGGCAGGTTGCGGCCTTGTCTACGGTCCTCACCTGTGATACTCTGGGTCCACTTTCTCATCACCCAGCGATCTCCGCTTTCCTTAAAGGGGCGACCAATTCCGGTCCTCCCACAGTACATAGATACCCATCTTGGGATTTACCTACTGTGTTGCAGGCCTTGACCACTGCTCCTTTCGAGCCTCTCCAATCTTGCTCTCTGCATTTTCTCTCTTTGAAGGTGGCCTTTTTAGTTGCTATCACTTCGGCCAGAAGGATTTCGGAGTTGGCCGCCCTCTCAGTCAGGGAAGATCTCTGTATCTTCCATGAGGACAGAGTGATCCTTAGATTAGACCCCTCCTTTATCCCCAAAGTGAACACCGGTTTTCATAGATCATTGGATCTAGTTTTACCAAATTTCTGTCCAAGTCCTTCTCACAGGCTAGAACGCCAGTGGCACAAGCTGGATGTGCGCAGGGCTCTGCGCCTCTACATAAAGCGTACTGGGTCCTTTCGCAAGTCGGAGGCCTTGTTTGTCTCCTTTCAGCCATCTGCCATGGGCAGGAAGATGTCCTCTTCCACCATTGGCAGGTGGATTAGGGCTTGTATTGCTAGGGCATATGCCTCCCAGTCACTTCCGGTTCCAGTTCGTATCACAGCTCACTCCACGCGCAGCGCAACAACCTCTGCGGCCTGGTCTACCCAGGCTTCTGTAGAGGAGATTTGTAGGGCGGCATCTTGGTCATCCCCATCTTCATTCATTACACACTATAAGATTGATAGGTTTGCCGCGGCGGACGCCGCATTTGGCAGACGGGTTCTTCAACAGGTCGTTTCCTCTAGGGAGACACCAGCCTAGACCTTCCCCCCCCAGGGTACATGGGGGGCTTTGGTATGTCCCAATCAGTGGATTCTACATCCACCATGCTGGAGAAGGGGCGTTATCTTACCTGAACGCCTTTTCTCAGCATGGTGGTGTAGAATCCACACACCCCCTTGGACAGGTGTCTAGGCTTGTGTATTGTCATTTTTTTGTATTTTTGGAGTCATTGCGTCAGAGTTTGTCAGGATCCTTCGCCTCGTCAAAACTGGGAAGACACACCCAAAGGGAGGCGTGACTAAAGCTCTGACTTAGTCTCTCTGAGCAGGAAGGCTGAAATAACCCAATCAGTGGATTCTACACCACCATGCTGAGAAAAGGCGTTCAGCTAAGACAACGCCCCTTCCCTGTAACTAAACGACTGAAATTGAGAGGTGTGTAACTGCAACACGTTTATAAACAATATAATGTTGTCAAGTCCTTTCTGGGCTATTTCTTTGTCAGTTTAATAACATGAAAATATTCCACTGTCAGATCCGACTGTGATCATTAAGTGCAGCGTCACGAGACTTGCAACTTTTTGCTGACTTCCCCATTGATTTTGCTTGTCAGAAGCTGGCTGTGAAGGTTTCAAATGGCGACCATGTGACTGCAGGATGCTGTGACTCTTGTAAATGTGTGCGGGTTGCCAAGCACTGGGTAATGATCATGTGACCATGGGGATGTTGCAATGGCTGCAACTTCGAGGACCGGTCATAATTTTTTTTTTGTTCAGCAATATTGTAAGTTTGAACAGTTGCTGAATGAGCAGTTGGTAAGCGAGGACTACCTGCGTTCTTTTAGTGGCCTGATCTTTGTATGGGAAAGACTTAATAGAAATGCCACAGAGAAAAATGTATTACAGAGAAGACTGTTTTTAAAACGATGAAAAGGTTGGTTAGAAATTACAGAGCAGGTTAATGATGGCTTGGTTTGGACAAAGGAAATGTGTTAAACTTTCACAGATGAGTTTTGAGCCTTCCTCTCCACCCCAAAGGATTTGGGACAGGAGTGAAATGACAAACGGAGGCTTTTTCTGCTGTTTCTCTTTATTTAGCTTTGGGAGGGTGGGGTCAGATATAGTGTGCTTCATTCTTCTGGAAAAGCTAGAGTGGATTTACTACTTCAGTCCATAGAACATTGTTAGTCTTAAGACACAAGAAGATTTTGTTGCTGTGGAAATTGCTGTATGCGAAAATCCCTGTGTGTTTACCTGAGTACAAATGACCAGTGGGAGCCCAGAAGAAAGTAAAAGTTATAATGTTGGAGAGTGATTTTTTTTTTTAATGGAGAACTGAGATTGTTTTTTTCCATCTGGACTCTGGACTCAGTTTATACAAAATTCTATGTATATAATTAAAATAATTATCTTGAACACTGTTTTCTTGTGATTTTCTGACTTGGAAAGAATTAAACTGTTATTTGAAATTCTTAATTCAAAATATAATTATTGCAATGATATTGTGGAACAGAGAAGGCAAAGTTAACACACAATAATGATCCATTGCTCTGGTGTTACAGACACAAATGGTTTTCCTTGGCAGGATGTTTTTTTCCTCATAGCTTTAGGTCTCAGACAAAATAAATAATGCTTGAGATTTGTTGCTCATGGTCCCATTTTTGGCTTGTTGTAGGCTGCTTGAAGAATATATAAACTGAATTAGTTTGCTGTGTGCATGCTTGTTTGGAAATATCATTTTTGTCTCTCTCTTATCATCTTTCTTGATTCAGCAATATTCAGGAGACATAAAACAAATTGTTTTCAATTAATTTGTGAAATTCCTTGCCATGAAGGGTGTTTGTTGCTAGCTTCAATTCTTTAGAAGAGGAAGCCTATCTGTAGTCAGGATGGTCAGAAATCAAGCCCATATCAATAAAGTGTTTGTTGGGGGTGGGGTGGGGGAAGGCTATCACTGAATGTTTATCACAAGCATGCCCTCTTGAGAATCTTGGGGCTACCTGGCTGGTCAGGGTCAGAGACAAGCTCCTGTAAAGGACTTTCTTTTGGTCTATCAGTCAGTTCATGAGATGGCATACGGTACTACCTCGGCAATATTTTAATTGTTAAATAAATCCAGAAATATAATCCAGTGAGAAAATTAAGCTTCTGCCCACTAGATGATTGACAGTGTCTACTACCCTTGTCTAAAAGTCTAAATCCTTAATCTTTCTAAGCCACCCTGTTGAATAGATGGCTTTTACAGCTTTTCCGTTTAGGCTTTTTTTGCTGTGAAGAAGGGCCGGCGCTTTTAAACCGAGAGGGTCTTCACAGCCTCCTTAATGCTGCTTAGAAGGAAAGCATGTCTGAATACTTCTGATGGCAGCTCCGATAATGTGGCAAACAGAATCAAATAAATCGGCTCTCTAGAATGAAATGCTAATAAGTATGCTTATAAGGGCATTAATTCTGTTGATGCCTTTTGAACAACATTATTAAATGTGTTTCTTTATTGTACAAAAAAAAATTGAAGTGATTTAATCATGGAACTGTTCAAACGAAGCTTTAAGGATGCTCTCAAACATTATAATTCGATGACCACACCTTTTGTAGCACAACGCTTTGGTTTTAATTTAAATGTTTTTAAGTGTTTATCCTTGAAATAGAAATCCTTCCATTGTTTTCTAGAGAAGTGTTAGAGAAGATGGTGTTTCTCCGCCACCCACTCCACTCTGGTGTACTGCAGTGATATTGAAACACAGTCATACTTCCTGACATTACTTTTTCATTTTCTTTTAAAATAACATTTTATATATATTGCAATGATATATATATATATATATATATATATATATATATATATATATATATATATATATATATATATATATATATATATATATATATATATATATATATATAGTTGAAGTAAGAGGTGTATGTGTCAGTTGTACAATTAAGTGGCCACTTCTGGATTAAGTTGTACCTTGCCTTTAAAACTCCAGATGTTTGTAGGCTCCTATATTTTTGCTTTCTCCATATTCTCAGCTCAGTTTCTGTCTATATGCACTTGCCTCTAAAAGCTTTATTTTCCTTTTCCACTCAGACAATTGCTCCACTTATGAAGAAAGAGTGGGGCTGGGCTTCAACAATGGCAAATGTGAAGAAGGATGATTTTGTTTTTGGAGCCCTTGCCATCCCTTTTCCAAAATAAAGCACAGTGGATTCTTTTTTTAAGCATCATTTGTCTCAGATTTTAGGGCTGAAGGTTTCCAACCAGGGGTTCTTTAGAAATCTGAGAGGAGGAACAAGGCTATCCATGTGTGTGTTGTAGTCTTTGCTCTATGAGGCTATTTCCACGGCTGCTTTTTTATAATCCAGCACACTCACCCTTTCCCTCACCTTGGCATATATTTTGCTCCTGCGTTCTGTCCCTTCCTTTCATGAAACCAAACAAATTGAAGATAATGATTAGTAACCAACTGCAAGGCTGAAATTCCACGTACAGCAGTTAACTCCATTTTACAAAATGTCCTCAATCTAGTGAATTATGATGCAGTTGTTCTTCTCTGCTAGCAAATAGCAACAAGCAGTTTAGAGTTCCTCTGGACAAAGGCCTGCAGCCAGCATTTCATTATGCCTAGTCACTTTGTGTAGTGGGAGGGGTTGAAGAGAAAGAAGGAAGAGAAAGGAGGAGAGGGAGGGGAGGCAGAATAGGCTCTGCATACTCTATATAAAGTAATGCATTTAGCAATGGTGTGAAAGCTGGGCCTAATTGTTTAATTTGATGAAAACCTGCCTCAGCCATGTATAAGGGTTGATCTTTAAAATGGTACACAAAGGCGAACTGCAGAAATGTGTACATGTCTGTTGACATCCGCGTTTCCATAGCCATGTCTTTGGTGAATAGTCTGTTTTGGTTTTAATTCTGTGAATAGGGCTAAGATACAAATGAAGAAATTCCTTAACAGAAAAGGCAGCCAACTATTGGCAGCCCCCAAAATATGTGTGCAGTAATTAGTTATCACTCCTCAAGCCACTACCACGAACCACTGAAGTGTTTAGATACTAGCTAGATAAATGCAGGAATAAAGTGGTACTTATATTCATTTAAGGAGCAAAGATGCTGTTGCTTGATGTTCTCATGAATGGACTGTCACTGTAATAATTCAGTGCAGTGTTCTGAATGGATTAGAGCTTTTAATATTAACGTGGGTAGTTCCTTTTTAATACAACTTTTTTTCCCTCAGAAGGTGATTCTGATCATTTTTGATTTTACATTTTGTTAATGCAGAAAGTAAGTTGCTTAAAATTGGCTGTGTATTGAGTTGAAAGTATCCTGCTGGTCCATAAATTCTCTGGTGTCTACTAGATGTTTCATCAGGGAGACTTCCAATAAAAATGATCTATTTTAGAAATAATATTGTTTAGTGGGTTGAAATGTGTAATAAAATTAGACCTTCAGTCTTCCAAAGTTAGTACTTAGATAGACCCCTTGGGATGGCAAAATGGCTGTATAAGCAGATGAATCCGACAGTTCTACTGATGGATACATTTGTCAGTCTCTGTTACAAGTATAATATATTCTCATATCTGTAATCCTGACACTGTTACATCCAAATGAAATCAACGTGAGGTTGTCATCTTTAAGCAAATATGTTAAGTGTTGTCTTTTGTGCTGTGGATTTGAAAGAAAGGGGCCCAAGGGAGCCAGCATCATGCAAATGGAACAAATCCCATTTCTTCTGAGCTATTCTGGTTTTTTCTCCCCCCCCCACCCCCTCGGCAGCTGGCTGTGTTATCTTTGTGTGTTTCTCTGAGTGCTGACAATTCTTTCAGTGATCTAAGTTAGGGCACATTAGAAAGTGGAAGCAGCTGTCTGTCGCTGTACTGAAAGACATGTTTGCTCTACTGCAAAGATGAAGGACCATGAATCCTTGACATAAACATTCCTCCCCCCCTTTCCTTTTTTCTTTTCCTTTTTTTTTTTAACTTTCCAACATGATCAACATTCAGACACACAGATTGTCTGCTTGGACAGTTTTTTGTTCTGACTGACAGCATCTGGCATAGACAAATTTCGAAATACATAGCATGGCATGCTTGGAATTGGAACATCCTTTTTTATTAATCTCCTTGTTTAAAGTATTCATTCACATTTCACAAAAGGTTAAAGCTTTGAGATGGCTGGAATGTTTATGTTAAATGAATAAGCTGCTAATGAAATACCTTGAATGAACTCCAAATACTTATTACCTGCATTAAAACAAAAATAAAAAATAAAGACCTGATTAATTTAGGCTTTGGAGGTGGAAAGTATAAAGTTCTCATATTATCTTAAGCTACCTGCCAGAGAATAGAATACCAGGATTTAAAAAAAAATATTTTTAAGATTTAACTAAGTGAAACATGATTTGTTTTAAATCATTAAGTATTTAGACCTCTCTCAATGCTATGAAACACTGCCATTCAGGATTCTATTTGTCTAACTGAATCTTTCATTGTTAGAAAGACCTTTCATGCAAAAAATCTTTGTATAAAACATTTAAGACATTTTTTTTTCTTCAATGTGAGAATTTTACACTTTGCGGTTTAGTGAATTCTTGTATTCAAATGATATTAATGGAGAATGTACCTTGCTTTAACAAGGCATCCCTTTGTAAAATCTTTCCCCACACATATGCATTTGTTATGCCACTTATTTTCATAACCAGGTTAGTGAAGCAGACATTCTTTTTTAGCACTAATGTAATAGCAGTCTAAAAGATAGGTATACGAATTGGGGTCTGAATTGCCTATCTGCTAAAACCCTTGTGCAGTATTTGGCTTTAGTGGCTGCAGTTTTAGGTTGATTCAATACCGTGGGGAAGAAAAAGATGGCTTCATGAATAGAATAAACAAAATAGGCATGACATCTATTTAAGTGCTTAACAGCAAACATAGGTATGCACAGAGGTTTATTTTAATCTTTTCTTTTTTATGAAGCTCTGTTTGTTCAGTACTGTATGTGGGGGCAGGGGAGTGAGCCGCTGCATTAGACAAGGTCTGCTAATTGTGAGCAGATGAGGCTTGCATTCCTTGGATATACACAGGAGAGGACCCTTGCCTTAAGATAAATTCTGACAAATATCCAATACAGCGTGAAATAGAAACATATAAGCGGTTTTAGTTGCATTCCAAATAAGTGCCCTGTTTAAAACCTGAGTGCCTGTATCAAGCTTTCCTTAACCTGGCATTGTCCAGATGTATTAGACTACAATACCCATCCTCTAGGCTGGCAGGGTTGCAAACTATAAGAGTTTTAGTTCAAGGCATCCAAAGGGGGCCCTGTAGAGGAAGGGCATATTGTGCGGTTCACATTTTGTCTTTCAAAAATATCTAATAAAAAGAGGTCTAGGTGGAAGCTACCTATGGCATTAACCTACTCATTGTAATGTGTTTATGTTATTAGGCACAGGATCATGTTCTGAAAATGTATATATCAAAGAATGTAATTAAATTTTTTAAAAAATCTTAAAAAAACTAAATATTACCTATTCCTGTTAATGTATTTTGGACAAAATCCTCTTACTGGATTTCCTTTGTAATGGAAACATGAATTGAATGTATTCTACATTTTATGCACATAACCGTTGGAATCTATAAATGAATTTCACGTTGAAATCAGGATGCAATGGCAATCAACTTTTAACATCGCAGATGTCATTAGTATGGTAAACTCCTATCACTGTATTTTACCAGTTAAAAGTGAGGAGTGCATATTTGCCTGTGTAAGCAAACTGGGAATAGGCTGGAGCACACAATTCCCTGGTGCAAAAGAAAGGTTTAGCAGTAATGGTTTTAATCTGGACTTGTAGAGGATTCAGGAGCATCCATAGATCTGCTCCAGTAATTACCATACCCCAAGTGGCACCAGCAGAGACATTTGCCTAAAAATGTGATGTCTTCATTACACTGTTTACATTTTAATTAGAAACATGAAAATTTACTGATTCATGTGGACCACTGTAGTTTAAGTGGGTTTATTCTCCAACCAATAAATCATTTAATAATAAAAAAGAGCCCTGGAGTCAGCATATGTAGTTTACTGAGAATCATTCATGGGAATAATATGTTAGCATTATAAGCTGCTTTTAAAATATGTTTTTATTTTACTAGGGGTAAAATTTGCATATAAATTAGAGAATGGCATTTTAAATTGGCCATCATTTTATGCATGATACTACATATATGCAAATTACATGTGTGCATAATATATGCACGTATCCCGGGATGTCGGACTTAAATGTCTGAGGCGAAAGGCTGCAAGCGCACATTACAAATGAACACTTAGCACAAACTCTGTAGGAATTAAAAAGGTGCCCAGTTCCCTTTCGTATTCATTCACACATACCTGGTATAAGTTATCTTTTTTGTTGTTACCCATATAGAGAAATATAAAATGCACGTAATGTTTGTATGTATGTGTCTTTATATGTATGTATGTATGTATATATATATATATATATATGTATGTATGCATGTATGTATGTGTATATATGTGTGTGTGTGTACGTACATACACACACACATGTGTAAGATTGAGAGTATCTTGGCGACGTTTCGACGAGGTCCCACTCACACGAAGCCGAAGATCCCAGCCTGAAGATGACGAATATGCCAAGACCTGCATACCTGTACTCGTGAAAATCTACGAAAACACACACACACACACACACACACACACACACACACACACACACACACACATATATATATATATATATATATATATATATATATATATATATATATATATATATATATATATATATATATATATATATATATATATATATATATATATATATATATATATATATATATATATATATATATATATATATATATATATATATATATATATATATATATATATATATATATATATATATATATATATACCCAGGTCGTTACAACACAAAAGACTAATGGGCACACAGCCAGCACCTCAACTACTCAGGATGTTACGAAACAGCCAAACAATCCACAAACAATAACTCCAACACAGCCAACCAATCCACCTACAGCAAGTAAGCCAGTACTCTACATACCCCCACCAATACCGGTATATATAGAGAGACGGCAGCTCCGATCACACTTTGCTCGCACAAGCACGAAGCCAAAGACCCCAGCCTGAAGATGACGAGTGGGACCTTGTCGAAACGTCACCAAGATACTCTCAATCTTACACGGGAAAAGACCCAAATACATCAAGACTGCATACCTATACCCGTGAAAATCTACAAAAACAAATATAACCCTTCCCCAAATCATGAATGTCCACAGTACTCTATGGACATTCACATCCCAAGGCAGAACCGGCATGATTCTGAGATACAGAGGATCAATGTGCTGATGATCCAGAGAACTGTCCCATTTCACCAGTTTAATTGTACATTTCCTTATTCTCTATGACCCCCCCCTCCCAAATTCTGCATTCCTCCACCCCCCATGCTTTCTACTAAATATGCATTAAGAAAAGCTAAGTAAAAAAAAGTATTGCTTCCTTTTCCTATTTCACTCTAGTTGATTTTTGAGATAATATTGAACCTGGTTGAATTTTTGCTTAACGCAATGCCCTCATTTTGTCTTGGTTTACTTTTTGTCTTGCTCCTTTTACATACGAAAGATCAGTTACAATCATTGGCAGAAAACATTAATCACAAATCATGTAGATTTATGATTTATCTTAATGACATTTTATAATCTTTGTAAGGAATTTCTCATCCTCATTGTCTTTCCATTTGGATTGGGCAAGGGAGAATGCTTCTTATTACACATCTTCTAATATTTTAATTCCTATGGGTATTTTTTTAAAGGTAGCTAGATAACAGAATAAAAACTGAATCATTTTAAAACATTTTTTAAACCACTTTCTAGAAATGCATCTATTTTAAGTTAATTAAATCCCCTCCAATAGTTTTTATTTAAGACATTTAATTCAATGTATATTATTTAATTTCATTTACAGCAGTGTGGTCCAGCTCTTGAGGCTACACTGATTGTTTTAAAGGTTATAACCTAGTCTTAAAGTATGTACTGTACGTGAATAAATATTTCCTGTCTGTTGCTGTTAAATGGAACTGAAGCAGGGAAATGAATGTACATATTTAAAAACAGAAGATACTAGGTGATTTCTTTAAATTAAAATTATTCACTATCTTCCCCCTCTCCCCAAGACAATCTCTCCCGTTTCCCCTTCATTTTTGGGGTCTGGAAAATGTGATGCTTTGACTGTAAATGTTGACAGGGACCGACTTTTGAGTAAACATGCTAAAGCACGGGGCAATAAAATGTCTTTTTTCCCCCTTTTCTTACTGTTGCCTTATAAGAGTTTATGTTGTGAATGAAGCTGGCTGTTGGCTGATTGTCAACCATTGATTATGAAATTCTGTAAGCTTATCAGCTCTTTTGCTTTGTTAAAAAAAGGGGGGGGATGATGACTGCCATGAAGGTTTAAGGTTGCTGGAATAAGAAGCCGTGTAATCAGATTGGAAAATGGTGTTGTGCTTCTCTGCTTGGCAAAGCAGCTGGCAGTGAACCTACAGAGATGCGGAGGGACTGCTGAACTGACCACTTTGTTAGCAAATCAGCTTGCCTGGAGAAAACAGCAGGGTGAAAAACCTCAGTCTTGTGATGGTATGTAATGCCAGAAACAACACCTCTTGTTTTGCTAAATGTATCACCTGACAATTAGCTCCTGTTGCAGTGAAGCTGGTTTCTTTAGGACCCTCTTCCTGTTTTAATCTAACTAGCCTGCTTCCCACAATAAGGCATCGTCCATGAATTGAACCAATCCATTAATTTTATCACCTTTCTGAAACAAACTAATCAGGTAGCGGAGAACTGGGCTTTCTGCACTGCTATAATATTCTTTATATGGGGGGGGAGGGAGGGTCAGAGAGAAAAAAATGTGTCTTTTTAAACCTTAAATTCTCCAAATCCTGACTTTTCCATTTTGAACCCACAGCTTAAGAAAACATTTGTATAAGAATTGAACTAATCATCATAACAGTAAACAAGGTGAATGAGGGATCCTATCATCTTTTTCAGAATGGAGAGATTCTCCTGTTTGTTTAGGCCTTTCTATATGCTGTCAGCCCAAAAGTCTTGATTAACACAAACACTTATTCTTCTAATACTAGTATTTAACTTTTTGAAACTTTATAAATATAATTCTACTCAGGAGCAAGTTTTATTAATTGCTTACCTCAACATACTTCTTGAATAATAAAGGATGACAATTCAGCATCTTCTTTCTACTTCTTCTACATCTGTTTACCCTAATCTGTTTGGGAGTACAGGTAATCCTCGACTTAAATTCATTTAGTGACCATTCAGAGTTAGAACGGCACTGGAAAATGTGACTTATGACCGTTTTTCACACTTAGGACCATTGCAGCATCCCCATGGTCATGTGATCAAAATTAAAATATTTGGCAACTGATTCATATTTATGACGGTGGCAGTGTCAAAGGGTCATGTGATCACCTTTTGTGACTTTCTGACAAGCAAACTCAATGGGGAAACCAGATTTTCTTAACAACCATGTTACTAACTTAACAACTGCAGTGATTCACTTAACAACTGTGTCAAGAAAGGTTGTAAAAATGGGACAAAACTCACTTAACAAATGTCCCGTTTAGCAACATAAATTTTGGGCTCAGTTGTGGTTGTAAGTCCCAGTTGTACTCTGTGAATGAGTTTAAGGAACACAAAAAACTGAGGAAAAAATGAACCATTGTACCCAGGCCATTTTGAACTGAGAACTCATTGGAAAAAGTGATATGACTTTTATTTTTGGTAATTTCTTATAAGACCTAATGTCTCCTTAACCACATTTTTTTTCTTCATTTAATTTTAGGAACACATTTTTATTTAGGGTTATCTGATGAAGGGAGAAAGCATGACTTATATGAATCTGAAAAATCTCAAAAAGGATTGCTCAAGCTACAATGGGTTTCCTTTTAGGAAATTCTGCTGTCATCCAGTTGTAGTTCATTTCAGTAAATTGTGCGTTGAAAACCATACCATGTTAAAAACAATGGAGGGTTGTGCAGCATTAAATGCTCAGCCAGCTCTCTTCAAAATGGACTCTTTTTATATTATCTCATTAATATGAATGGTAGCAAAGATTATTTGTTGCCAGAAAGCAGCCCCAAATGTGTGAGGGTGAATGCCACTTTACAGTGCTATTATTTCATGAATGTAAATATTAATAAAAATGTAAAGTTCTGATCATAAAGATTAACACTGTTTTGTCAAAACAACACAATTTTGAAGTTGGGGTGGATCAGAGGAGCCTTTCTGAATAGCAATATACAAGACACTGGATGCTATCATATCTCATTGTATTAGTGATTCCTCTGAACGAGAAATTTTAACTTGACAACATAAAGCTGCCTTTTTACCTTGCATGAAGGACGGATCAGTTAAACATGTGAAAGCAAAACACAAGTCCAAGCATGTAGAATATATTTATCATTCTCTTAATTTAGGTTTTAAATTCTGCCTATGAAATCCATTGGTTTTTTTTTTCCCAGTGGGAGATAAGCCTATTTACAATTCTGGAGTCTAAACTTTATGTTGTTATATATACATCTTTGATGATTGTAGTGACCTTCATTTTCCTCAAAGTTTTTAAATAAAATGAAGCAAGGAATGACTATTAGCCTGTGTACATCCACATGCTTGAAAATCTACTTTATATTCCTTTAGAGGACAAACGCCATTAGATATGCACTTACTGTACATTGGATTATAAATCTTACCATTTAATGGTAATTCAGTGAGCAGTTATTGCTTTAGCGGCCTTTCACCCTCCCTCTTTTTTTGTGTGTCCTATCATACCGTACTTGTGAAATAGGGTTACCCTTTACAAGTGTTGCATCCTCACATTCATCTTTTGCACCGAATAGTTGTTCCTAGTGTATCAGTGCAAGGGAAGACAAAAATAGAGATAGAAAGGCAGGCATTTGGATAAATATCGAGGGAGGGGCTGTATGTGTGTAGAATATAGGCCTAACCAACAAAGGGATCTCAATATTTAAGATCAATCTGACCGACTCCATTTTTGTCACAAAGGTACATTTTCTTTAACCCCTGTTCACATCCCATTTCCTTCTAAATGCTGTACAGACAGGATTTGAATATCCAGAAAGCAGAAGAGAGATAGTGTGCAAGTCTTTCTTTCTCCCTTTTATGCTTCCTGCTTGCTGATGCTACTAATACTCTTATCCTTCTAATGTGAAATACTTTTTTGGGAGAAACAATATGCATATTTGTAAAGAAATTATACAAGGATTCTCCTTTTGAAGATAATGAGCCCCCCCCTTTTCAGGAACTGCAGGTTACAAGGAACACAAATGAGCTGTAAGTGGAGGGATTTAAACGTCCTGCTATAGCCTTTAATTTCTTGAGGAAAGGAGTTCAGTTCAAGGTTAGCCTGTTATTGTGGTATTGGCAACTCCTTCTCTCATTTCGGTTCTTCTGCTAGCAGTCCTGCACAAAAGGCAGTCATTTTTATTTAATACATGGGGAGGTATTAATCACTGCAGTGTTTTCTTGTGAGAATTTATCTTACCAAATTCATTTTTTCCCTTCTCGTGACAATAATAGGTGTTTAATTACTCAATAAGAGCAGTTTATAGATTGCATTTTTTCCTATATGTTGGACAAATGGTATTGATTTTGTACTTTGATGCAACATGAAACAGTGTTAAACTCAATCAGAATTCTAAAGCGACTAATGTACACTAGTCATGGTAATTGAATTTTCTTTGAGGAAATATGGCAACTCCCTTCCTGCTCTGAAGACAGATAAGAATGAAATGTTACATCCTTTGGAGAAAAAAAATATTTATAAAGTTTATTTTATTGCGGGTGTGATATGAAAGAGAAAGGGGGGGCTGTATGGATGGAATATTTTGAACTTTGACTAAAAAAAAATGCAGTGTAATAATTCTCATGAAGGTGGCCAATTCCTGTACCAAAACAACCAGGTTTATGAAATCTAAAGTCAGACTTTAATGGGTCATCTATAATCCCAAAGTGCTCTTCAATTCCCTGTGGCTGTTGTAGATAGAGATTCTAGTATTGTCAAGTATAATGTTTTATTTAAGAAAAATAAAATTTGACATTGCACATCAAAAATAAAATTGACATCAGCATGTTTTAAAAAAAACATAGGTACCGTCTCGCTCTTGCCTTGTCTCAAGCTTTTACAGTTGATCAAAAGGATGTGGGTTGACCATAAGAATATTGCCCTGCCATCAAACATAGTAGCCTGTGCTGTGAGATGTGACTCAAATTCACATACTTTTGAGTTTTGTGTTTTTACCTTTCGGCATTTGAATGGAGTTGGAATGCCATCTATACATTTTGATTGCTTTCCTTGTTTCCTGAAGCAAGGAGAACTGGGAACAGATCCTTGCATGCTGCAGTATCACCGCCTCCCCCCACCCTCCACACACACTTCTTTTTTTTTGAAGTTTAGTCATCTCTGTGAGTGTTTTCAGTTAAACAATCTACAAATGTTTGGCCTTGCTTTCAGCATCATCTGTTGGCATATTAGCTCAGGTACACTATACTTGAATGTGTACAATTTAGAATTATCTATGACACGATGAAGATGTTAGAACTCTGTTATTCAGTATAAAACAGATCTTTATTCTAATCACACCGTAGAAGGGAAATTTTGGTGGAATATCTTTGTATTTATAAAATGATTATAACTATCTTAAATCTTCATTTTGCAAAAGTACTTTGTTAGACCCTGAAATTTTAGGCAGTATGGAAATATGTATTAGTTTTTTACTCACTTGGAAAAAAAAACCCTCCAGCATTTGGTATTGTGTACTCTAGCTCCCATCTTATGGAGGTTCCAGGCCTTCCCTCCTACCTAATGTTTTCATGAAGGAAATGTTCTACAGATAGTTCTTCTTAGTGAATCTGTTGCTGTTTCTGTGTTCATTTGGTTTTTGTTTTTTAAAGGAGCAAACTATAGGCCTTTTAAATTATTGTAGTCATTTGGACTGCTTTTTATATTTTATTGCATTCCCCTGGCAGAACGTATACTTCATACTTTCACAGATATGTTGCCATTTAGTATTACAATGAGTAAAACTGCCCATTTATAACTTAAAAAAATATTTCCCAGTATTAAGATTGTATATTTAACTGCTGAGGTATTTGTTTCTGGAATAGTGAGGCATAGATTCAATTTGACTTCTAAAAAAAATCTATCTACAAATATTTATCTTTTACTGAGAATATTGTGTATGTTTGCTAACATTCTGAATATAATTCATTGCTATTTCTTTCATTGATCCTATGTCTGTCTAGAACTGCAGTCTTAATTAATCAGCAGTGTGCTTTTCAGATGATGGTTTTACCCAAGCGATAGATATAATTGGTGATATTTTTAATCATATATGATTTCTTTGGTTTAATTCAGACAACGTGAAAACATCTCTCTTTAGATATTTGAAACAGAATTCAAGTAAGATGTAAACATTCTTTTTTCCACTCATGTGCACACACCCACACCCACCCCACACATGCATGTATGCACACGAACACACACATAAAACACACTGAGTATCTCTTCTATATTTAGACACAATGTTGTTGCTTATGCCAAATGTGAGGAATTAGTTGTATCTTACTACAGGTTTCTTTTCTTTTTTTAAAACTAAAAAAATTTATTTGAACGCAGTTTATTTGGGAAAACAATGTATTTGGAATAATGTTAAAATTATGCATGTTCCAGCAGATAAAAAATAGTTGCCTATCCAACCAGCATCATTTAGTGCATCAAATATGCAATGTATTCAGCATGGAGAGTCACCTTGGGAAATGTAAAGGGCCACAGCTAATTTGCATATTTTAGTTAATATAATTAACATAATTTGTGCAGGATGTGTGAGAGTGTTGGGGGCTGGGTAATGTTAGCTGCTGCATTCCTTTTTTTTCTGCTGCTGATTCATAGTTCTGTTTACTGTGATTATAATCTTTTTGGTGATTGCTGTCCCATTTTGAAATGGTTTGCCTTTATCTAAGTAAGATTCTTACTGATTCTTTTTTCCTCAGATAAGAGGAACTATATTATAAATATTTAGTCCTCGAAAGTGTCGTTTTAATGAAGAATAAAAAAGACTGAGATTTTATTTCTTTTTCTTGGATGGCAAAGTTTCTACCTATGTAAATATATTAAATTTGGAGCCCTTTTTTATATAAAGAAAATAAACCCTTTCTTTCTCTTGCCCCATTCAGTGATTACTAAGATGGAATTAAGAGAGAGAAGGATTCCATATCCTTCCTGAACAACTGAGTTGAACTCTATTCCCCATCTTGGTGGGCTGTTTCCATAGAAATGTGGATTGTCCCTATGTTATGACCCACTAGGGCAGGTGATAATTATTTCCTGCCCTTTGCTTCTCTGGCCATGTCATCCAAAGTAAAAATGTGAAGTTTGGCAAGGCCATTTGATATATGGCTTTCCAGATCCTTTCATGTTTTGTTCTCCTGGCTGCAGAACTCAGTAATGCTAGGAATGTTCTTTCCTATATAATGTTTAATGTGTTACTTTTCAGGCATATGCTAAGCTGCCATGTATGGATGCATGCAAGTATACAGTCTCCTACATGCATGTATACAGTCTTTTTTTGTTGCTAATTCTATCCATTAGTTTGCTCTTGTTAGGAAGATCTGGCTTTGTGTTATTGTATGAAACCTCCTCTATCTTCCTTGGAATCTTTGCACCGTAGTTTATTTAGACTAATGTTTAGTTCGGTCCTGATTTTAATTACTCTGAAATCCATTTCCTCCTTATGACAGTTCACTTTAAAAGCTGCATTGCTTCATTCCAGGAACTTTATTACTCTTTCTCTCAGAGATTGCTATTTCGTCTTGACCACCGATTTTCATCAGTTGCCCAGTTCACCTTTGTCCACACTATCCTTGTGAAACGACCATAGCAAATTGCTCCATCCTCTTGTATCCATGTGGCAGCAACAACAAAGGAATGCAGTACTTTTTAGATTTTGCATTATTTTTTTTAAGAAATTAAACCTTAATGTAGAGAATCCTAATTAGCATTTAATACCTGGTAATTAAGGCACTGGTAGGGGTCAACTATATAAAGCACATCGGTAGAACTGGCACCTGATTAATAGTCTCCCTGATATAAAAAAGTTCAGCACAAAAGAGTGCTCTGCTAGGGTCAGTGCTTTAATAGCTGTGGAAACTGCAGGTTTTGCTGTAATTCTCTCTTAACAACTGGATCAAAATAATAATTTGCGAGATGGTCATGGCTGACTTTGCCATCCATGATGTCAGATGAATTATTTTGATGACGTTGGGTTGGTTGTTTGGTTTCCTGCCAGCGAAACAGTGAGACTTAGCTTGCTTTCACTGCTTTTGAAGGCAGCCCTTCCAAATGCCAACGTCCTTCCTCTTGTGTTTGTTTTTCACAAAAACGAGCTATACTTTTGGAAGCTAAATTATTTGGGGTATATATAATCATCAGCTCATTCGGTATCGTGACATTGAAGAATGAAGCAAATAGTTAAAGAATATTTCGCTTGGTCAAACTGATTATCCAGATGATTTCAATTATCTGCACCCCATTGTTTTGTAGTATGTATTAGATAAATGTGGTAAATGTTGATTGAAGCACCTTCCAAATTACATAGATCATCAGGTCTTAAAACGAGTAAGAATACTGCTAGAAAGTTACATCTGTACTCATTTCTGTTAGCTCCAGGTTGGGCGCATGGGGAGCAATACACTTTTGTCTAGCTCTGAAATTTAAGGGTGGAACAGAATCGAATGGTGCTTTCCCTTTTCAGCATGCAACCCCGAGTGCTTTTGTGTTGTAGTCTTATATATAGTAAATATCTAAGTGAGTTTCTAGAAAGAACGAAAAGATACAATAATCAGCATTCCAATTCCACATATGTTTAAATAACAACAGTTCCCCTCTGTGTCTCTCCTATAAAACAATCAATTTGTAGGAAGAGGTATCTGCTTTTTGTATGTAAATTGGCTGTGGCTGCTTGACCTGCAGTTGTGCTCTGTACCTGAAGCATCTATCACAAGTGTAACTTACATGTTACCTTACTATAATATCTGCTCATCAGATTCATGCAAATTCTGACCATTGGATGGATCCTCAAAACCTGGGATGGAAAATTTCTTCTCCAATAAAGATCATCTGAGTATTTGGCTCAGTAAAGTTTCGTAATTCAGGTGCATCTCATAAAAAGTTTAAATGTGTCCTTTGCAAAGCAATACCAGCGGCCTTGATCAATGCAGAAGGTTTAACATGTCCTGCATTTTCTATTTCATTCATCTATGAGTAAAATGTTTTGAATAAATAGGGGCGTATTTTTTAAAAAAACAAAATGATGAATTCCATAAATACATCTATTTCTCGAATGCCTTCGGGTTTTCTGTACAGGAGAGATGAGAGAGATTTGCAGGGCTCTGGGTAGAGGTGTAAGTCTCCATAAGGTCAACCAGCAGGGCCTACAGCGAAAGCTATAGGTCAGCAAGAGCTATAGATTCTTTATCCCTTCTATACATTTTAACGCTAATTTTTAGAAACCAGTTCACATACATGTAAACTTTGAATTAAAGTCACTATTCGTTTGTAGGCTTTTATAATCCCAATATTGCACTCTTTTTTCTGATGCAATTCTCCTGTTATATTTTCCCAACCAGAAGCAGGAAACTGTTTTTGCTCCACTATCAAAAGAAAATCTGCCCACTTTCCCCCTACGTGTGACCTACAGTACATAGATACTGTTACATGTGATACGGACACTGTACATATTTTACAGTATTTTATACAATATTGTAAAAAATATTGTACAAAACACTGTTACAATTTATAGACAAACACAGTGATTTTGTACACGAATGCCAGATCAGGACAGGTAATTCAGACTTATTTAGTCTAGTCCTGAAATCCACCAATTCAAAGCCAATTAAAGCGCAACATATATGCTTCCTGCAATAAAGCATAGGAATTTTTTTTCTTGAGACCCACCAGTAGGGTGTAGTGGATAAGATGGTTTGTTAAGAATAAAGACCCTCATGTTTGGGTTCACTTTCAGCTCTGGAAGCTCACTGGGTGACTTTCTCAGCCTGGCCTTCTTCATAGGGTAGCTGCTATGGGGAAAAATAGGAGGAAGAAGTGCTGTGTTTATCTATTAAAGTTCTGTATGAAAAATGGGGTTCAAATCATTCAGTCAGTGCAACTCACTAGTTCATTTCTGGAAAAGTTCACTTCTAGTTACCTTCCAGTTACTTCATTTTAACAGCATTCCTCCCTCCCTCCCTCCCTCCCACTAGTTGTGAACATTCTTTGACAACCTTTTTTAAATTAGCAAATGATGCCATACATGATGTAGCTAAATCATACATTTAGCATTTAGCCACATCTATCTGACAGTTACTTGCATCTTTTGAGCTTTCAGATTTCACAAGCACAATTGGCTCTCCTTCTCCCAGGGATCCATGTCCCTGATTATTATCTCCTATATCCCTTCCAGCAACAATCTCTCCCTCTCTCTGTGGAGCTGATATTCCTTGGGGGAGAGCATGTCATTATTTGTATTGCTGAAGCTACACAAATGTATTCTCTTTGTTTAAAGGAGAACTTGACCAGCAACTCTCTGTTGAAAATGCTGCATGTTTCACTTTACTGTTATTTTTTTCTAACAAAACCAGACGAGCTGGAATTATGCAAAGCTACTGGTGGCTTTCTGAATTTCCTCAAGCATGATTTTAATTGCCTTTATTGTAATATATTTGCAGCCTTGGCTATGCCTTCCTGGGTTTTTAGGCTCTGGTTAAATTTACCCACCTCTCCCCTGCTTCCAAACTAAAAGCTGCCAACAATCTTGTGAGATGGCTTAGCGCAGTGGTGGCGAACCTATGGCACGCGTGCCAGAGGTGGCACTCAGAGCCCTCTCTGTTGGCACGCGCGCCATCACCGCCAGCAGTAGGTCCATCAGGCCACCACTGCCGCCTGGAGCAGGAGCCCCGCCCAGCACAAAGGAGGCGAAGCAGCCGACTAGCAAGCTCGAGTAGAGGTGGTAGAGCAGAGGTCACCAACCATTGTCGATTGGTGGACTGGAAGAAAAGGGAGGGGGAAGCATTTTACATACGTGCATGCGTGCACAGGGCCGTGAGCACACGCTGCAAATGGGGCGGGGCTAGCACCTGCATGATACTCACTAGCCCTGCTCCGTTCTTGCATGGTGCAGCATCTTGTATCTGCATCCCGTGGTGCAGTGGCGGCTGTTTTTGTGCCTTGCAGCATGGTGGCCCATTTTTGCGTCCCTGTTTTTTGCGTGGCAGAGGCGGCACTCAGAGGTGCCTCCCTGCCCCCCTAAGGGCACTAAAATGCTGATGCGGCCCTGGCACTTTGCGATAAATAAGTGGATTTTGGGTTGCAGTTTGGGCATTCGGTCTCTAAAAGGTTCGTCATCACCGGCTTAGCGGGATTACCAAATGAGACGGGAGCAAGGGATGATTTGCAAGTAATGATCTAGATTGGTTCTAGATTAGTCTTTTCAACTGAATTGAAAAGGAAAAATATTGCCAAGATTTAATATTTAAACAATTTTTTTTCCTTTCAGAAACTTGTTTGATTTGTGGTACATGACTTGCATTTATGCTAGGCAGTAAAGTGCTGCTCATTTAACACCCAAATAGGATTGTTTGTGTCTACTAAGATGTCACCGTTTTATTTCAGTAAAACTATTAAATTATCACCTTTTTATAACTTCCTTTTTACCCTGGTGTATGGTTAGGGCAAAGGTTCAAACCAATCCTTTTTACGTACATAATCATGCACTGCAATTAATCACAATCTAGTTCTTTAAAAAGGAATCCATTAAGATGTAATACCATCTGAACAATCACCAAGTACAAAAATTGGATGCATTAAGAGTTTCGGGCTTTTGCTGTATGGAGGTTTTTGTTGCATTTAGCTTTCCTTACAAGAGCACTGAATTCAGAGTGGCTTATATGTAAAAACATGAATATAGAAGAGATGGAATAGGTTATCATCAGTTTGTAAATATATGTGGTCTTTAACTGTGATCTGCTGATTTTCTGAAGTCCTCAACTAGGACCACAATTGAGCCCAAAATTCCTATTGCTTAGTGCAGGGGTCTGCAACCTTGACAACTTTAAAGCTTGTGGACTTCAGCTCCCAGAATTCCTCAGCCAGCTCTGCTCTGCTGGCTAAGGAATTCTGGGAGCTGAAGTCCACAAGCCTTATAGTTGTCAAGGTTGCAGACCGCTGGCTTAGTGAACGTTTGTTAAGTGAGTTTTGCCCCATTTTATGACCTTTTTGGCCCCAGTTGTTAAGTGAATCGCTGCAGTTGTTAAGTTAGTAACATGATTGTTAAGTGAATCTGGCTTCCCCATGGACTTTGCTTGCCAGAAGGTCACGAAGGGTGATCACATAAACCCAGGACACTGCAACTAGCATCTCAATTTTGATCATGTGATCATGGGGATGTGGCAACGGTTGTAAGTGTGAAAAATGGTCATAGGACGCTTTTTTTAGTATAGTTGTAACTTTGCAGGGTCACTAAGCGAACTGTTATAAGTCGAGGACTGCCTGGAGTCATTTCAAGAAATGTTGTTGACATAACAATGAAAGTTTGATATATACATCCCAAAATAGGCAATTGCTATATTCTAAAACAGGGGTGTCAGACTGCCGCCCCGCGGGCTGGTTTCATCATACCGAAGCCGCACCCACTCCCATTGCCAGCAATGCAGAAAAACGTGATATGTCGCGACACGTCACGTGACATGGCGAGTTTGACACCTGTGTTCTAGAAAGTACTTTTTTAAAAAAATACCCAGCTGGAAAAGGCAGTCAATGGATAAAATTGCCTAGATCAGTATCTGAAGAGGGTTAGACAATCTTCCTGTCCCCAATTTTTTCCACTTGCTATGCTTCTTACTATCCTACATTAAATGGGAGAGTTGGTTGGCAACACTCTCCATCCACATTGGTAAAATCATCACTGTGATCAACAACCCTGACTAAAGAAAGTGCCAGATGATGCAAAGACACTAGACCAGGGGTAGGCAACCTTGGCTCTTTTATGACTCGTGGACTTCAACTCCCAGAATTCCTGAGCCAGCTGGCTCAGGAATTCTGGGAGTTGAAGTCCACGAGTCATAAAAGAGCCAAGGTTGCCTACCCCTGCACTAGACCATCCTTCCTCAGTAGAAACACATTGTCACTGGCTTCTTGTTTAGATGTTTTGGCTGAAAGAGTAGCTGGGATTTATTACTAGAAATTACTAAGGTGCAGACATCTCAAAGCTGTTTTTTTTTCCCTAAATGCAACTGGACTTCCTTTGTTTTTCCCTGAAGACGTTTCGCTTTTCATCCAAGAAGCTTCTTCAGTTCTGACAAAGCACCTTTGGGACAACCATGACTGGATGACTAAGATTTCCATAGATCTTAAGATGCAGACAGGATTCTTTCTTAGTATATTGGGTATGTGGGTTTCAGTCTGGATACTCTTGCCCTCGGGGTCCACGCTCTGCTAATAAAATGGGGTCACACCAGCAGTGCAGATTCATAGGTGTTTTTAGACTAGACCCCTTAAAATCAATATGACTAAATTTAGTCATACCAAGCTTCAATTGATGTGCTTGACTAAGTCTGGATACAATCCTATGACTAAATGCAGCATGCTTACGGTTTTGGTCAAGACCTGGAAATGCTGTTTCATTATTGGCCTGCTGGATATTTTTATTCACCCTGATTAATGTTTGAGAATTCATTTGCCTCAAACGTGTCTGGGTGTTAGAACACTACATTTCCATATTAAATGCATTGCAACAGGGAAATGTTATTCTCTGGGTGTCAGAATACTTGACAGAGATTTTCAGATGCTTAAGCTTTATCTAGCACCTGAGATATACTGTTGCTTACATGATAATCCATTGGTTGAAGGGATTCCTGCTGACCTACACATGCTTAGAAATATAGTTAATATTTGAAGCCACCAAATAATATCTTAAGGAAATCATTTGTACAGCAGCTAAGTAGTGCTTTCTGGGGAAAATTTTGCTCCAGCCCAGTAGAGTATAGATTTTCAGGACTGAATTCAAGATTGAATTTGGTCCTTCAATATAATTTGAGTTTTGTACCCTTATAGTGGTTCCTTCTGTCTTCTTCCATAGCTGGCATAAATTCATACAAATGTTTCTATCCCATCATTGACTAATCAGAGAGGGTATATTAGATTGCTTGGAGACATAAAGAAAATAGACATCTGGCAGTGCCAGCTGACATCTGTCTCAATCACTTTAAAAGACAGATGTAGCCTAGCAATTGAAATTGGGGACTTAACTTTCCGATTTACAGTTATAACACATTTCCATTGTAATTTTTCCAAAAGGCATTAATATTCTGTCATTTTTATCTGTAGAAGCAATATGTACATAACTTTTTAAATGATGTACTAATTGAAATCAGTAGGCTATGTTACCCAAAATCATGATCTGTGGCTCATTTATTGGATCATAATTATTAGAGGGAAGGCAGATTTCTGAGTTCCACTGACAGCGAAGTAGAGAATCTAATCCTCAACTTATGACTGGTTGCTTAATGACTATTCAAAATTACAATGCCGCCCCCTGCTATTCATGGCCTGTTTTCAGAGTTATGACAGCTGCAATTTCCTCCTGCAGTCATGTGATCACATTTTGGGTGCTTGGGAACAAGCCCACCTTTGTGGCCTTTTGCAGTATCTTGTGGTCATGTGACTGTGATTTGTGACATTATTTGCTGGTTTCTATGTTTATTTTTGTTTTCCAGCCAATAACACCCATTAGGGAACAGTGATTCGCTTAATGACTGCTGCCAAAATGGTGAAAAATCAGATCTGGTCACATGATGCTTTGACTTAAAACTAATGATTTATGACCGTAATTTCAGGCTCAATTACAGTCGTAAGTCAAGGACTACTAGTACTCATTAATTCTTTTGCCAGTGGTGCTTCATCCAGATTGTTGGGGTTTTCTTCTTCTTCTTCTTCTTCTTCTTCTTCTTCTTCTTCTTCTTCTTCTTCTTCTTCTTCTTCTTCTTCTTCTTCTTCTTCTTCTTCTTCTTCTTCTTCTTCTTCTTCTTCTTTTTCTCCTCCTCCTCCTCCTCCTCCTCCTCCTCCTCCCAGCACATTGGGCAGCAAGTGTTTTCCACCGGTTTTCATCATTTGCAGCACCTTCAGCATCATTTCAAGGGACATTAATAACCTTAACATCTTTCTTAAGTGTTTAGCACCAGGTTTCCCAAAGCCAGAAAGGTTTGAAAGGCAAGGAAGAGACTGCCTTGGAGGACTCCAATATGTCTGTCTTAGTTTCAAATTATTTGCATTCCCGCAGTCCCTGGGACCGAGGGGAACGCAAATAAATGAGGGCGCACGGGCCGCCGATCAGCTGATCGGCGCCTATCCCGCGGACCCTGTAAGGGGGGGAACCACGCGAACGGCGAAGGGTGAGGGGACCCCCCCTCCCCTTCGCCTCCCCCTTCCTTCCGCCCTCCCCGCGCCAACCGATGTTACCTACCTGGTCTCGGTTGTCGGATCGTGAGTGGGGGGGGACGATTCAAGTGGGGAAGAGGAAAGGAGGAGCCCTTTCCCCCTTTACCTGGTGCTGTTTCTAGCTTGCTTCTTCTAGGGGAATCTAGGAGATTGCTTAATCTGAAGCAATTTTCTAAAAACACCTGCTCTAATCTGATGAAGAATCCACCAATAAATGACTATATCTGCCTAGGAGCCACGTTACATGTCCTTCTTGGGCCAGATCAAGTCAAAAACTGGGATAAGGTCCAGGAAGGGGCGTGGCAGCTTTGGCTGACTTGATCTGATTGGGCAGGAATACAGTCATAACCCATTGGTGGATTCTCCATCTCCTAGTGCTGGAGAATGCATGAAACACAATAACAAGAGATCTTAGTAAAAAGTTGTGTGACTGTAAAGAGATTGGAATGAGTTCTTAATTTGGATTTATCCATGTTGGCTGGGACATTTTATTTTGGAATTACATTTCTAGAACTGTAAAATGGGAATTAAAAGTAATTTGGCATATTTTGTAAGTTGAAATAAGAATAAACCATAGATTGCATTTTCTCCCCACAGCATATCATACCAATTAACTGATTTTTAAAAGATTGCCAAACCATTAGTGCTTTGAAACAACTAAAGAATAGTTTAGCATATATTTGAAACTGGAAAGCCGAAAATGTATAGGAGCATTAGTTAAAAAAAAGCTCAACGCATAAAGAAAAAGCAAACATTTTAAAACATTATTGTCACCCTTTTAAGAAAGTTCTAAAGATCCATTTGTCTACTTAAGATTTTTGTTGTATAAGTTAATTCTTCTGTCCAGTGATCTGCTTGTAACTGGGATTTAACAATTAAAAAAATGTTTAACGCTTCTACTCTGATTATTTTAATACTGATTTTAATAATGTTTTAATTCTTTTATTGTATGTAATCTGTCTTGGAAAGTTTTTTTTTCTAAAGGTGACTTAGAAATACTATAAATAATAATCATCACAAAAATATGCCCTGTTTTTATCTTATTTTAGAATTATAAGCTATTTTTTAATGTGCTTAAACTAAACAAAATGAGAAATTCTTGCATTGCATGCACATGCAAATTAGAAATTAATGCATTTAATCTAGTTTTCCAAGTTTCATTTATTAGCAAACTTGCTTTTTTTACACAATTATAAGAAATGCTAATACTAGCCATGCATTTATTTTGCTACAAAAGAAACAAACCTGAAACTATATAACCTAAATTCTAGAAATAAAAAGAGAGTCAAATAATAACCGAGTAGCTTTTCAGAGACCTTATTCAACCTTGGAAGGCATAATTATGTTGGTGCTTTTAGTGAGGGGCAAAGAAAAAAACATAAAATTAAGGCATGAAAGAATATGTCTGCTTTGAGCATAAGAACTGGATAATTGGGATTTTATTACCATTCTATTATATATAAAGATGCAGATTTTCCATTCAGATATAACTTTTTCAGTCTATTAACTTATATTCTTGGTGGTATGAATTTGGTTGAAGATGTTTAAGAAGTATTTGAAGCTGTAACACAGTCTTTAGATATCTTTGGCATGCAATTTCAACACTGCTTAGCTGAGTTCTTTAAGTCACTCTGTAGCTTCAGATCCTTTTACACACAAACCTTCACTTAACTAGCTGCTTTACTTTCAAGTTCCCATGTAGTGTTTTATTTCCCCTTTCCAGAGCAAGGGGAAAGATTTATTAGAATCTTGATGACTTTCTGCTTACCTATTCCTGCCAAAGTGTTATACAGAAGTGATGAGGAATTTGGAAAGCTGAATTAGAGTGTGTCTTTATCAGTTATACCATTTCCTCTCCGATTGGCAGTAGATTTCTGGATCTCAGAAGGAGTTTTCAGGCATCAACTGCTTCTTGACCATTTTAACCTGAGATGTCAGATTCTGAATATTTTGTACAGTGAACATGTGCTATAACTTCTGGCATGCCTCCTCCCTCCAAACATCTTTGAGAAGTTCTTGGTGGGAATCTGTGCTAAGAAAAAGAGACCACTATGCATGTAATATCTTTTATAACCAAGGTTATCTATCTTGGTCTGCCTAACCTGGTATTATCCGCTTGCATTTAGGTTACAATGCTCTGAATTCCCAGTCAGCACCACCAAGGATACTGAAATTATAGAAATGTATAATCAGTGCTACAACTGATGAAGAGTGCTAGGTTAGAGGAAGCTGTTTGGGTGTAAGTGTAGCATTCAAAGAGTATGGAGAGGCAAACAGATACACATTTAAAACAGTGGACCACAGAGTGCATGGCACAGATAGAATTACTTCATTTGTCTAGTAGTGTAGGTAGGAATATACATCCCCATTCATTTTATTATGGCTACTGTCAAGCTGATAGTTTGTGCATCGCTGCTTCCAAAGCAAATTAGTCTCAAAACAGAATGGTGTGGAAATCAGATAGGTGAAAAATGAGTACATATTAGCAACTAGACACAGTGATATTGGAGAACTGAGAGAGTCACAATGACCAGTATTCTGGAACTGTTTAGCTGACTCAAAAGAAGGTGAGCTATGTTGTGATTGTGGAAAAGACAGTTCTTAGATAAAGTGATATTGCTTTAAACTTAATTGATGGAAATGATAATCCCTCATAATAGATACAGTTTGCTACCCATGCAGCCATTTTAAATACTAGCTTTGACTGCTCTTTGAGAAATTGGCTTCCATGTGGCAATTGTCTTTTACCCATATGCAGAGTTCTGTAATTTCGAATGGACTTCGTTGCTTTCTTTGTTAAAAGCTAAGGCAGCAACACTAGGAAAGAGGTTTTAAAAAAAAGATGCATGTGTTTCTCCTTTCCTGAATGCCACTCTCCTGGTTCTGCCACTCCAAATCTTTGACACTACTAGGAATTACTGGAGGGAAAAGGGATAACTGGAGTTCCGGGATTTTCTACAATAAGCAGTTAGTAGTTTATAATAAAGCCATAGAGAGGACATGATGAAAGTCCAGGCCTCACAAGTAGCTGTGTTTAAAATAAATGGATCTCCACTTCCAGTCCTCACACCCTCTGCTTGTTCATTCCTACTTGCAAGCCTGTTCATTCTCCGTTTGCAAACCTGCTTGCAATCCTTGATCAGCAGCCACAGGACTAGCAGTCCTGATGCTTTGACAGAGCAACCCATTGCCTCTGAAGGTTAAGGAATCTCTGTCCCTTGAGGTTCAAAACTGAAGCTGGATGGCTACCTAGTGGGGATGCAGTAAGTCAGGGGTCCGGCTGACTGAGGAATTCTGGAAGTTGAAGTCCATAAGTCTTAAAGTTACCAGGTTTGGATACACACACAGACGCACACAAACCTTTAGTAAGTAGTGAATTCTCCAGCATGGTGGATGTAGAATCCACTGATTGGGTTATTTCAGCCTTCCTGTTCAGAAAGACTAAGTCAGAGCTTTAGTCACGCCTCCCTCTGGGCGTGGCTCCCCAGTTTTGACTTAGTCTTAGGCTCAGCAGGACGCAAAAAAAATGGACTCCCAGATAGGGTTTTTTGGATTTAGACCAATTGGCATTTTTCCTTCAAATTATATTCTATTTCTTTTATTTTTTCTTTCTAATTGAAATTGATTAGAGTGGTTTTGGCTGATTATCGAGGACTCTGTCCCTCATTGAGGATTTGAGCCTTTTTTCGGCTCTCGCAGGGCCCACTCCCTCCCCACCTGGCCTTTCGGCCCCTTGGGGGTTTCTCTTCTCATCACCCGGCCTCAAATCGCGGGACCGCGATCGCGGCGATCAGCTACTATTCTTACCGGGTGGCTGCCAGTTGCTACGCTTCTCTCCCTGGGGAGGATCTTCGGCTCGAGGCTCCGAACAGCCGTTTTTTCTTCTGGATTACAGCAGAGCATGTTCTCCAAAACGCAAGTGTTCTGTCAAAGGGGGGGGGGAATCAGGATTTCTTATTTGGGCTCTGATCCTATTTCCTAATCCATTCAGATTTCTTTTGCCTTACCTTGCTTTTTAGCAGTTTGGGGAGGCGCGCCCGCCATTTTGACCGTGTGGTCTTCTGGCGGTCGCCATTTTTAGAGGCAGACGCCATTTTGTAGCCTCAGATTTATTGAGGCCTTCTAGGCCCAAAGTTTTCATTTGCTTATTGCCTTGACCTGTGGTGGCAGGTCCGAACAGGGGGAGTATTCAGTTGATTTTTGCATTAAAATTATATTAAAAATATATATATAAAATTATAATTATTTTATAAGTTTCAATTGAGGGTCTCCCTCATTGTTGGGCTCTATACCTTGATTGTGTTGGAACACAGGTCCTATAACCTGTGATTGGAGCGTGGAGTTTCTACTTGCTGACCACCTGTTACCATTAGTTGTGGCCTTTCGCCACTAGGCCTACTCAGACAGTGGTAGAAAACTATCTGACTGTTCAGAGCGAGGATCGGTTTTTCCATCTCTGACCTTTGATCTGCGTGCTTGGGTTCCCCCCACCTCTAGATATCCTTGGCCGGATCTATCTAGATCGCAATGGCAGACAGTTCTTCGCCCCAGGCAACACAAGTCTCTGGTGCACCCCCTGCACAATCAAAGCGCAGGTCTACTGAATTGGAAGCAGGGGGAAAGAAAAAAGCCAAAACCAAACATTTATCCACCAAGGAGACTTCCAAAGCAGCCGAGCGAGAGGCCTCTGGGAGACGTCAGGCACTGGAGAGGGAATTCTCCAAAGCACAGCGGCTCCTATCCAGTGGGGCTGAAAAGGTTCCCCCCTCCCCACTGGATACCTCTACATTGGAGCCTCCTTTTGCACCTGTGCAAGATACCACATGGATAGGTTCTCCTCTTCTTCCTCCATCCATCAGAGCCCTGAAATTATATATGCTCCAACGGTGGTTGGGGCTACTTCCAGGGACCAAGGTGATATGTGGTCTCAGAGCCAGTTTCAGGCATTCATGCACCATGCCTTTGTGCAATTTATGTCCTCTTCCAGGGGTCCTCCAGTTACTTCTCAACAATTGCCCCCTCCCTCCAGTCCTCCTTCACAGGTGGGATGTTACACGGCGCCTGGTTCAGGCATATCTGAGACTTCCTCACAATTAGGGGAGGAGGAATCTGTAGATCTGGGCATAGCTGACACGCCCATGTCAGAGGACGAGGAGGCCGCACCTGAGCAGGTTTCATCCTCGGGATTGTTTGACCCTTCTCTATTCAGATCCCTTCTTTTGAAGGCTTGCAATACGGCTAATTTAACCTCAGTACAGGAGGAGAAACCATCTACCTCCACTGAGCAGGAATCTAATCCTTTATTTGCGGAGAAGGTAGTGGAACAGAAACAGGTTCCTTGCCCGATAGTCTTCCACGCTGCAGTTGAGAAGCAGTGGTCTTCTTTGGCGACTACTCCTTCAAGCAGTTTGGAAAAGGAACTGCATAATGTTTCTCCTTCGTTTGCTTCACTATTAGAGGTGCCCGCCGTTGACACCCCTCTAACCTCTTTATTTTCTACATCTGCCATTCCAGGGGATATGGCTGAGGCCTTGAAAGCTGAGGACAAGAAGTTCGAGTTCTCCTTCAGAAGGGCTCACCTTGCTTCGGGTTGGGCCATAAGGGCAGCAACCTCATCTTCATTCTTCACGAGGGCGGCAATCGTGGCTTCGCGATCTCCAGACTCTTGTCCCACCTGACCAGGTTAGAGTACATCAGACACTTGTGAAGCTAGTGGCGGCTTCACAATACATGGCTGATGCATCCCTTCATTCGGCCAAGTGTTCGGCCAGATCCATTGCTGCCACAGTAGCCTCTTGCAGACTACTGTGGCTGAAACAGTGGAGGATTGACTTAAAGTCCAAATGGCGTCTTTCCACAGCAAAGTACAGCGGGACTCACCTGTTTGGGTCAATTCTCGACTCCTATGTGATCGAAGGCAAAGATAAGCGCAAGGTCTTGGCGCACCCCTCCAAAAAGTCAGACAGGCGGCCACAACAGCAGTACCGCAGGCAGACATTCCGTCCCTCGGGTTCTTGGGAATGAAGGCAGCCCTTTCGGGCAGGGCAGTCCTGGGATTGGCCCAGAAGCTTCCAATCCTTTCTGCAGAGACAGGATCAGCAACAGGACCGCCCGAACATTGGAGCCAGGGGCCAGTCACAGGCCAAGCGTCCCTTCAGGGGTTCAGGAGGCTATCCCTATAGACGTTCTAAGTGACGCCAAGGGGGACTTCCCGATGGGGGGGCGCCTGGAACAGTTTTACCAGGTCTGGGAACACACCACCACCGACTCTTGGGTCAGAGACACCGTCAGACAGGGTCTGGTCCTCGAGTTTCAGTCGATCCCCCACGACCATTTCTTACAGTGTCCAGTATCGCGAAACCCAACCAAAGCACAACTGGTAACCACGGCCATCAAACACCTTCTAGAGATCAGGGCCATAGAAGCCATCCCAAGGGATCAAATTGGAAAAGGTTTCTACTCCATCCTGTTCGTGGTCCCCAAATCATCAGGAGGATGGAGGGCGATACTGGATTTAAATGGTCTGAACTGCTTTTTAGTATACAGAAGGTTCAAGATGCAGACCCTAAAGTCCATCCTGGCCAGCATCAGGAGGGGAGATTTCCTCTCCTCCATAGATCTCACGGAGGCTTACGTCCACATTCCAATTTCCCCGGGTCATCGCAAGTTCCTGCGGTTCTGTAACGCACACCGGCATTACCGATACATTTGGTCTGTCTTCGGCCCCAAGGGTCTTCACAAAGGTCTTAGCTGTATTGACGGGCCACCTTCGGATGATGCCGGTGCGCGTGCAATGTTACCTGGACAACATACTAATGCAGTCCCGGTCATTCCAGTCAGCACAGTCAGATCTGTTGATCACCAAACAGATCCTACAAGATCACGGCTTTTCAGTAAACTTCAAAAAGAGTCACACAAATCCCACAAAGCGTCTCCTCCATCTTGGAGCCTTGATAGATTCCGACCTTTGCAGGGTCTACCTTTCCCAGGAGCATCGGGTAAGCATCCGGAAGCTGGTACTCCAGGTTTGGAGGGCAAAGTCAGTTCCTCTGGTTCAGCTGTCCCAGCTCCTGGGAAAGATGGTTTCTTGCTTGGGGATAGTCTTGTGGGCAAGGCTGCACTCGAGGAGCCTTCAGTGGTTCCTTCTCCCTTTCCAGAGACGGAACCTCAGTGCCTCTACCAGGAGGGTCAAGGTTCCACATCACACACTGTCATCCCTCCTGTGGTGGGCTTCCTCAGCCATGGCCAAGGGGACCATCTTCAAGGAGCCTCTCAGGCTCACCCTGACCACAGATGCCAGTCTGTTCGGTTGGGGGACTCACCTCCAGAATCAGTTGGCCCAGGGAGGATGGTCTCGATCGGATCTCAAACATAACATAAACTGGCTGGAGCTAAGAGCAGTTCACTTGGCTCTTCTTCATTTCTCCTCCCTAGTGTCAGGGAAACATGTTTTGATCCTGACAGACAATGTGGCAGCCAAGGCTCACATCAACAAGCAGGGAGGGACACAATCTTGGGCCCTCATGCAGGAGGCCCTGAAACTAGGTCTATGGGCAGAGTCCAACCTGGGCTCAATCAGGGCAGAACACATTTCGGGGGAGGCAAATCAGCAGGCAGACTCACTGAGCAGGGCAACCGTGGACCACTCGGAGTGGCGCCTGGACCCGAAGCTGTTCGACCTGATCGTGAACAGGTTCGGCAGGCCATGTCTGGATCTGTTTGCCTCCCCGTCCAATGCCCAACTCCCCAGGTTCCTCACCAGGTTCCTGACACAGGGAGCCGAGGGGATGGATGCCCTTCGGCACAAGTGGCCGGAGGGTCTGCTTTACGCCTTCCCTCCCCTTCCGTTGTTACAGGCCACCATTCGCAAACTGATTCTGGAGCAAGCGGAAGTAATATTGGTTGCTGCACATTGGCCGCGATGCCCGTGGTTTGCCGACCTCGTGGATCTGTCGCTCTCGCCTCCATTGCGGTTTCCCCTGGACCAAATAGCTCTCAGCCAGGGGGATCTTCAGCACCCAGACTCTCAGTGGCTTCAGTTAGCCTCTTGGCACTTGAGCGGGAAAGTTTATCCAAACAGGCCTATTTCTCGGGGGTGATCTCTATGATTCAGGCCTCAAGACACCCTTCGACGAATCGGACCTATGACGCCACATGGAAAAACTTCTGCTAGTGGTGCATCACACACAAACTTGACCCTCTTTCTGTTACTATTCCCAATATTTTGGATTATCTGCTGGAGGGCATATCCAAAGGATTGTCTACCAACACCATCCGTAGGCAGGTCGTGGCCTTGTCCACGGTTCTCACTTGTGACAATCTTGAGTCTGCTTTCACAACACCCGGCTATCACCGCTTTTCTTAAAGGGGCGACCAATTCCGGTCCTCCGACAGTACATCGGTATCCATCTTGGGATTTACCTACTGTATTACAGGCCTTAACTACTTCTCCGTTCGAGCCTCTCGAGTCTTGCTCTCTGCATTTTCTTTCATTGAAGGTGGCATTCCTAGTTGCCATCACATCCGCCAGGAGGATTTCGGAATTGGCTGCACTCTCAGTCAGAGACGATCTCTGTACTTTCCATGAGGATAGGGTGGTCCTTAGATTAGACCCCTCCTTTATTCCCAAGGTGAACACTTGTTTTCACAGATCCTTGGACCTAGTCCTTCCAAGTTTCTGTCCCAATCCTTCTCATTGTTTAAAACAACAGTGGCACAAGCTAGACGTGCGCAGGGCCCTGCGTCTTTATATCAAGCGAACTTCGGCTTTTCGCAAGTTGGAGGCCTTGTTCATCTCTTTTCAGCCCTCTGCCATGGGCAGGAAGATCTCTTCTTCCACCATTGGTAGATGGATTAGGGCTTGCATTGCTAGGGCCTATGTTTCCCAGTCACTCCCAGTTCCTGCACGTATCACAGCTCACTCAACTCGTAGTGCAGTGACATCTGCGGCCTGGTCTCCCCAGGCTTCTGTAGAGGAGATTTGCAGGGTGGCAACTTGGTCGTCTCTGTCCTCTTTCATCACTCATTATAAGATTGATAAGTTTGCTGCGGTGGACGCCGCGTTTGGGAGACGGGTGTTTTAACAGTTGGTTTCCTCTAAGGAGACACCAGCCTAGACCTTCCCTCCCCTTAGGGACATGAGAGGCTTTGGTATGTCCCAATCAGTGGATTCTACATCCACCATGCTGGAGAAGGGGCGTTGTCTTACCTGAATGCCTTTTCTCAGCATGGTGGTGTAGAATCCACACCCTCCCCTCTTTTAGATGTCTAGGCTTGTGTGTTGTTATCTTTTTGTATTTTTTTGGAGTCATTGCGTCAGACTTCGTCAGGATCCTTCGCCTCGTCAAAACTGGGGAGCCACACCCAGAGGGAGGGGTGACTAAAGCTCTGACTTAGTCTTTCTGAGCAGGAAGGCTGAAATAACCCAATCAATGGATTCTACACCACCATGCTGAGAAAAGGCGTTCAGGTAAGACAACGCCCCTTTCCTACATGAGGTGGGCTGGAGGGGGTGAGGATTAGTTGTTGCTTGAGATCTCTTCCAACTCTTTGATTTCAGTAGCTGATTTGCAGTTCTCGCCCAAGCCAATTTGTCACCTGAACTAAGGAACATGCAAGCCAGGGTTTAACATATTTCAGGACTAGCCTCAAGATTTCATTTTGGGGATACTTGACACCCGTAGGCTATTATAGGGCACATATTAAAGATTGCCTGGCATATACTGTACATTCTCTTCAGTTCCCCTTTATCTTCTTCCTGGGATGCTCAGTTGATTCTCAGCCCTTCCATGTTACGGTTCTTTTTACCGATGCCTTGGTGCTCCGGGACCATGTTTTGTCTTTATGATTTTGTGGTGCCTGTTGTGGCAGAAAAATGCAGCATCCGTGTCAAACTAAGCTAAGAGCCAAAGGGACTCAAGAATGTTCTGTCAAACTCTACAAAAGGTGGACCATTCCTGACGCCATGGTGGTAGTTCATCAGCTTAGTATTTGGCGTATCAAGAATGCAACAGTTGGAGGAAGATGAAGAGATGCAGTCTGACTTTGTAGGCATCATATTGTTTGTATTTGTGTAGTCTGGGGAGAGGAGGAGTTCCAAGAGAAGCTGAGCTCACCCTGACTGAAGCTCACCCTTTCAGTATTGATGCCCTTGCAAGGATCAAGTGGTTGTAGCAGAGTCAGCAGCATATACAGTGTATGCATGATTTATTTCAGTGGGTCTTTGCAGATTTAAAAATTGTGTTTGTCTTCCTGGCTCGCCATTTTTCTCGTCTAAAGATCATAGGTTTTATTTGATTATATTTTGGTACTCTGTTAAAGTCGACTGGGTCACCTTGCACTGCACATCATCTGCTCATTTCTTTTAACATGTTCATTTTGCTCCCCTGTGAAAAGTTAATGCTATCTTTTATCTTTCATTGACTGGATGTCAAAGAATGTAACATTAATAGACACCAGGTACCTCTAATATAGTTTCATGAATGATCTTTATAAAAACATACTTACAGTCCCCAAAGAATGTAAAATCCACAAGGTAGTGGGCAGATAATTCTTATTTTGTGTAAACAATATTAGCTTCATGCAATGTAAATATCATCTGGACTAGGCCATTAATTACTTACCTCTCTTCCCTCACACCAGAATATCTATCAGTAAATAAAGTAACTTGAGGCCACACATTGAAACGTTATGAATCAGTATTTATTTCATTGATGTAACAGTTTCTGTTCATGCTTCTGTTCAGTTTCTCTATCCATAATAGATTTCCAGCTTATTTTATTAAAGAGATCTTTTCTTAAGTATGCACTGAAGCATGGATGTATAAGTCAGTTAGCAGAAATGAACTCTACTGAGCCTCAGCACCCAGACTTTGCAGGATTGCACCTACTGAAATTCAACTGCCCCACTTTATAAATGACATTTATTACTATCAGGAATTGGTCTAATATACAGAGTTTTCCCCCTCTATTGTTTATTTGACTGGTTTATATTTATGGCCATAACTCATAAAGTGACTCTGAGTGGCTTACAGTTAGTTAGAACCATGAAAATAAAGTAGCTATTGCAACTTCCCAAAAACACCAGAACAGGAAAGGAAAGGAAAGGAAAGAAAAGAAAAGAAAAGAAAAGAAAAAACCAAGGCCACTCATTGCATATTCCATTCAAGAGCTTTCAGTCTGGGTGGATTTATCCCATGCTTCGGTCTAATGCCTCGAGGAAGAAGCAAATTGGCAGATTCAGGGCCATCTAAACCTTGGGTTGAATGCAATTTTATAGAGCAGAATCTGTATCAGAGAAGGCAAACTTCCTGGGTCCCATTAGGTGTTATTGTTTCATGGAAGGGATCCAAAAATGTACTCATCCTGCTGGTTCTCATGAAATAAGCAGATACCTGGAGACAGGCAGTCTAGCAAAGAACCCAGCTCTGTGCTTTATAGGTGAAAACCAGCACTTTTGAATTGCATCTGAAAGCTTATAAGGATTCAGTACATGTCACAAAGTAGTAGTGTTACATGGCTATATCCATGTACACCTGTAACTTTGCAACACTACATTCTGAAGGTAGTATAGCTTTGGATGATCTTTAAGGCCGGTCCTCTGATGCGACAGCCCCCACCTTTGCGGTTTTGCGGACCAGCCTGGGGGGGGGGAAAGAAAGTGGTTGCAGGTGAGTGGCAGGCGCGTGCTGGTGTGCACAGTTCCATTTGCACAAGCGGCAGGCACTTGTGCTCACATGTGAAGCTCTGTGTGAGTAGCAGCCTGCCCTTTGCACAAATGGAGCTTTATGTGCGAGCGTGAGTGCCCGCCACTTGTGCAAATGGAGTTGTGTGCACGTGCTCACCCGCCACTTGCCTGGTCTGGTGCTGATGAGCATGTTGTAACGTTCAGACAAGAGATCACTAAGGAAAAGTAACATGAGTAGGCCTTCCAGATCCCCAAACGGTGTAGTTGACACAGTATTGCTGATGGTGGTAAATGCCGAGAGTCCTAAAGGGTCCTCAGGTTATGCACCAGTTTTGTCTGAGGTGATGAAAACTTGTCCAGCACTAAAAATGGAGAGTCTCCATAGCCAAGGGACCTCAAAACCAACAGCCCCCCAGATATTGGGAAAGAACACTGATAGCATCACTGGCTCAGCTAAAGGTGGAAATTCGTAACTAGTTATCGTGAGTGTATTCATGATATCTGACCTGATACTGAAGTGGGAGCTCACCCAGCAATTTCATGTTAATTTAAATAAGAGCAGAGCCAAAAGAGAACCCTGGGCTAAATCTTTCCTCTCTTATCAATGAGAACTGGTCCTGGAGAAGGAGGAAAAGCATAGCAACACCATACCTGTCACTCTTAAACCTTGTAGTCAGTCCAGAAGGCTACCATGTTTGGTAGTATTAACAGCCATTGGGAGACATGAGGCCATGATAGGTGTACTACCTTCATTCTGGTCCTGCCAGTGGCAATCTAGGAGTACAATCAATGTTGTTTCTCTACTGCAGGGGCCTTCGAACTTGGCCCTTTTATAACTTGTAGACTTCAACTCCCAGAATTCCTCAGCCAGCATGCCTGGCTGAGGAATTCTGGGAGTTGAAGTCCACAAGTCATAAAAGGGTCAAGTTTGAAGGCCCCTGCTCTACTGTATCATCTGGAACCTTTTTCGGCTTAATATATATTTTAAAGAAGTTTAACTACCAGTAGTCCTCGTCTTACAACCATTCATTTGGCGACCATTTGAAGTTGCAATGGCACAACCATTCCTCACACTTATGACCACTGCAGCATCCCCATGATCACACAATCAAAATCTGAGTACTTGGCAGACAGTGTGTATTTATGACAACTGCAGCATGCCAGGATCATGGGAATTACTCTTTGTGACCTTCACAGCCAGCTTTCAACAAGCAAAGCCAATGGGGAAGTCTGGATTCATTTTACAATTCACTTAAGAGCTACTGTGATTTACTTAACAACCATGGCAGAAAAAAAAATGTAAAATCCAGCACAACTCACTTAACCGCCTTGCTTAGAAATATAAATCCTGTTCTCAATTGTGATCAAAGTCGAGAACTACTTGTATTCTATAAATATAATATTAAATGGTTCCATCAACTCCTGTACAGGTAATGGGACTTAGACTAGGGGAAATCAACAGAACCTCTCCATATCAGAGTGGTGAACTTGTGACAAACACAAAGGCATCTCCTTATTAAAAAATAAATACCGATCTCCATGAAGCTGAATGTTTTGAATATGTCCAATTTTTTTTATATAAATGTGAATTTCAATATTAATGGGCTTTTGCCTAATTTAACCAGTAGCTATCCATAATACTCATTACCCATGTTATTTACCCAGTAAATGAAATATTAGCTTATTCCACACATCAGTCCCCATTAGATCTTGTGTAATTGAGCTTAGTGACTCTATGGGTATTTTGTTGCTGTTGGTACAAAATGCAAAATTATTTGGCTGATTGTGCCCTGCCCTATTCAACCTGCCCACCCAGCCACTCGTCCGCTCATCCATTTGTCCCGTTATCATTTTTGGCAATCAGATAAAGCTTATGACACGTTGGCATCATTGTGTTTTGGCATTTCCTGAAAAGCCGGGATAAGATTCCATCTCCCTTTCTACATAATGCAGTTTTGAGGCGCTGGAAGAAAGTTAATTGCTTGCAGGATCATTGACAGTCTCTGTGTCTGACTATTGAGCTACTGGAATACTGTCAGCCTTATGATGGCAAGTTCGTCTAAAAGTGAATTAGTTTAACTAAATTCTTAATTTTTTTATAAGCTAATGTCTGAAACAGAAGGACGTTTAGCCAATTTTTTGACAGCTGGCCTTCTCTGGCATAAATTCATGCTGTTCTGCCGCCTGGGCTGTGCACAACCAAGACAATGTAGTTTATATCTTATTCTAAGTATCTGATTTAGTGGCGTTTACATTCTAATGAGTCCTTTCTTACCATTGATTCCAATAGCTTAGTGAAAAATAGACCCTGCAGCAGTCCATACATGGAATAAGTAGCAGTGCCTGGATGACACTAGATCCATAAATTCTTGCTGGTTTACATAATTTTATATATAATGAACCACTAAGTGAAATATTATTTAGTTTATCAGAGGACTGATCCGTTTTATTCTAAACCTCTTTATTCAGAATGGGTGCTGAGCCAGAAACAAATGGGGAGATCAAACAAGCTGCCAGAATCTGATTCTGGGTGAAAAAAATTGCCTTCTCTCCATCTACAACATTTGTACCTGTGGGATTCCTTTATCTTTGCTTGCAGAGTGCACGTGTACAATTATAAGAAGAGTTAGCTAGTCAGATACAATGCAAACTGATACATGTCCTACCTCCAGGTCTAAGTTGAAAGGGGGAAACGCTTGGACTTTCTGAGATCAGGGCATCATCAATCATCACCAGCCTGATTAGTGTATTGACCACTCCAAAGAGTGGAGCTATTTGCAATGAGCGAATCTGGTCAGTGGACAACAGTAGGATGCAAACACCAGAGAAATGTGGCTGTCAGTAGAAGTATTCTAGGTATGGACTCTTGCTTGCCCCTCAGATTGCAAAGTCTCTGACTTATGATGTCAGTTCTGGCTGTGGCCATTAATGAAATCACTAGAGCAGGAGTAGTCAACCTTGGCTCTTTTATGACTCGTGGACTTCAATTCCCAGAATTCCTGGGAGTTGAAGTCCAAGAGTCATAAAAGAGCCAAGGTTGACTACCCCTACACTAGAGGTTGTGCAGCATAGTGTCATGTGACCATGACTTGCAACTTCCCAGTTTCTTGGAAGGTTGACTGTGAAGGTCACATAGGGCAATCACATGATCTCAGGATTCCATGGCCATTGTAAATGTGCATTGTTTGCCAAGCACCCAAATTGCAATCATGTGACTTCCGGGATTTTTACAATAGCCACATGTTTTAAGGGTAAATCCCCTTTTCCAGTATGCTCATAACTTTGAACATTGGCTGAACAGGCAATTGATAAGCAAAGACTACCCATATATCCTATTTTAGCCACTGCTCCATCCTGAGTTTGGTTCAGCATAACATTGTGCCTAAAATTACCTCAAAATAAAATGCCTTGCATAAAATTTAGAGAGTTATATGATTGCTTATCTTATATGCAAAGTAATCCTAGGTAGCTCACAATAATATGAATTAAAAACATAATAAATAAATCAAACAAACCCCACAACAGCACATATGTCCCATGTGTAGCACTGAAACATTCTATACTGTAGACTCCCAATTCTCTTACATTTGCTGTTGTAACAGTAATAGTTTATTAATGAAATGATGTGATAAAACAATGCCATACCTATACTTTCTTGGATTAATCATCTCATTTTGCTCATTCAGCCACAATATACTTCAGATAGTGTTGGTTGTTGATATACCAGTATTTGTCTTTCTCTTTTTAAAAAAAGCTATACTCTACCAGTGTGTAGATCACATATTTTGTAAAAACCCAAGAAAGATATGGGTTTGTTTTTTCAAGTAGTGTAAAATGTAATACAAATAACAAAAAAGACAAATATGCTTAAACATTTTTATTTTCATTGAGTGACTTAACCAAAAACCTAAGGTATTGCATCACTCTTTTTTAACCTCAGCATCTTTAAGATGTGTGGACTTCAGTTCCCAGAATTCCCTGGCTTTATGTTGAAGTCCACACAGCTCAAAATTGCTGAGGTTGGGAAACACTGACATGGAAATTAATACAGGTGGCACTCAGTTTGATGGCCTCAGAAAGGACTTCCAACCTGTCCTCAAAGTTACGATCTTCATACAGCCTCCACAGTCACATGATCTGAATTTGGGTGTTTGGCAACCAGCTCACCTTCACAATGGTTGCAATCACAATGATTGCCATTTGTGACCTTCCCAGTTTGGCTTCCGACAAGCAAAGGGAGCTGGATTCACTTAAACGACCATGGGAATTAACTTCATAAGCACATGATTGGCTTAACAATGGTGGTAAAAATAGTTGTAAATTGTGGTCCAGTCACATGATGATTCGCTTGATGTCCGCATCACTTAGTGACTGAAATTCTAGCCCCAATTGTCATAAGCCGAGGACTACCTGTAACGTGTCCTGTTACTCCCTAAAGGTTTGCCAGTTCTTTTCCAGTGAAAAACTTTCTTTTTTATGAACCCTGCAAAATAAACTCATGTTTAAATTGGAAATCTGCTAGTAATTGTTTATGTTACCTGTTAAATGGTATCAAATGTAGCAAAAGTGAGACTTTTGGAAGTGAGAGGTTTAGCTAAAATTGTTTCAGAAAAGAATTTGGTTTTTGTATTGTCCTTCTCCCATTTGCTATTGGATTTAGATACACCAAGAAAGCACTGCATTTTTTTTTTCTTGAGGATGAAGTATGAATTTTACTTTCTGTTCATAATGTATTTCAATGCAGCTTGCCTTTGCTTCCTTGCCAAAAACTCTTCGGGTTAAGATTCTAGTAAAAGAATGGCCATTCTTATTCCAATACTTACTTCTCTCTATTTTCTCCCCAACTTATTTACAGTATTATACTTGAACTGCAAGTACTCAGTATGTATCAAAGAACGTAGAGAGGAGTTCCATCCTTTTCTAAGTACAGATAGGTCCTTACTTACTGACCATAATGGGGACTAGCGGCTCCATTGCTAAATGATGTCATAAAGAAGTGAAACATCACACCACGGCACTGCGGCACTGGCTTATGATCTTAGTTCTGGCTGCAATTGTTGCCAAGTGTGAAAGTCACAAATGACAATTAGGGATGCTATGGCAACTTCAACTTTAACAACAGGATGTAAGCTTCATTATTCAGTGCTGTTGTGTCTTTGAATGGTTGCTGAATGAGTGGTCAGTAAGTGAGGACTGCCTGTATCACTATAGTACTTCACTGACATAGTAGATTAAAAGCCTCCATGGAAAAGATGCCTTCTGCAGAAAGAGAGCTAGTCACAATAAATAAAAATAAAGAATTAAAAAAGGGAAGTTCTCTGAATGCAAGTTACTCAGCCTGTCAGTAAACCTGACTTCATTTTAATAATTAAATCATTTTCTGCAGTGATTTTTTCCCCTTAGGTTACTATTGCATGCTGACATTATCCAGATTATTTTTCCGTATTTATTTAATATATTTGCTTTCCATCTGTGTTGTGAATGCTTAGATTACCATTGATACATATTGGATATATATTACCAGGGTGAAGCATTGTTTAACTTCTAATATTCAATTATTTTAATGGAAAAATTAACAGCAAAGATGTTTGTGTTTTTTCCCCTTGAACCATTAAAAACAAGTTAGCTTATGGGCTTTCTGGAGACTATTCACCAAAGGAACAATTCGGTTTGTTATTAAATCTTTATAAAAAAAACATAGTGCCAGTTCCATGGATAAAAGCAATATAATTGGAAATAAGAAACCAAAGGTGGTAAAAATGATCATCCTTAAACTCTTTCCCATGCATTTTGGCTAGCACAAATATTAAACATCTGTACTACAGCAAAAATATATGAAAATCCATATGCATTTGTATAGCTTCAGCCAAAGCCAGTATGAGCTCTGCAATTTTTGAATGAACTTGTCATTGTTATTTGCAAGCTGGAAATCAATTTTCTGTAAACTTGACCAGTGCTCTTATCCTTTCAGCAACTCTGGAAGAAATCTATCTCTTACAGAGCGGGTTATGGGGCAACGAAAGAGGTACATACTTATATCTCTCCCATTGCAATCACTGTCACTATTCTTAGGATTGTGGTTATTATGCAGAGCTTCTATGCATTTTCTCATGATATCATTTTTTTTAATATTTGCTCAGTTTCATGTAATGTGAAAAGGTCTTTTGGGTAAATATGGCATGGATATTACAGGAGGGGAAAAAAGCAGTAGGAAGTCACTTCAGAAAAGAGTGGAATATTAGGTGGGGGAGGGGTGGGAAGGAAATCCTGCAAAGGAAATACACCTAAGGTGTACGGAATTGACCAATTTGGTCTAATATAAATATCAGAGAAGAGTAAATAATTGTGTAAATGTGTACTTGCATGAGTGGGAGGAGGGCTGACATTTCCCTCTTAAGAATTTGGGGAGTACTTCTTCTGCCTGAGAAGCAGGGCAATGAGTTTGGGTTAGTTTTAGAGCTGATGGAACAATTAGAGTTTAAGTCACAGTGGGAATCTTAAGTTGTCATTAGCATATTAGCTTCTCCTTGGAAGAGATTATTATTTATAATAGTCATTTTACTAATCCCATAACCTACTCAGAACAATATTGTATAAACATTAAGTACTTGGGAGGAAAATATTGCCAGGAGGATAGTGTTCCTTTTAGATAGCAATATGTATTTTATGATATAAAAATCATTGAAGCTACATTAATCCAATAGATAAAACCCCAAAGGGGCAGGGATGTAATACTTTTATTAGGAGGTGGCTGACTGTCATTTATGAGCAAATTTACAAATTCATCTTTTTCTGAAATATGCCTTCCCGTATTACATTTTTTTTCATACATGAATTAGTTTTTGTTGTGTTATGTTGTGATTCCACTGCTGCTGGGATGCATGAAAGGCCAATGTGGGTAATTAACATGGGGTGGGGTGTTTCTAATGCATGCAAGTTATCATTTGCTAAACCCTACAAGGGGAACCCTCATGAGCAGTGCCTACCAGAATATTGGCTTTGTTTGATTGTTTTTAATCTGCTGTTCTAAACTGGGACACAATTTTGAAGTTTACATTCCCAATGAATAAGTCATCCCTGAAGTTAAGCTGGTGATCAATGCAATCTTCCTCAGATCTTCATATTCCAGATATTTAACTGCAATTCCTTATCAGTTCAGTCAGCAGTTTCAACAAGTGTGCTTGTTAGGAATAATGCGAGCTGCAGTGCAGCACATCTGGAGGGTGCCAAGTTGCACAAAGCCTATGACCCCGCTTACACTAGCAGTGCAGTACTTGTCCATGAATGCTTCTTGGTGGAGTGATGCATTGATTTGGCTTCTGCTGTAATAGAAGATTCCTTGATATCAGTTCTTTCCATTGTTGAGTAGGAAGGCTTAGGTAGGTCAGTAGTACTGAGTATCTTCAACCTTCTTTGCATCTGAAAACCAATCATTTTCATCTCCCATTATAAGCCCTGTCATGTTTTGCAGAAGTACAGGTAGCCCTCAACTTACAACAGTTGATTTAGTGACCGTTACGACATTGGGAAAAAAGTAACTTGTGATCGTTTTTCAAACTTACGACCACTGCAGCATCCCCATGGTCACATGAACAAAAATTCAGATGCTTGGCAACTGATTTATAGTTAAGGTCATGTGATCCCCTTTTGCGACCTTCTGACAAGGAAAGTCATTGGGGAAACCAAATTCACTTCACAACTGTGTTACTAACTTAACTTAAGTTACTAACTTAACAACTGTAGTGATTCACTTAAGTGACAAGTAAGGTTGTAAAATGAGGCAAAATTCACCCTTAGAAATGTTTATCGCTTAACAACAGAAATTTTGGGCTCCATTGAAATCATAAGTCGAGAGCTATTGTATAGGTGGGAAGATTGAAATTGATCAGTCACTGCTTCACGAACAAGGAAGGTTTTTTGTGGATCTGCTCATAGGAAAACAGAAACAATAGGGTTTTCCCGCGTTCCTAATAACTTATTAAAGTAATGCCATGATAGCTGTAGTTTCATAGTATGCCAGAAAACATACTCTGGCTTAATGCAACCTGTGAACATGGACCCTACCAAGAAGAGCTAAGTTTTCATTGCTCGATAGAGGTAACCCTCTGTATTCAACTGTGGTAATTATTACATTTATGATGCTTAGTATCATAGGCAGCTGTTTTGATTCCTCAGACTTTCTGTCTGTGTAATGGCTCTTCTGGAGATAAGGGGCATGTGCTGTACTCTGAGTTCCTCCCATACTACATTTCTGAAACAGAAAAAATGCATCAGCACACTAAAATAAATTCCAAGAGAAGTGTGACCCGTGGGTAGGCTTACGCGTATCCCTGGATGAAAGGGTACCCTCTTTCTCCTTCTGCACGAGACAGTAGGCAAGTAATGGATGTGAAGTCTAGAAATTAAGTGCCAATCAAAACTTAATTTGGAATTGGACTCTGGTGATGGCACTGCGATATAAATTTGTCTACATGAATTTACGATAAAATGTGTCTGCAGGGTCCATTCATGTAGGTTATTTACAATCTCCACAGCCATATTCGGTTGCAAAAAAATTAGCAGAAGGGCTGTTTAAGGCCATGCTTTCTCTGGTGGTAGGGATTGGAATGGCCCAGGTGATTGTTCTTCACTTCCCAAATTAATTGCACTCAAATGGGTGATACGGTGGATGCTAAAGTCATCCTGACTAGTATTATATTCAATATTCTGTGTTGCCTGCATTTTAATATGTTCTGACTAATATCTCTTGGATTTGAGTATTCCAGCTGAGATCAAGGGGGCTCTACAATCTGTTAAGTTAATGTTAAAACATTTGGTACATGATGAGTCTGAATTCTAGAACTGCAGCAATTACAGCATCATGCAAGAAAAAGTTGGTGAAGCCTTACACCTGTTGCCTTCAGGTATCGTGAGTGATTTTAATAATCGTTGCCTTAGAATTGTAGCCAGTGAAAAGTTTTATTGAAGGGGAGGTAAGATAGCAAAACAAGCACATTTTTCCTAGGAGGTTTACTGTCGAAATTGTTTTGAAGGATGAATTAAGATGGCCAATTTATTAAGTTTTAAATTTAGTATAATAATATGCTAATATATAAAGCATTGAAATTTAATATTTTCTGAAGTTTTATTTTTTTAAGTTAGTAAAAAAATAAATTTTCTTACCAAGCTGCAATGGGGTAACAGTACATTGTCGGAAAGTCATAACACATAGTTAATTATTTAATATTTCATTGCTGCATTTTTATTGCTAAAGAGAGGACATTCTTCTGCATTTTCTGCCTCAAGTGCCAAAACAACTCAGTGCTTGGAAGAAAAGCATGAGTGGCTACTTGCCTGATGATGCAAAATATCATGGTTCAATCCCAAATTAAAAAAATAATTATTTATTAGGCGTCCTTTGAACATTATACATTTCCTTAAGTCATCATATCAGGAGGATAGTGTCTTAGGTTTGGAACGAGAAAATACATTTTCGCCAAATAAAATTGAGGTCTTTAATCCTTAAATCAATATAAGGACATGCTCTGGCAGGCTAGGTATTTTTTTTTAAATGAATATGTGACCCAAATACTCTAGTTGCTATATCAAGAAAATCAAAAGCTGATGAACTATATTCATTTGGAAAGGAACATTGCAGTTTTCATTACTTTGTCTATTCTGATCTTGATTAAGAAAAGAAGAGATTATATGTCACAGTCTGAACTGTAGCATTAACCCGAACTAGCGAGAATTATAATGACAAATGGAAGGCATGAATTGGGGTAGCCACAGTTAAGGGTTTTAAAAAAGTCAAGATGGCTACAACCCTGTGATCAAACCCCCATATTTTTTAAGGTTATTGTGTAGGGCTTCATTTGCATGTTGGACCCTCTACCTTGCCTTTTTTTTTTTTTACCCTCTTGTGACATAAATATATACCGGTAACCATGGGTAGATAGAAAGAGACAACAGATCATGGAGAATTGATAAAATGACACAATGGTGCCAACAGAACATATAGTTCCAAATTTTCCCTTTGCTTTTTTTTTTTTAAAAAGGGCTCCAATAGAAGCAGCTAAAGACAAATATATAAGCTATGCTTATTGCCAAAAAACTGAAAGATCAGATGTTCACAACAATATAAGTGTGTTTTTAACCCATTTTGTTTCTGTTAGTATCAGTAGAAAGTCTTTTCCCCCCAAAGACAAAATGAGGGAAAGAGGCTAATTAACTGAGTGCAAAGTAGAGGAAAGAGTGCTGAGCGCTACACAAAAACCCTATTTTGCACCCACGGTTGTCTGCCCAGCCAAAGACAACAAAGAGTTCCGAACTGTACAATGGACCAAGTTTCTGGATGTAGGAAGGAGGGAGGGAGCATCCTGATGCATCAAATTGCTTTTCTCACTCCCAACAGTATCCAGGAAGACAAAAAACAAAGAGAAGGGAAAAAGAAAGGTGAATGACTGGTTGTTTTGCACGCAATCCTCCTCCAGTCTGTTTCTGACACCAAGCTGTGGAGTTGATGCCTTCCAGCTGATCAGAGAAACAAATAATAAAGATGTGCAGATGTTTTTTTTATTATTGTTGCCATTCTCTTTGAGTGTATTAGGACACTTTGGGCATTGAACTGAAAATAAAGGAGCTGTATATTATCTTAATGCACAGTCTTAATAGTGAACAAAGGCAGAGGCAGCAGGATGTGGTAATTTTACAAAGGGAGAGAAAAGAAGACCTCCCCAAAATAAACTGCCTCCCCTTAAAGCATCACAGCTGTTTGTTTCAACTATTTGAAACCACATTCCATTTATTTAGAAACAATCCTAGCATGATTATCCAAATCTCAGATCATGAGGAAGGTTATTTGGAAAGATTTTCATTTAAGTGGGTTCAATGTCCCATTCCAATTATGGGTGTCCCCAAAAGTTCACACACACACACACACACACACACACACACACACACACACCCATTTATGTGTGCTATGAAAGACACGAGACCTTTGTATCAGAAGCAAAAAGTGAACAACCAAAAGAAAGTTGAATGTTGAAATACAATTGTCGTAATGGAGATAGTGCTATTAGATTTGGTGATCAACAAGTTTTGCCCTCCAGTTGTAGCAAATATTCATAGGTTCCTTCAGACCATTTTGGAAAAGTGCTCACATTTTTTAATTGTATTCTTCGCACATTCCGTCTGATCTCGTCTTCTGAGCAAATGGGTGACTGTATTAGCTAATTGATCTGGTTACGTAAAAACACTAGATACTGAATAAATGTATTCTTAACATCCTACATTTCATTTAAAAAGAGGCATGGTGATGTCTTACAGCCTTTCCCTTTATTCACATTCTTTAGATGCATCTGAATGAATTTTGCAAGGAAGTTCTCCACTGTAAGATTATTTGCTGTGACAAATTTTAGCATATTTTCCACAAAATAATTAAGCTACTGGTACTTTAAAAAAAAACAACAAATCCAATTATAAGGAGCATGACTCAAGTATTGCTGAGTCAAATTCTCTAGAATCCAATGTGGTTTTTCCCATGGGGAAATACAGCTAACCCTCGACTTATGACCACAATTGAACTCAAAATTTCTGTTACAAAGCGAGGCATTTGTTGTGAATTTTGCCTTATTTATGACCTTTCCAGCTACAACTGTGAATATCTAGCTGCAGTTGTTAATATCATGGTGAATCTGGCCTCCCCATTGACTCTGTTTGTCAGAAAGTCGCAAAAGAGGATCGCATGACCCCGGGACACTGCAATCTGTCATAAATGTGAGCCAGTTGCCAAGCATCTGAATTTTGATCATGTGTCCATGGGGATGCTGCAGTGGTCGTTAAGAGTGAAAAACGGTCATAAGTTACTTTTTCAGTGCTGTTGTAACTTTGAACGGTCACTAAATGGACTGCTGTAAATTGAGGACTACCCGTAGAGCTTTTTTTTTTTTTCCATATTTGAATACTGAGATAAAAAGCGAATGGATCATTTCTGGAATTCTAGGTAATACCGCTGGATCCCACCGGAGAGCTTCTGCCTGGCCCTACTGAACAAAGCTGTATTTGGTCAGCCAATATAGCAGGGGCTCTCAACCTTGGCAACTTTAAGACTTGTGGACTTCAACTCCCAGAATTCCTTAGCCAGCTTTGCTGGCTGAGGAATTCTGGGAGTTGAAGTCCACAAGTCTTAAAGTTGCCAAGGTTGAGAACCCCTGCAATATAGTTAATCCGTGATGAGGGAGCAGTTCTGCATTACGAATGGCTCCCCACATTAACATACCACTACTCTGTTTTAGAATGCCTGGCTTTTGTTTCTGTTTCTGTAATTGCTGATTAATATGTTTATTCAGAGACAGACTTACTGTATTTAGTCTTTTATCAAAGTGCACATATATCCATTCAAGCATAACGGCTCACCTATCTGGCGATCCCGCTTTAAAAATTGTGCATTCTGTCCACCGGCATCCTTGCACAGACTAGACTGTTTTTGAAAAGATCCTGTCAGTTTGCCCTTACTACAGCTATGAGAAATTACTCTACCTTAACATTTTATGTATAGGCAGTTTTGCTGTTTTGCTGATGATCAGCAACATTTCCTCTAACCTATGTGTATAGGAACCGGAGAAGTGGGAATGCTGCAGATGAGTTGGCTCTACGAGGCCAAATGGATGAGGCAAACCATGAGCTGTTGCTCTATGGGCAAAAAGCTCCAGTAGACTGAAACGGCCTGCTAGCTACAAAGTCCAACTTCAGTCTGGGACTCCATTAATTTGAGAGTTTTTCCTCTCAAATTAAGACGGGCCCCGTGTGTGTGTGTGTGTGTACTTTTCAGAAATATATAGAAAGGTGGCAGTATTTATTAGATCCCAGGAATGAATTAAATTAAAGACAGGCAATGCATGGAGCAGCTTCCAGATTTAATCCTTGTCATTTCGAGGTATATTTTGACCGCTGCTGCTAGCCCATTATCTCTAATACTGATATTGTGTCAGCAGTTCAATTCTCACCCGCTCAAAGTTTGACTCCACCTTCCATCCTTCCAAGGTCGGTAAAATGAAGGCCCAGATTGTTGGGGGTAATATGCTGACTCTGTAAACCGTTTAGAGAGGACTGTAAAGCACTGTGAAGGGGTATATAAGTCTTAAGTGCTATGGCTATTGTGTTGCTGAAAAAGATGTGTGCTTTAGAAATTCTTCAGTAGGGGCAGATGAGACATGAGAGATTATGATCAAATCCCAGTTATTTTAACTTTATATATCTGAGATATCTCTCTTAGGAGAAATGCATTCATTCAGAAAATGATAATATATGTAGTCTGCTACCATATAAAAGTATGACTTTGAAGCAGCTGTCATTTTTTGCCTAAGCCAGGCATTTGAAATTGGGATTTTGTCTTGCCTAAAGCACTAGCATTCCCCAAGCCGCCCCACACTTCCTAGAAGTGTTGTATATATGTAGCTATATCCAGAGCTAAATTAGCCATCATCAGCAGATCCTATTGTGTCTTTTAAAAATGCATGGGAAGAGCAGCAATGGTATTATACATGACCGTGACCTAAAAAAAAAAAACTTACATGCAGCGATGGTATAATCTCTGTGTTACTGCCTGAAGATTAATAGATGCAGGTCTAATTCCATTTTGAATCAGATCCCATTTCATTAATCTGGTTCTAATTTTGAAACCTAGGTTTTTAATAACTTGCGCCCCGCCCCCTCTTTTCTGTCGTCTTCTTATTTTCTTGCTGTTCAACTTGCTTAGAAACAAGGGAAAACTATCGCACACCAGACCACAGTAGCTAGGTCTCTTGAAGTCCTGGGTCCTTCCTATCATTTTGCTTTTAACCTGAAATGCCATGGATTGAACTCGTACCATCTGCTAAGAAGGCATCCATTCTGCCAGTGAGTTTACCTTTGCATTCAAGTCTTTTTCAGTGGTGATTTTCCACAAACCACTCTTCCGGTGATGCACAATTAATAACCTATGGCCCCACCTTCTCTCTTACTAGTGTTACTGTTATTCCTTCTAGACCAGTGGTGGCGAACCTATGGCACGGGTATCAGAGGCTGCACTCAGAGCCCTCTCTGTGGGCACGCGTTCCGTCGCCCCAGTCCTAGGCCTTCAGCTGGGTTTTATAAAACCTTTTCGCTTTAAGCCTCCGCCGCCGTGTGCAAAAAAAAAAAAAAGGTTCAATCAATCAGTCAATTTCAACTTCTCGCGGGAAAAAAAAGATCTTGCAAAGTTGGAATTGATTGATTGAACCTTTTAGTCCCCCCAGTCTGCCGTGGTACACCGCAGCCACGCCAACCCAATGGGCCTGACCCACCCGGCACCCAACGATGCATAAGTGGGTTTTGGGTTGCAGTTTCGGCACTCGGTCTCTAAAAGGTTCGCCATCACTGTTCTAGACCAATGGAATGATGAAAATAATTATATGATAGATCTTGGACTTCATTCATCAGCAGGATAACTCTCTAAAACCTGAATAAAATGAAACTGAATTTGGTATGGTGGAAAAAGCTAATAAAAGGAAAACTAAATTGGAAATTGAGCTGGATCTGGCTGTGGGTTGAGCAGAAAAAAAAATCTGGAAAAAGTCTCTAGCACTTCCCTGGATAATAGAGAGTTGGGCAGAGACTTAGAGGGTTGTCATCTGCTCCATACTTCATCTTCTCCGTCCTCTTTTCCAGCCACACGACCCAGAGCAGAGTGCCCATTAAGATATTCTGCCACCCTGGCCAAACTTAACCCCGTTCTGTTCCATTGTTGGAGAATTGTAATATTTATAGACCTAGACTAACAGGTTCAGAGAATCTTGGGTTGCAAAGAATAAGAACAATCTATATAATTTCTTAAAGCAGCTCTTATTTTTTCCCCCCTAAGGTTGCATGCAAGTAAAAAAAAAAGTTGCAGCTGCTTTAAGGAATCTGTTTTTAATCTGCCTCTTAAATCAGTGACTTTTCTGACTCATGTTGACATCTAGAAAAAGAAAATCTGCTTTAAGGAATAGCAGAGAAGTGATATTAAGCCAGAAGCACTTCTTCTCATAGGAAGCACTTGTTTGAAGCCAGAAGCAGTACTTCCAATCATTTTTGAAGTGTATGCAGCACTGTTATTTATCTTCAGTCTGAGATATCTTTATTATTTGCTGTATATTGCCTGGAAGTTTAACTAACTCGCATAAATGTGTGCTGATGTGCATCCAGAGGCCATTTACAGAGATGGCAAGTGATAGATCTGGAGATTTTAGAGAGCTGTGATCACTGTCTTTCTTAGTTACCACATGCTGCTACAGCGTGTTGTGTAAAATTATATGCCATGCCATGCCAGCTGAGAAGATAATGCATCCTCAGTATTGTACAAATATACATTGCTGCTGACCTTTTCTATCTGGACTTTCCCAGGATCTTTGGTAAGCCAATTACAGTGTTTTTAGGAAACAGTGTAAACTGTGCTGTTGTATTATACTGAGCTAATGTATTCAATCTTTAGGAAGGTGTCCCTTCTCCAGCACTGGAGATGGAGAATCCACCAATGGGTTTAGACTGTATTCCTGCCCAATCAGATCAAGTCAGCCAAAGTTGCCACGCCCGTCCTGGACTATAGAGTTCCCAGTCTTGACTTGATCTCGCCCAGGACAGATGTGCAAGTTTGGCTCTTAGGCAGGTACAGTCTCCATTGGTGGATTTTCCTTTCCCCAGTTTGCTGTGTAGTGCTGTATTCAGCACAGAATTTGGCCTCCCATTATTAAATTTTCCCATTCTTTTCCCATTCGGGAACTTGGAATTTTTTCTCAATTTCCTGACTTGGGGGGGGGGTAATACAACTAGATTGTGTTTAAAGAAGGGGCTCCTTCATTTTCCCCTCCCCCCTCTACCCAATCCAACAATTAACCTCTCTCTCCAGACCTTTGGATTCAGCTGAGGACTAACGGCTGTTAGTCCCCAACTGGACATTAAAGCAATTTAAATTTTCTATCAGAGCTTGCGGCTGCAGCTCCGTTGGCTGATTTCGCGGAGGAGGCTGAGAGGCCTGGGATTCCTTCTGCGTGTTCAGGCTCTCCCTCTGAAATCCCATTATGTTTCTGGGGCCCTTTGGAGTTCCGCCTGCAACTCCAACCCTGGCTTCATATTTTCAGCTCCGGTTGCTCTCTTCAGCTCGCGGCCACATGATCGCCCATTTTATCAGATGGAGGTGCACACGCACCAAGAGACCAACGCCGATCAGCTGTGAGGCGGCTGATCGGAGGGACGAAAAGGCCCCGTTTTTTCGGTATACTTGCTACCCAGACGTGGACCTTCCTCTTAAGGCAGCACTCCTTCTGCATCGGGCTTACTTTCTAAAGCCCTCGTACCTCGATGGACTTAATTGTCTACTCCACACGCGGCCGCCATCTTGGACCGCATGGTCTTTGAAGGATCTTTCAATTTTGGGGGATTTGTGGGCACTCATTTGTGGGCACTCATTGGAGGAGGTGTACTAAGCAGGTTCAGCTAGAGCAGATGACCACTATCATCAGGCAGGCCGCCATTTTGAGAGACAGCTGCCATTTTGAGAGCGAGATAAGCCCATTTCTAAACTGAGGCCTGCTATCAGAAATATAACAGAGCCCCTAAAGGCTCCCCTAGAGCAGAATCTCTGGTCCTGTCTCCAGTCCCCCGGGTCTTCAGTTCCATTCAAAATCTGACAGGCTCCCTTAATTAGCCAAGTCCCCCTGGGCCCTTTTTTCAGGTTTTGGTGTCTCCTGACTTCACCTTGCTCATATCGAAATTAACCCAGTTTGTCTGGGATCACTCAATTACCAACTGGATTCCAGGCGTACCTTTTCGTGTGTCTGTCATTATCCATACAATTGGTTTTCATCTGGATTCCAGGCGCCCCTGTAGTGCACCTGTCCTTATCCACAACAGCTCTATCCGGATTCCAGATGCCCCTTGTAGTGTGTCTGTCCTTATCTGCGCAACAGCTATAGCTGGATTTCAGGCATCCCCTGTCGTGCCCCTGTCCTTATCCACGCAGCAGCTGTACCTGGGTTCCAGGCATCCCCTATAGTGCGCCTGTCCTTATCCAGCGTATAATACTCTCTAGATACCAGGGGTCTCCTATCGTGCTCCTGTGTTATCAGAGAATGGAGGATTCTATACCTTCCTCAAAGGGCATTTTGCCATCCTCATCGGCTCCAATGAATCCTACTCTATCTGGTCTGGAGGGCATTGACAAGACTACGGCCAAAACCAAGGTCAGATCTACCGCCAAGACCTCCAAAACAGCTGAAAAACAGGCCAACCGGAGACACCAAGCCCTAGAAAAGGAATTTTCAAAGGCACAGAAAATAGCCAGGTTAGAGACCTCTCAGACCAAGGGGTTGATCTTTGACCTACCCCTGGGGCCCCCAACCTCCCCCCTGGGGATACGGTCGACGGGGGAATCTTTACATTCCCCTGCACAGTGTGGGACGGGCGAAATTCTCCCCATTTCCCAATCCACTACTGCACGGGCTCATCACGGGACTCCCGAGGCTATCTTCACCCCTACTACGGCAGGGCTTTGGCCAAGTGAGCCTGTTCCCCTCCCCACGGAGGACCGTCTAGCCATGCTGATTGCACAAGCAGTAGACTGCACCCTTGAGGCCAGGGCGCAGGCTCCCAGGCCAGTGGCTGCTGCTCACCGTCCTATCCATCAACCGGTTCCTGAAACCTATTACGATCCTTCCTCCCCATCTGGGTCCTCATGTTCTGAGGGTTCATCCCTTCACGAACATGACACTGAACAGAGGATTCCAATGCCTGAGGAGGAGGAGCTACCTCCTGAAGCTCCTTCATTGCCGATGCCAAGTCTAAGTGGCGTCTGTTGGCAGCTCCATATCAGGGAGGTAAACTGTTTGGAGACGCTTTGAATCCTTATCTCACCGAAAATAAGGATAAGCGCAAGGTCCTTAATCACCTCCTCAAGAAACGCTCAAATGCTCCACTTATTACCTGCGAAGAGAGTCCTTTCGTGCAGGGGCTAGGAGCAACTACACCCAGCCCTTTCGTCCCTTTCCGGCCAGGCAAGACAAGCAGGAGAGACAGTCTGACAGACAGACGGCCAGACAACAATCTCAGGGAAAGCGGCCCTTTCGAGGGAACGGCCGACCATTCCGCCGCTCCAGGTGACTCTCCAGCAGTACCTCCCATTGGGGCCAGACTCTTTCTTTTTGCCCACCAGTGGGAGGCCACCACCACGGACACATGGGTACTCAACACCGTATGTCACGGCCTTTCCTTGGAGTTTATCTCCAATCCCCCAAATTGGTTTCTCTCTTGCCCATATCCCCGAAATCGAATAAAGAAAAGACTAATGAACGAAGCCGTCCAACATTTACTGAACATACGGGCCATAGAACTGGTGCCAGCCGACCAGAGAGGTCAGGGATTTTATTCCATCCTCTTTGTCGTCCCCAAGTCGTCAGGGGGACGGAGAGCCATTTTACATCTCAAGGGCTTGAATCATCATCTTGCATACCACTAATTCAAGATGCAAACGTTCCGTTCTATCTTGGGAAGCATAAGAAAAGGGGACTTCCTGACGTCTATCGACCTCACGGAAGCATACCTTCATATCCCCATCTCTCTCGCCCACCGCCAGTTTCTAAGATTCGCTCACAAGGGGCGTCATTTTCAGTACAGGGCACTACCATTTGGCCTATCATCGGTTCCCAGGGTATTTACCAAGATCCTGGCAGTTCTAGCAGCTCACTTTAAGGATGGTACCAGTCAGAGTCCAATGTTACCTGGGTGACATACTAATCCAGTCGTCGTCCACCCAGTCCACCATGGCGAACCTTGAACTGGTGGTAAAGCTGCTCCAGGATCACGGGTTCTCAGTAAACTTCCCCAAGAGCCACATGATTCCCACAACAAGGCTGCTACACCTCGGGGCCATCATAGACATGGTGGAGTACCGGGACAGCATAAGGGAGTCAGTCCTCCAGTTACGCAGGGCGCGGACAGTAACGTTGGTCAGTCTCTCCCAATTGTTAGGGAAGATGATGTCGGCCATAGCGATCGTCCCGTGGTCCAGGCTCTACTCTAGGGAACTGCAGTGGTTTCTGTTCCCCTTCCAGAGGCAGAACCTCAGTACCTCCCAACGAATGGTGAGACTCACAACTCAGGTATCACGCTCCCTCACGTGGTGGCTATCGCCCGCCATGCTCAGAGGGTCGTGCTTCAAGGAGCCAGATTGGATAGTGCTAATGACCGACGCCAGCCTGTTCAGCTGGGGAGTGCACCTTCGCTCGCAGTGGGCACAGGGCCGTTGGTCCAGCTCAGACTTTCGGCACAACATAAATTGGCTGGAGCTACGGGTTATATACATCTAGCCCTCCGTCACTTTCACAGCTTGGTGACAAGATGCCACGAACTGGTCCTCACAGACAAAGTGGCTGCCAAGGTTCATATGAACTGACGGGGGCATCTGATCTTGGACTCTTTTCACTGAGTCACTCTTACTGGGCTCCTGGGCAGAACAAAATCTGGCCTCCATCAAGGCTGATCATATTTCAGGGGAGGTGAACACTCAGGCCGACCTTCTGAGCAGGGCAACGGTAGATCACTTGGAATGGCGCCTTCCATCCGATGGTCTTCAGAGAAGTCTGTCACAGTTTCAGCCTTCCACTTTTGGACCTCTTTGCGTCCCCGACCAATGCTCAGCTGCCTCGGTTCTTCTCCCGGTTCCTATCTCCAGGGTGGAACAGACAGATGCTCTTCGGAGCCCATGGCTGCAAGGACTGCTTTATGCCTTTCGCCCTCTCCCTCTTCTCCTGGCGGTAATACGCAAGCTTCTTCGGGAGCAAGCGGAGATACTCCTGGTGGCCTCTTATTGGTTAAGGAGGCCTTGGTTCGCCGATCTGATGAGGCTGTCCCTTGCAGATCCATGGCGGATTCCTCCAGACCAGGTCTCCCTCAGCCAAGGGACTATTCTCCATCCGGACCACCAATGGCTCCAGTTAGCCATCTGGCACTTGAGCGCTCAATCTTGACACGGGAGCTTTGCTCACCAGGGGTCATTACAGTAATCCAGGCCTCCCGTCACCCTTCCACAAACAGTATTTACGAGGCCACGTGGAAGAACTTTCGCTCATGGTGCTCCGGTTGACATTTGTCACTCTCGGAACTCACGATTCCCCATATCCCGGACTACCTGTTAGATGGTCTGGAGAGGGGCTTGGCCCCGAACACATTGTGCAGACAGATAGCTGCTCTTTCCACAGTCCTCACCTGTGACTCCGTAGGGTCATTGGGACATCACCCCTTACTCCGCTCATTCCTTAAGGGGACTGCTAACACCAGACCCCCTACTGTGCACTGGTACCCTTCATGGGAGTTACCACGGGTCCTTTGGGCTCTGACCAAGTCGCCCTTTGAGCCCCTAAAGACATGTGACATTCGCTACCTGTCCCACAAGGTGGCATTTCTGGTGCAATCACATTGGCACGACGTATTTCCGAATTGGCAGTGCTCTCAACTCGGGATGACCTGTGCATTTTCCACCAGGATTGAGTGGTCCTTCGACTCCACCCTACTTTCCTCCCGAAGGTCAATTCTCTATTCCATAGATCCCAGGAAATAGTGCTGCTGGATTTTTGCCCTAACCCATCGCATGCTCTGGATCGGCAGTGGCATAGTCTGGATGTCCGCAGGGCACTTCGGTACTATATTTCATGGACAGCGACGTTCCGCAAATCAGAGGCCCTCTTTATATCCTTCCATTCTTCCTCCAGGGGTCGGAAAGTTTCCTCTTCCACAATTGGCAGGTGGATTAGGGCATGCATTGCCGGGGTATATCAAGCTGAGTCATTGCTGGTTCTACGACAGGTTACAGCCCACTCTATACGGAGTGCAGCTACTTCTGCGGCCTGGGCCACCCAGGCGTCCATTGAGGACGTCTGCAGGGCGGCCACATGGGCTTCACCATCTCCTTTCATACGGCACTACAAAATCGATAAGTTTGCCTCGGCAGAGGCTTCCTTTGGTAGGAGGGTTCTCCAACAGGTTATACATCAAAGTGCCTGCTCCCCTTCCCTCAGGGACAGTAGGCTTTGGTATGTCCCATTGGTGGATTCTCCATCGCCAGTGCTGGAGAAGGGGCGCTGTCTTACCTGAACGCCTTTTCTCAGCATGGAGATGGAGAATCCATTCCCACCCTTGTAGGTCATCTAGGCCTAGGGTTAGTCTTAGTTTTGTGAGCCACAACGTCTTGCTGTCAGACAATGGCTACACTCGTGTCAAGACTGGGATCTCTATGGTCGAGGATGGGCGTGACAACTTTGGCTGACTTGATCTGATTGGGCAGGAATACAGTCTAAACCCATTGGTGGATTCTCCATCTCCGTGCTGAGAAAAGGTGTTCAGGTAAGACAACGCCCCTTCTCAGTATCTCATAATGGTACTCAAGTGTTATTAGCATGGCATACCCTCTTCATTTAAGCACCAGCAGGTACCACTACACTATTCTAAACATGCCAAATTGCACATCGAAAAATTGTATTTAGAGAGCATACAATTGGAGACCAACAAGAACAGAGGCCATCCTGTCTGCACCATTTATTTTTGCATCCCTTAACGTCCTCTGCCCAATAGTTCTATCTCATTTTTCTATTCCCCTAAACATCACAAGCTCCCTCTGTCCTTGGTGCCACTTTTGTGGTCCATACAATGTATTCATGTGCAGTTTAGAATCTGTCTTTATGAAAAGCATTTAAATGCTACTCTTCAGCCAGGAAAAGAACTTTAATATTAAACAGTGAAAAAAGACCCAACAGAAAAGGACAAAAAATGGGGAGGAAAAGAGAAAATGAGAACATTTGGACATCAGTTTTTACTAGTTATATAACTCTTATGCTAGCTGGCAACAGAGGGAAGCAGCTTTGCTGTAACAAACAAGTTTGGAGAGTCATCCAGGAAATAGCTTGACAAAGGGGACTTCCTCAGAATTACTGAAATGCAGCTGGAAGCTGCTGACTTGATTTGGTGGGACCTCAGTTTACTTGGCAGGCAATTCTGAACATTTACTAGCAAGGTAGCTACTGTCTAAGTTAATTTCTTCAACATGGAGGCGTCTGTGACTTTGCAACAGCTCAGCAAAGCGTAGGTAGACTGATTAGTTTACTGAATTTACCTCTCGTATGATCTTTCTTGTGTCCTGGATTTTATGGGACAACTGTAAAACTATCCGTTTTGTTCTTACAAAACAATGTTATCCGACCTTATACAAACCAGTGTATCCTCCATGACCATAATCTTTGGCCCTTCTCTAGATTTTCTTTCCCAATTAAGCTTTACCAGTTATAACTGGAAGAGGTGTTGTTTGTAAAGGAATTCCACCTTTCTAGGCCCATATACCTGCCACCAGTGCTTGCAGTTTATATATTTAAAATAGTTAGGGTCAAAAATTCTTCAGACTTTTAAACACTCATAGTTATGTGTATATGATACAAGCACATTGGCAGTTGATACAGTATATAGAGCTATAAGATGAGAGGTTTGTTTTGACACCCCTTGCTACATAAACATATGGTTAAATCAGACTTAATACTAAAATTAACTTGCTGCTAAAGATTCAGATAGCTACGGTATATTGCCTGCTCTGGTACTTTTTAGTGATACACAGAATTGAATAACTTGAATAATATTTCAATCAAAAAATCCACTATGGTTTGCAATATATGTATATATTGGATGAGGCTAATTTTAGAGAAATTTATTTCCCACCACATGTTGAAAGGAGAAGAAGAAAGATACTTATCTCTGCTCCTGAACATAACACTAAATTGTCACTTAATATAAGGTTTGAAGGCTGCTTCCTTACTTCCAGAGCTGGAAAATAGGGCATCCTTTGTTTATCTGAATGCAAGGCAAGAAAAGAAAAATGGCATTTAACCAAGTAAGAGTTGAGTATACTATTTCTGAAAGCTGATCTCAGTTCAGAAGAGGCACAAAGTGTTTCTTTTCAACAAGAAGTTTACTACTTCTGAACATAAATCCAAAACTGAAGATGCTTATAAATTAATGAGAATAAGAAACTTGGAAATAAAAGATAAACTTCCTCAAACAGAGGAGTTAACTTCTGGTGATGGGGTGGATACTTCTGTGTAATCTTCTTAGAAAAGATCTGCCTTCCAAAATGGTTCTGACTTCCCCTACAATTTTAGGATTTCCTGATGGTGTCTCCTCTCTCATCAGAACTGATTCTACCTATCTTTTACATCAGTGATTGATTGGCTTGTTGCTGCCACCTGCTGTGAAAACAACTGGGAAATACTTTGCTCTAAAATGCAGAGAAAGCTCTCTTGCCACTTTTCATGGAAAATAAGAATATAGCCATGGAGGATGCATAGGTTTTCATAAGGCAACTTTTTCTTTTTTTAAAGTGCTGGATACTTTTGCATCACTTTCATATCTGAAATGATGCAAAAACAAATAGTGAAATGTAAGAAGGAATTACATTTGTGTCTAGAACAGTGTAGCCTTATGGTGGTATCCCCAAGTTGGTTCAATGCCAAAGTTTGCCCATTAAAATAGAATTGCTGCAGACATCCCCTAAGGGAATCATCTGCCAGGAATGGCTCATTGTGATGTTCCCTCTTATAGAAAGGACAAAATAGAAAGGGCCAACATCTGAATTTCTAGAAGGATAGACAGAAGTGATGCATCCTGAGGTTTAGAGGACTACACAACTTTAGTCTTTCCAGGAATTGCGTACTAGAGGCACTCAAGACAGGTACTTGAGTACCTCCGGCCTCGAGAGATGCTACTGACTTTTTATTGCTTATTTAATGAATATTCCAGTGTTAAGTTTAAATTAGCTTTCAAGAAGTGTCCCCCATCTTTCGCAATCAGTTTACACAAAACTGGAAAATCCCATTTAGCACAAGCAATAGGTTGCAGAAGCTTCCAGACAATTATTTCATGACCAGGAGAAGGAAACTGTTTTCTGCAACATGCTACAAGTCTTGGGAGAAAAAGAGGAAGGAAGGAAGGAAGGAAGGAAGGAAGGAAGGAAGGAAGGAAGGAAGGAAGGAAGGAAGGAAGGAAGGAAGGAAGGAAGGAAGGAAGGAAGGATCTTAACTTTTCAAGTATGGTTTCAGCCGTCCATAAAACCACTAAATCTAGAAGCATAAGGGCACGTTGATGCTGTTGAAAGTTGATGCTACTAGGTATAACACTAACCCTTCCACTTTCTTAAAAGGTATCAACATGCTGTGTTTATTCTGAAATACTTTCTTTCAGCTCTGTTGAATGAAAAGAATATTGCCATTTTCTCTCACCCTTTTGTTCTTTTTAATTGCAAAGGAGTTTAGCTCACACTCCTGATTCTTTCTTTGTTACCTTCCTTTAGGCATTGTGGGATATTAAGTATCTGGTTCCTTCTAATGACAGGTCCTGGACACTTTTGAGATTTCTTAAGCATGTGGAAAGCTAGAATGACGCTAGTTTCAAGTAAAATTATTTTTATTTTAAGGAAAATATTCACAGATAATTTAAACGTTGGAAAAAAAAGTTATATGAGCACTTTTGAACACAACTGCATTTATTTGTATAGATTGCTGCCTATTTTGTATGCTAGTTTATTTTATTATAGTACTGGGAATTTTATAGCAAATGATTCTATTTTTCTTTTATTGTTAATATATATTTCCAATTGTTATCTTTAAAATGCCATTATAGGTGTAATAAGAGTTTTGACGTAAATCATGTTTTCATACATTTGCTAAAAAGGAAAAATGCATTTTAGAGTAAGAATTCTAAAGCATATATGCTTCTTATTTGTTAAGCTTCTTTGCTATGTTAATTTTACTAAAACAAATTTTATTGTAATTGAAATAATTATAAAATACTTAATCTTTTTCCTCATAGTGTTTTCCCTCTGCTATTTTTCTTCAAAAAAAAAGAAAGGAAGGAAGGAAGAAAAAAAAGTTAAAGCTTATATCTTAATGACTGTTAAACCTATAATGGAAAAGTTTAAAAAGTACATAGGGCAGCAACAATGCTGTGAAATAAATTCATTAAAATCAATGTTATTCCAATGAATACTAATGGTATTATTAATGCTTGGATAAGGTTTTTTCCTCCGTCTTTGTGATTATTCAGCTTGTTGTCTATTGAATCTATATCCTTGTTAATGAAAGCCTCATATTGTGTGCATATAGATTGTCTGAAGAGTCCTTTCATTCTTGTCTGCCCTTCCTTCACATTGGGAGAGTGCCTCTAGGTTTCCCCAAATTATCAGATGAGGATATGTATTCTCACTGGCTCCCATTCCTGTCTGAGCCTTTTGAAATAGTAAATACTGCCTCCCATAGAGTTAGGAAACACATACAGCAAAAAAAATTAAAAAAAAAAAGAACACTTTTCCAGTTAGGAATAAAGATTTATATTTAATTGTTTCAGGTCTCACATACAAACATCTTCTTAAGGACATTTGTAGAGCTGAAATTTTTTGTTCTCCAGCATGGTGGATGTACAATCCACTGGATTGGGTTATTTCAGCCCTCCTGCTCAGAGAGACTAGGAAAAAAGCTTTAGCCACGCCTTCCCCTGGGCGTGTCTCCCAGTTTTTTCCTAGTCTCGAGCTCAGAGCAGACACCTTTTTGGTTGGCTCCGTAGTTTTTGTCTCAATCTTAAATTTGACCAAGCAAACTCCAAAAATATTTCAAATTTAGGCTCTTTAAAATCTGAGATCCATCCAGGATCAGCAATCCGGTCCTGATTTTCGAGCCAGCCGGCTCCAGCACTGACCGATCCCCACCGGCAGGAAGCCGGCGGGGAAGCCAACAGCCGCCTCCGCTCTCCCCAGGGCTTTTCCAAACCGCCAGGCTCGCTGCAGCAAAGCCGAGAAGAGGCACGGGGACGACGGACATCCCCAGCGACTGAAGCCGGCGGGAAAGCCAGCAGCCGCCTCCTGCCTCTCCAGGTCCCTCCAGACCACCGGGCTCGCCGCAGCAAACCGGCAAGGAGGCACAGCGGACGCCGGCAAACACCTGATCCGGACACGGGGCTCCGTTGTCGAGGATCGCGCACCGGGTTTCTTCTCCACGCAAGTAAACCGGTGGGGGGGGAAAGAGCGGTGAGAGTGAGGCTTCGCTCCGTGCCGCTCCCTTAACCCGGGCCCGTTGTTTTCGGGGGGGGGGGAGAAATCGCCTCTCTCCATAGCTTAGGAGCTTGGAAACAGGCGGCCGACATCTTAGGACTGCATGGTCTCAGTTTCCCGCCACTCCAAGTACCTGGGTGGCGGTGGCCATCTTTGATCTCAGGCCTGCAAGGCCCAGTCCGCAGAACCCCTCGTCTTGGCCTAAAGTGTCAGGCCCGACCAGGGACAGCCTCCGACGCGAAACCCCGGCGTCCAAGGCCATCGGCGGGTGCCCTCCGTCAGCGCAGGAACGCCCGGCCGGTCATATTTTTCTGTAGGCTCCCTACCCCCTCCTTCACCAAGGTACAGCAGCAGTCATAAAAGACACCCATTCCAGGGCTGCTGGAGGAGGCAGTACCCTGTGGGCCCTGGCTACCTAGGCCCCGGCAGGAGTGAAGGTTTTTCACAGGCCGCCTGTTTAATATAGCCGTGGCCTTTAGCCACACGGCCTATAGGACAGGCCTACAACCTGTCTGGCTGATCTGCCTCGCCTCATCTGGATTCAGAGTGAGGGGCGGCTGCATCTCTTCCCTGAACATTGTTCTGCGGCCTTAGGTTCCAATTCCCTCCCACTAGTCACCCTTCTGCAGGCTTGACTAGCGGTAATGGCAGACAGTCCCTCGCCAATGACTACAACGGTCTCAGGTGCCCCCACCGCGCAATCAAAGCACAGGGCAACTGATTTAAATACAGGAGGTAAGAAGAAGGCCAAGACCAAGCATCTTACCTCCAAGGAGACCTCTAAGTCAGCGGAGCGAGTGGCCTCGAGGAGGCACCAGGCATTGGAGAGGGAATTCTCCAAAGCACAGCGGCTCCTATCCAGTGGGGCCGATCCGGTTCCCCCTGCCCCACTGGATACCAATACTATGGAGCCCCCCAACCAAATGCTGCCTGGACTACCACTCCTCTGGGGGAAACCGAACGGGCAGGTCCCTCTCACTCCTCCCCTCCTCCTCAGCAGGGCCCCCAAGTGGCTATTGCCCCAGCGTTGGTAGGGGCAACCCTTGGGGCCCAGGGGCCCGCATGGTCACAGGCCCAATTCCAGGCCTTCATACAGCACGCCTTCACACAATTCATGACTCCACCAAGGATCCCACAGGTTTCCCTTCAGGTCCCATCTCCTCCCACTGGTCCTCCCCCTCAGCAGGACTACTCTCCAGCTCCAGAATCTGTTATATCAGAGGCTTCATCCCAGATGGGGGAGGGGGAGTCCGAGGACTTAGACGTCGCAGATACCCCCATGTCAGACGAGGAGGAGACAGAACCCGATCAGGCCTCTGCCTCCTGCCTCCTCGATCACTCCATCTTTACTTCCTTACTATCAAAGGCATGCTCCACTGCCTCTTTAACCTCTGTGCAGGAGGAGAAACCCTCCACCTCAGCAGACAAGGAGTCAAATCCGTTGTTCAAGGTGAAGGTAGTGGAACACAAGCAGATTCCCTGTCCCTTCGTGTTCCGGGACGCGGTGGAGGCCCAGTGGGCCTCCCTGTCCACCATTCCCAGGGAAAGCACCGTGGAAAGGAAGCTCTATAATGTGGCCCCGTCTTTCGCTTCCCTACTAGAGGTCCCGTCAGTAGATTCTCCGCTAACTTCCTTGTTCTCAAATTCTGCTGCCTCAGGAGACATGACAGAGTTCCTCACAGTGGATGAAAAGAAGTTCGAGGCCAACTATAGAAGAGCACACCTGACCTCCGGTCAGGCCATTAAGGCTGCTACAGGTACTTCCTTCTTCGCCAGGACATCCATCATGTGGCTCCGGGAACTTCAGGCCACAATACCGCCGGAACAGGTGCACCAGACACTTGTCAAACTGATAGGGGCCTCACAGTATATGGCTGACGCCTCTCTCCATTCGGCCAAGTGTTCAGCCCGCTCAATAGGGGCCACAGTGGCCTCCCGCAGGCTCCTGTGGCTGAAACACTGGAGGGCAGACTTACGGGCAAAGTGCCGCCTTTCCTCGGCCAAGTACACAGGCAAGGACCTGTTTGGCCCCATCCTTGACCCACATGTGGTCGAGGGTAGGGACAAACGTAAAGTCATTGCCCACCCTTCCAAAAAGGCCAATAGACGGCAGCAGCCGGACTCCCGCAGACAGGCCTCACGCCCCGCGGGTCCTTGGGAGTGGCGGCAGCCCTTTTGGACAGGGCAGTCCTGGGATGGGCCAGAGGTTCACGTTCCTTCACCCAGAGGCAGGACCGTCAGCAGGACCGCCAAACACAGGACCCAGGGGCCAGCCTCAGGCTAAACGCTCCTTCAGGGGGTTGGGAAGTCGCCCTTTCCGGCGAACCAAGTGACTCCCTCAGGGAGATCCCAATAGGGGGGCGCCTAGAGCGCTTTTATCAGGTCTGGGAGCAGACCACCTCCGACTCCTGGGTCAGGGACACAGTCAGGCAAGGCCTAGCACTCGAATTCGAGGCGATCCCACACGATCGCTTCCTCCAGTGCCCGGTGTCGCGAAACCCCTCCAAGGCACGGTTGGTATCCTCTGCCATCAAACATCTCCTGGACATCAGGGCCATAGAGCCCGTACCGGGGGACCAGATTGGGACAGGTTTCTACTCCATCCTGTTCGTGGTCCCCAAGGCATCAGGAGGGTGGAGGGTGATTCTGGACCTAAAGGGCCTCAACCGGTTCCTAGTGTACCTAGGGTCCATACTGGCCGGCATCAGGAAGGAGGATCTCCTCTCCTCCATAGACCTCACAGAGGCCTATCTCCACATTCCAATCTCCCAGGACCACCGCAGGTTCCTGCGCTTCTGCTACACGCACCGGCATTACCAGTACCAGGCCCTCCCGTCCGGGCTCTCCTCGGCCCCAATGGTCTTCACGAAGGTGCTAGCGGTCCTGGCCGCCCATCTCCGGATGATGCCGGTGCACGTGCAGTGCTACCTGGACGACATCCTCGTCCAGTCCAGATCCATTTGGTCGGCGCAAGCAGACCTGAGGACCACCATCCAGGTACTCCAGTCCCAAGGGTTCTCAGTGAACTTCGGGAAAAGCCACACTTCCCCCTCAAAGCGACTCCTCCACCTGGGGGCACTGATAGACTCAGAACGGTGCAGGGTCTACCTGTCCCAGGAGCGGCAGCTGAGCATCCGGAAATTGATGTCCCAGATCCGGGGCACAAAAACGGTTCCCCTGGTGCAGCTGTCCCAGCTCCTGGGAAAGATGGTATCCTGCATGGGGATAGTTCCGTGGGCGAGACTCCACTCGAGGACCCTCCAGTGGTTCCTCCTCCCTTTTCAGAAACAGAACCTCAGCGCCTCTCCCCAGAAGGTCCAGGTGCCACACCACGTCCTCGCGTCCCTCCAGTGGTGGGTTTCCCCAGCCATGTCCAAGGGGACCGCATTCAAGGAACCAGTCTGTTTGGCTGGGGTGCTCACCTCCAAACCCAGCTGGCACAGGGGCATTGGTCCAGGGAGGACCTGAAGCAGAACATAAACTGGCTAGAGCTAAGGGCCATCCACCTGGCCCTCCTCCACTTCTCTCCCCTAGTATCAGGCAAGCATGTCCTAGTCCTGATGGACAACGTGGCGGCCAAGGCCTATGTCAACAAGCAGGGGGGCACACATTCCTGGGCCCTCCTCCAGGAGGCCAAGGAACTGGGGCTGTGGGCAGAGACCCACCTGAGGTCAATAAAGGTGGAACACATCTCGGGGGAGGCAAACCGGCAGGCAGACTCGCTGAGCAGGGTAACCGTGGACCACGCAGAGTGGCGACTGGACGCCAGAGTATTCGACATGATAACGTCCAGGTTCGGCGAGCCATGCCTGGACCTCTTTGCCTCCCCGGCCAACGCCCAACTCCCCAGGTTCTTCACCAGGTTCCCGACCAGAGGGGCCGAGGGTACGGGCGCCCTACGTTGCAGGTGGCCCGAGGGGCTGTTGTACTCCTTCCCTCCCCTCCCCCTGATCCAGGCCACCATCCGCAAGCTGTTACTGGAGCGAGCGGAAGTAATCTTGGTTGCGCCATATTGGTCTCGGTGCCCGTGGTTTGCAGACCTAGTGGATCTGTCCCTGTCTCCTCCATGGAGGCTCCTGCCGAGCAAAGTGGCCCTCTCTCAGGGGGAGCTCCACCACCCAGACCCTCAGTGGCTGCAATTAGCCACTTGGCACTTGAGCGGGAGTGCCTAACTAAGCAGGCCTACTCCCCAGAGGCAATCGCTATGATTCAGGCCTCTAGACGCCCCTCAACAAACAGGATTTACGATGCAACCTGGCAAAACTTCTGCCAGTGGTGCTCCCCACGGGGGTTGGATCCCCTCTCAGTAGTCGTCCCAAACATCTTAGACTACCTGCTAGACGGCATGTCCAAGGGATTGTCCACCAACACCATCCGCAGACAGGTGGCGTTATTATCCACGGTCCTCACCTGTGACAATTGGGGTCTCCTCTCTCACCATCCAGCGATCTCGGCCTTCCTCAAGGGGGCGACAAACTCCGGTCCACCCCCGGTGCATAGAAACCCTTCCTGGGACCTACCCACAGTATTACGGGCCTTAACAGAGGCTCCCTTCGAGCCCCTGCAATCATGTTCTCTACACTTCCTATCCTTGAATGTGGCTTTCCTAATAGCCATTACCTCAGCCAGAAGGATTTCGGAGCTGGCCGCTCTGTCAGTTCGGGAGGACCTGTGTATCTTCCACCAAGACAGAGTGGTCCTCAGACTAGACCCCTTATTTATCCCCAAGGTTAACACCAGCTTTCACAGGTCATTGGACCTCGTACTACCCAGCTTCTGTCCTACTCCGACCCATAGACTAGAACGCCAGTGGCATAAACTGGACGTGTGCAGGGCTCTGCGCATTTACATAAAGCGCACAGGCCCCTTCCGCAGGTCCGAGGCCTTGTTTGTCTCCTTCCAACCATCTGGCATGGGCCGCAAGGTATCTTCCGCTACCATTGGCAGGTGGATCAGGGCCTGCATAGCTAGGGCGTACGTCTCGCAGGCGCTGCCCGTCCCATCATGTATCACGGCTCACTCCACACGTAGCGCAGCAACTTCCGCGGCCTGGGCCACCCAGGCCTCCGTAGAGGAAATTTGTAGGGCGGCGTCCTGGTCGTCTCCGTCCTCATTCATTACCCATTACAAAATTGACAGGTTTGCTGTGGCGGATGCCGCGTTCGGCAGACGGGTCCTTCAACAGGTGGTTGCCTCCAGAGAGACGCCAGCCTAGTCCTCCCACCCTGGGAGACATGAGGGGCTTTGGTATGTCCCAATCCAGTGGATTCTACATCCACCATGCTGGAGAAGGGGCGTTGTCTTACCTGAACGCCTTTTCTCAGCATGGTGGTGTAGAATCCACTCCCTCCCTTAAACAACGGGCTAGGCTTGCGTGGAGGGCACCCCTCTTCTATTACTCTCTTACCTTTTTTTGGAGCCACGGTGTCAGAACTTAGCTTCCTCGCCTCGTAAAAAACTGGGAGATACGCCCAGGGGAAGGCGTGGCTAAAGCTTTTTTCCTAGTCTCTCTGAGCAGGAGGGCTGAAATAACCCAATCCAGTGGATTCTACACCACCATGCTGAGAAAAGGCGTTCAGGTAAGACAACGCCCCTTCTATTGCATTATTTTTTGTCCACAAAGATAAATACACTGCCCATCCTTGAATTTCAAATGCACTCTGAAATTAGAAGAACACTATCTTTCTCTAACACGCTCTGTAAATGTGTTGAATAAGACTCAGAAGTCACTGCCGCGCCTTTTCTGAATACACCGGTCTTCCCATGGAAGACGTGTTCTAAAATGTTTTGTTCCCTCATTCTTTCTCCATTTCCATTTTTTAAAAACAAACAATTATCTGTTGAAAAAAATGTCATGATTTCCATCTGGTGGATGAAAGGATGACTTCCCTTCATAAAGTAATCCGGGGCTGTTTGTCTTTTCCTGTTACAATAAAACCCAAACTAATTTCTATGGTTTTTGTTCCTGTAATTTTCATAGACAAACACTATGTACACAAGGTACATAAAACTACAATTGTTGCAGCAGCTGAAGTATGTAACGTCTTTTTTCTCAAAAATTAACCCACGCTGTCCAGAAAGTCAAAATGGTGTGAAATTGAAAGTGGGTCCCAGGAGTATGTAACTCACCAACAGGACACTGGCAAATGATCAATTATTTTCTGGACTGCTATACAGGAGCCACAGTTCATATTTTTAGGACCTCTGGGAAAAAGGGAACATTGTAGCATGCCTAGAGGAAAAGGCTAGTACTATCAGTGCTATTTCTTTATTGAGCACTGATTCCTTTCCTGTTGAAAAAAGTGGGTGCTATTTTTGGCCAAAGTGAAATGATGTCTGTTTGCAAGCCAATGTCTTTAGCTCTCCTGTTACCACATCTTGATTTGTTTGCCCATATTCCATGTTTTAAACAAAGCTTGCAAAACTCTAGTTATGTATCTTCATTGGTAATTATTTACTTGGCAACAACTGCATTTTTAAAAGATCTGTTTTACGCATTCCCTGTGGTGTGGAGCATTCTTGAAGGGGCCTGAGTAAATCATACTTGTGCAAGCACTTTTTTTTCCATAGTTCTGTTCTCAGAAAGTTTTACTCCTGATTTGGAAAAGACCGAAGTGTATAGGTTGTATAGGTTTGCTTGAGCTAGACAAAACTGCACATAATTCCATTTCAAGCAGTTGATTTTACATATCTGAATTAAATCTCAAATCCTTGTAATAATTGATGTCAGTAAATTTTAATTATTGGTCTTTATTACGGGGAGGGAAAATTCATCTAGGATGCTTGCCATCCAGATGAGCCAGTTATCTCAGCCTTCCTGGAGGTATATAAAAAATGTAAGCAGATCAATAATTAGAGTGCCATAGGAACACAACAGGTTGCCTTCAGCAGAGTCAGATCATTGATCCATCCATGTTACTATGCCACCATTCCCTCCAAGCACATTCTCAGGAACTGATGAGACTAGGAGTTCACATTTGATGTTGATAATAAATTTTCAGCCACTAAATTACGTTATATTCCATGCCCTGCTAGGAACCGGGCTACGCAAGTGACAGAAGCCCCACCTGCGCATGCACAGGATGCAGGCACACATACCCACACCGCTACCTCCTGGTCTGTGGAAATACCTCTCCTCATGGAACCAGTCCCTGGCTCTAAAAGGTTAGGGGCCGTTGATTTAAAGCATCCGTGTCCAACAATTTGGCTTGCCTGGGCTTTATCGAGTGAAGAAAAATTATTTTGGGATTCATATAAAATATATAATACAGTTAATCTATAAGAATAATCTATAAAATAATAAAATAATCTAAATAATCTAAAAATAATCTATAAAAACTTCTTTTTTAAATATTTTTTATTATGATCTTGTGGAGCTGCATTACCAGCTGTCCAGGGTTGCGGGCAGCTTGTGGGCCACAAGTTGGATCCCCTGATCTAGAGGGATATGATATGAACCTATCATATTAAACTATCCGTGCTTTCGGATCATCTGGCTGTTATCTATACAAAAAGGATGTTATGATAACAGTTGGGTCTCTCTGTCTTCTAATCTATGGTTTTGAGTAATTCTGTTGGTGAAGGTATGCCTAGCACTCTATTGTTTCTTGTCTATCGATCGGTTACCACTCTATTCTTTTTATTAACAGCTTCACATTTTCTGTTCACATAAGCATTTAACATCATTTGCACTTTAGCTGTCTTGAACACTGGTTCTTATCCTTGGTCCTGAGATATTGTGCACCTCACATTTGAGTGTTGTATGTATGCTTTGATTATTAGAATCAATTCTGGATGAAGGTGTAGCTTAAAATTTTCAGTAACATAACCAATCATTCTTCATATTTTGTAGAATTCCATAAATACACCTTCTATTAGGTCAGATTCTGCTTGTCATTAATCCTTTATTTCTCAATAAAAGTCTTGCACCATTACTTAGTCGTTTCTTCTATTAAAATAGAATCCTGTAATAAAGGGATTGAATTTTGGATTTTTGCATCTAAAGAAGATATTATACCACTGATTAGCAGTCCCCAAAAGCCATATTGGACTAGAAAAATGGTCTGAGCAAGCACCTGATCAATGATTGGCCAAGTGTGCTATTACATGCACACTTACCTGAGTAATTCTCTTGAGGTCTGTATATATGTTTATATATGGAGGGGCAAAGGTTCTCATAAGAACGAGGCATTCTTACTTATATGCGTTTAAAATGGACTATGCGGCCTTTTCAAGGCAAAAGTTCCCCCAAATAGTTTACATTATTAAAAAGGTACAACCACATTTTAAAACCTCTAGAACATTCTCTATAAAAAAAGTTTACTATCCTAACGTGGTACCAATGTGATACCAGAAATATCAAATAGCTGAAGCTAAATAGGTAGCAGATCTTCACTTCCTTTTCATTTTCCTAAAATGAAAGGCTAAGTTACATTTAGAAGTTTAGATTGGGTCCTCCTTTGCTAAGTTAAATGTACCTAAATTCAGTGTCACTTCTTTTAGTACAAGAATTGTTTTCATGTTCAAAGGAGAGAGCAAGATCCCAATTCTTTCCTATCTTCCAGGTCTTCAGTCAAGTATGCCACCTCTATATGGTGGATTTTTCTTCAAGTGCCTATGTGAAGAAAATCCTGATAAAATAGTTTATCTAGTCATCTTCTTATCCTTTCCAGATTGCCTTTTTCTATAGGATGAGCTTGAACAGTGTTTTACTTTGGGGGAACCATTGTAAGAAAAAAAACACCCCTCTCTTATAGCCTCTATTCAGAATTCCACATAGCACAAAATACTCTTTTTATTTTATTTTTTTACCTGTTGCTGCACCTTCCCAACTTGAAATTAGGAGTTCAGATCACAAAAACCTTTACCCTTCAAGCCTTTGGCCTTGCAATTTAAAATAATAACTCTGCAGGATTGCTTTTGCTCTTTCTACTTTCAAACCTGCCTTCATTTTTCTGCTATATCTATATTGTAAAAGCTTAACAATGCTTTATGGCAGAAGAATGACTGCTACCCATTACGGGCAATACTCTTCGTTATCTCTTCCATATATTGTGTTTTCACAAAGCTGATTGACATTTGCTTTGTTAAAGTATCCAAAGGTGATTTTTTAAAAATATATAATATATATAATAATAATTAAAAAGCTTTGATGGTATAATTAATTATGTTTTGTTATATCAAACAATTGCTAAATTTTTATACATAGAGTAAAATTTAATCTGGAAGAAGTTGCCTCAGTTAACAGAATATCTGTCTAAACCAGATGTGAACATCAAATCTTTGGTCCTCTTTATGATCCTTTAGGTTGCATTTCCTTAAACATATGTCCAGGAAGGGCTTTACTAGAATCAACTGCTCACATGAACATCTGTGGAACATATTTTTCTTGCATGCCAGCTGTGTTGTCTGATATCATATCCTGTAATAGAGACACAAAGCAACAGTCTGAAGAATGTACTGGGTTTGATTGATTGATTGATGGACCGATTGATTGCAACACTAAATGTTTACAGTTTTGAGAACTTCCTGAGATTTGTCAAGAAAAGAGTTCTATATCTCTTATCCAATTAGTTCGGTATTCTTCATATTCACCTGCAACGGTTTGCCAGAATTTCAGACCAGGTTTTTTCTAGTCTTACCTGCAATGGCCAAGAGTGAAATCTGGAATTTATGCATTTAAAGCAAGTACTTTGCTGTGAGCTACAGTTCTGTCCTTAATATCTAGGGAACATTGTTGAGCACGTCCTAAAGAAGAACATTGGAAACCGGCAAATGAATTTTGCAATAGGGATCAGAGGAAATTACTTAGTCAACTTTTGCAGCTCACTGTATTTTCAAAATATAGACAAAATGTTCCCAACCTTTTGCCATCACACCTTCTTTTAGTGCAGTGGTTCTCAATCTTTTCCGGGCTCGACCCCGTGCGGCGCAACGGCCCGCATCGCAAAGGGGAAAAAATGGCTGACCCAAAAAAATGGCCGACCAAAAAAAAATGGCGGGCCCGCATCGTGCATGCGCGGCGCGACGGCCCGCATCGCAAAGGGGGGAAAAATGGCCGACCAAAAAAAATAGTGGACTGTGGTGTTTGGTGACCCCGTGAAATGGTCGTTCGACCCCAAATGGGGTCGCGACCCACAGGTTGAGAACCGCTGTTTTAGTGTAACCTTAATGTACATATCTCCCCTAAAAATCCAAACACCAAAAAACCCAAATGAACAAATGGAAACAATAAAATGAAACTTTATTTTTCATAAAGGCATAAAACGTAAAAATCTTCACACCTTTCCTGGACTTTGTATCTCCAAAATGAATTTATTGGGAAATCCTAATGTAGACCAGCTACTATTTCATCAGCTAATATTTTATATTGTATACATATTTTTCAAATGGCATGTTTCTGGAATTACAGATTCCTGTGCCTTTTTGCATGGTTAATAAAAATAGCAGCAAAAACCTGATAGTCGTCTTTCTCTCAGAGTAATCAACAGATCTTGCAAGATAGATGGCTCCCAACAAGAACTTGGATGTATTTTTTCATGTACATATAGTTTAGATCAGGAGGATGCCGTGGGCTGAAAAGGTGAAATGAGTAACCTTTCTTTTGTGGATGTTCTAACAAAAGAAAAATACTGAGAAAGCACATTACATATCTCCCATATTTTATCTAAGTTAGCTTATCACAGCTAGACTTGTTTGCCTTCAGCAAAATTATTGCCTCTCAATGTCCATGTTCCTTTAACTATTACTGGTTGCTAGTTAGGAATACATTCATCAACAGAATACTGCTCTGCAGCATCCTTGACCATTAAGGCTGTTGGACAAAGCAAGGGTTTTGACCTCTTGCTTGTTTCAGTATCATGGAATTCCCTGCATCTTAACTGAACTGAAAGGATAATTAATTAGTTTGTATGTGAACAAATACAAACACAGACATACAAGGATGAAGTAGTTAAAAAGGACAGATTCATCTACATTTATTTGTATGGCAGGAAATATTCTTCATTTGTGAGACAAGCATGCCAACAGGAATCTACACCTTGAAGCAAGGTGTAATGGTCTGTGAGAATGACCTTGGAAGACAGGAGGAAAAAGCAGCCTTGACAACAGTTGTGCAAAAAAATCTCAGCCCACAGAAAGCTTGGGAGGCATCTTACAACAGATCGCTCCTAGCTTTCTGGAAAATAAAAGTCAGGAAGGGGAAAGGTGGTTTGAGACTTGCAAGATTCTGTTACTATAACCTTACAATAAAGGTAGCTTAGTACTTAAGGTAAGATAAGATAAGATGACCTTTATTGTCATTTTTTTACTGTGGGCAGAACAGCACATATCAAAAATGAAATTTAGTTGCCTGCTCTCAAAGTGAAACATGTACATGACACGCCCTAAAAACATACTATATACAACATACGTATAGACCCACACCTCTACATAGACATAACAAATAAATATTAAATACTGTCCATCTTGAATATATAATGGAAGAAGGAAGCTTGAGAGTTCACAAGGTTAATGTGAACCTTGGAATGAAACTATGGCTGAATCTGGATGTTCTGCTGCGGATACCACGAAGCCTTCTCCCAGAAGGTAACAAGGAAAACAGGTCGTGAAGAGGATGTGTAGTATCCCAGATAATCTTACGGACCCTGCTCAAACAACGCTTCTGTGCTATGTCCTGGATGAGAGGGAGGGAACTGCCAATGATCCTTTTGGCCATTCTCACCACTCTCTGCACTGCCTTCCTATCTGAAGCAGTGATGCTTCCAAACCAGACTGTGATGGTGTATGACAGGATGCTCTCGATTGTCCCCCTGTAGAAAGTGGTCAGGACAGGGGAAGGAAGATGTGCTTTTCTCATGCGACGCAGAAAATGCAGGCACTGCTGTGCCTACTTTACCAGTTTCTCACTGTTGAGCGACCAAGCCAGCCTACTCGTTAGCTGCACACCCAGGAATTTGATGCTGGTAACCATCTCCACTGGTGAATCATTTATGCACAGAGATACATGGCTGTGCCTGCCTTTTCTGAAATCAACAATGTTCTCTTTGGTTTTTCCGATATTTAAAACTAGGCTGTTTTCCTTACACCAGTTCACCAACCCCTCAACCTCCTTGCGGTAAGCTTCCATCTTGTCATCATGAATAAGGCCCACTACTGTTGTATCATCTGCAAACTTCACAATATGGTTGGTGGCAAACCTAGCATAACAGTCATGGGTCAACAGGGTGAACAGCAGCGGACTTACAATTTGTGCTTCTTGTCTGGATTACCTTTAAGAACTGGTATCAGTCTTCCAATCTGAAAACGCTTCTCTTTTGTCTCTTCCTCCTGTCTCCCAAGGTTATTCTCACAGACCATTTCATGAGAAGAGAACAAGTCAACCTCTTTTTTGCCAAGAGATACTTTTCCTCAGAGACAGTCTGATGGAAGTCAAGTGTGGGGGAGAAGGTCACATATTTCTCCAAGATACATAATCGACTTGGTTATCATCAATGTACTGATGATTCCTGACCCTGAACTAGTGGATAACCCCATCTAGCAATATCATGTAGGCGTTAAAACAAAAGGGGTAAGAGCATTGAGCCCTATCATTCCTCACAAGTGTTGACCATGGACTCGATCTCTCCCCTTATTAACACTGAATGAAACTAGCCACAAAGAAAAGAGAACTGCCATTGTGCCCCTCCCCCCAAGCCACACAACTGGTCCAAAAGGGTACCATGCTTAGTACTGAAAGCTTCTGAGAGATCAAGGAGCATGAGGATAGACATACTCCCCCTGTCCTAGTTCCACCACAGGTCATCAACAAGTGCAAGCAATGCTGTCTTCATAATGTAACCTAGCTTGAAACCTAATTGAAAAAGGTCCAGACAATGTATGTCCTTCAGGATCCAGGATCCCTTAAGCTCTAGCTCAGAATTGCTTTTCACTAATGACTTACTTCCAACAGGACTTTTATAAACTGTATTTTCTCTTTTTCCTTTACTCCACACGTTAATTTTGCTTCAATTCTTTGTTCTGCTCTTCATAATTTCCTGGTGGAACTGATATGATTTTGGGGGGAGGGGGTAACCTAAAAAAGAGATTGAATAGCTTTGCCTTTTCTTTATTAATTGCTGTCTTCATTAAGCAGATCACATACTTATTCTTTTCTTTTTATTATATTTTAAACTTTCTTAATTTCTTTTGTTGTTGTTAGCATTCATTTCCAGCTGCAGCTCATTCCGAGCAATAAATTTCCTGATTTTGTGTGTGTATGTGAATCTGTTTGTGTACACAGACACACACAGAGACACACGAAAACATACTAAACTTTGGCTGAATGCATGTTTACCAGTTCTTGTAAGATACATCCCATGCCAATAGTACATGTTCATTATGGAGATATTTCAAACTATAAGACCAAATTATGCCTATCAACACTATTTGTGTAGTCAATCTACTCCTTCCATTTGCAGGCATCTTCCATGGACTGGAAAGAGGAATGAAAAGATTACTTGAGCCTCTAATTACTACAGCTTCCTTCCTAAATCTTTAAAGTTAACAATTGTCTATTGTTTCTAGATAATTTGTTTCTGCATGTCCTAGCTAGAAAGGATAATTGTCAGTGGACTTGCTAAGTTTTAGAAATAATTTTAAGAGCCCTGGTGGCGCAGTGGTTAGAATGCAGTACTGCAGGCTAATTCTGACAACTACCAGCAGTTCAATCCTGACCAGCTGAAGGTTGACTCAGCCTTCCATCCTTCTGAGGTCAATGAAATGAGGACCCAGATTATTGGAGGCAATATGCTGACTCTGTAAACTGTTTAAAGAGGGCTGTAAATCACCGTGACGCCAAGTGCTATGGCTATTTTGTCACATTCTAAGAATGCTTCACAAACTAATGAAAATTGTCATCATGCATTTGTTTTAGTTTCTTGCGGCAGTTAGTCACCATTTCTCACCAGTTTTCATTTCTTCCAGGTAAAACTATATCATCTCTGCTTTTCAGTGACCCATCATCCTGTTTTGTGTCCATAATGTCACTTTTTCTTCCCATGAAGGCTCAAAGGCAGTGGTTTCTATGTAGGCTTGAAAACTGTTTTTTGACTTTCAGAAATGCAGAAATACCTTCTGTTGGTCCCTCTTGTCCTCTTTCCTTTTTGCCTTCCTTTCGACAACCTACTTTCTTGATCATCTCCTGATGCTCTCTGGCATTTGATTATATTTTATTGTACACGTTTATACTCTCTTATGAGCTGAAGTAGGGCCACTTGCTGTTCTAGTTAGCTTTATTTTCTTCAAGCATTGGCTACAGGCGTGTACCTGATGGAATAATGTTTTCATAGCAGAATGCAACATGCTACCAGATGCGCAGCCTCCTGTCTTTCTTTTTTTGCTTTGTTTTATTTTCACTTTTAATTTTTAAAAGTAAGACCAGGAGAAGGCTTTCCTAACTCTTGCCATCTCTCTTCCTTTGCTTAGGGGGCAAATCTCATCTGCGGTGTGCACATGCAAGATATTTACATTTCTGCTCTCCTTAATTAGGTCATTTATGCAAAGCCGCTTCAAACCAATTTGCAACTTAACTACGGTATAGATTTTAGATATAGATTTAGATGCAATGAATGCTACTAAAAATGTGTCGGTGGGCTTTCACTCTTGTGTTTTTGGGGGTTTTTTTTTTTTAAGCAGAAGTAAATTAGACAGGAGTGAAGTCCTTGTCTTTCAGCAAAAACAGACAAGAAAAATCAACTAGGGTTGGCAGAAGATTCTAGTTTAGAGATGCAAATTGTTTATGTTAGCCGCTCCGAGTCCTTTGGAGAGGAGCGGCATAAAAATCTAATTTAAATAAATAAATAAATAAATAAATAAATAAATAAATAAATAAATAAATAATGATTCAATTTTAGAGCCTTTGGAGATAAACATTAATTTATTAGCACAGTATTTATTCTTTACTCTTATTCTTACTTATTCGTCTTTCCCCCTACAAACATGCATGCACAAACATACTTTTCTTGTTACGCTGTAACCTTATTAACCAAGGAGAAAAAATAGCAGGGGCTCCATCATTCTTCTTCTGGCCTACTGCTGCTTGGGCAATTTTTTTTAGAGGATAATATCTCTAATCTTTGGATTACTGGTAGCCTGGTCCTGTACTTGACTTTTTGCCAGCTAAAAACTCAACTTCCATGTTAAAGTGGAACTAATTAATTCTGAGTTAATGGTGACTACATCTTGACAGGGGAGCAGGCCAGACACTTGACATATTACTGAAACAGTTTGAACCAGTTAATGTTAGTGGTCACTCTCTTCCTGGAAATACTATTTTCTGTAGCTCATATTCCAAATGACTTCACAGCACTTTTCCTCTCAGTGAGGAGGGTCTGAACTCATGTCAACTTTTCCTCCTTGCCAGAATTCAGTGCATCTGTTCTGAAACGGCAAAGAAAATACCGTTGCTCACATTTCAAGGTTTCAAAGGGAAATGGGATACCGCCTTTGCGTATTTGGTGATTTCGAAAGCCACATTGTTGATCTGCATAGAGCCACTTTTATGTTCAGTATCAGTTTGTATAAAGTGCATAGTCTTTAATTGATTGGTCAAACTTACTTTAAAATATAAAGTCAGAATACCCCATTTTCTGGAACCGAGGTAATTTTATGAAAAAAAAAGTATCCATCCTTCTGAATTTATTAGCAATGTGTAGTCAATATATATGTTGTGGTTTTGTTTTAGAAAAGTGACAGAGTTGGGCAGGAAGCTATAGAATTCCTGTAAGTAACTTTTTATTGGAAAATACAGGTTATAAGGGCTGCCTTACAACCACAATTGAGCCCAAAATTTCTGTTGCTAAGCAAGACATTTGTGAAATGAATGCTGCCCAGTTATTTACAGCCTTTGTTGCCACAGTTGTTCAGTGAATTATTGCAGTTGTTAAGTTAGTAACACAGCTGTTAAATGAGTCTGGCTTCCCCATTGACTTTGCTGGTCAGAAGATTGCAAAATCACCTGCTCTTGGGACACTGCAACCATCATAAATATGAGTCAGTTGCCAAGCGTCTGAATTTTGATCACGTGACCATGGGGATGGTACAACAGTCGTTAAGTGTGAAAAACGATTATAACTCACTTTTTTCAGTCCTGTTGTAACTTCGAACAGTCACTATAAATGAACAGCTGTAAGTCGAGAACTACCTGTAATGTTCAGATAAAGCTTCCCAATTCATTCTGAGGGCCTAGCACTTTTGTATTTTTCTAATTACATAATTTACCTACTCAGTTTTTCAGCCTTCTCAGCTCTTTCCATCTTCCTTCTTCTTTTTAGCAACTGGTATTTTAAAATGCAGTTTGTGATTCAGGAAGTAGTAAACAGCCACCAAGACTTACTATTTGTCCTAGCACTCTTAAATTCTGTACGATTGGCTATTTTAATTTCTGACAATAACTAATCCCATAGGGATTATGGGTAATTCTTGTTTAGCAACTACAGTTAGGACCAGCTATGCCAGCGGTTCTCAACCTATGGGTCGCGACCCCATTTGGGGTTGAACGGGCGTTTCGCGGGGGTCGCTGGACACTGCGGTCCACCATATTTTTTGGGGGGGCCCATCGCGGGGCTCGCTGGACACCGTGGTCCGCCATATTTTTGGGGGGCCCATTGCGTGAGCGCCGCGCATGCACGGTTCGGGCCATCGCGCCACACATGCACGGTTCGGCCCGCCGCGTGTGCACCGCGCATGCGCAGATCAGCCCGTCGCGTGCCGCGCATGCACGCAACGGCCCACCGCGCATGCGCGGAACAGCCCGTCACGTGCGCATGTGCGGATTGGTCCGTTGCGTGCACACGGCGCGGGTTGGGGTCGTGCCGCGCATGGGCGGGGCAAGTGGGGTCTCAACCTGAAAAAGGTTGAGAACCACTGAGCTATGCAATCATTAAGCAACATGGTCACTAAGCAGAAAATCATATGACTGCAGCTGGCTTATGACTTTAGTTCTCCTTCAATCCTTAAGCAAAGTGACACAGCCACTAAGTAAAAAAATCATGTGACACTACTTGTGATTTTACTCCCTGCCTTCCATACTGCACAGTACTAACTCTGTGTTTCCCGAATGAAAAGGTTGCGAAGTACACAATAGTGATAATTTGGCGATCATATGATTGCAGGACCCTGCAGTACAGGTAGTCCTCAACTTACAACAGTTCATTTAGTGACCGTTCAAAGTTACAATGGCACTGAAAAAAAGTGACCTACGACCGTTTTTCACACTTGCAACCTTTGTAGCAGCCCCCATGGTCATGTGATCAAAATTCAGATGCTTGGCAACTGGTTCATACTTAGGACCGTTGCTGTGTCCCAAGGTCATGTGATCACCTTTTGCGACCTTCTGACAAGCAAAGTCAATGGGGAAGCCAGATTCACTTAACAATCTAACTTCTCCACTGCAGTGATTCACTTAACAACTGTGGCAAAAAGTTGTGAAATGGGGCAAAACTCACTGAACAAATGTTTCACTTAGCCACAGAAATGTTGGGCTCAATTGTGGTCGTAAGCCGAGGACTACCTGTTGTAATGTCTTAATAATTTTGGTTTCCCTACTTACATCTTTTTCTGCTTCATAGTATTTTAAATGATAACAAATTTCTTGTAAATAAAGTTTTTTGAAGCAAATGTTTGAAATGTTAGCAGGTAGCTCAACCATTTAATGAGTTGTTTCTGTTCTATCCTGTCCTTATTCACAATACTAATTCCATGGTATACAGAAATTACTTTACTGCTTCATTTCCTTCCTTCCTTCCTTCCTTCCTTCCTTCCTTCCTTCCTTCCTTCCTTCCTTCCTTCCTTCCTTCCTTCCTTCCTTCCTTCCTCCCTCCCTCCCTCCCTCCCTCCCTCCCTCCCTCCCTCCCAATTTTATGACTATTTTTATGGTGGTGGTTAAGCAAATCACTATGTTTGTTAAATGAATCATGGTCGTTAAGCAAATCCAACTTCTCCAGTGGGCATTTATTCTAGAAATTGGCACAAAAGTTCACAAATCAAGATCATGTGACTTCAGGATGCTGCAGTCTGTCATAAATGCAAGCTGGTTGCCAAGGTCCCAAATTCCAATCGTGATAGTGGGTAGAGGTTCCAAGGCTGCCGTCCCTTTGGACTGTTGTGAAACAAACAGTCATAAGTTGAGGACCACCTGTAAATATTTCTAGCTCACAAGCAATACAGTTTACAACCTTGGATACAGATCCCAAGGGTATTTTTAGCAGAAATATTTGAAATTGATTTTAAATTTCTTCTGTTCCTCCCTCACCTGTTTTTATCGCGCCTACACTTTTCATATGCAGATATTTACATTTTTTGCTTTCTTAATTATGTCATTATGCTAGATAACATTTTTACATTAAGTGTAAAGTAGTAATAAAAAGAACCGGATAGAACTCTGTAAATAAGGGGTTTCATAACCTTTTAATCTACAGATACCTTTGTCTTTTATGCCAGAGGTCCCCAAACTTTTAGGCATCGGATCGGTTCTGTAGAGAGAGGTTTTTCCATGGACTAGAGAGAGTGTGGTTTTGTGTGCTGCCTGCATCCCACAGATGGGGCTTTGCTTGTTTGTGTGGACCGGTTGCTGCCATGCCACAGCCTGGTACTGGTCCACGGACTGGGGGTTGGGGACCCTTGTTTTATGCTACTGCTAATTATCAAAGGAGGGATCATGGCCAGCTATTTACGGTAGAACACTAGTTCTCTCCAGCCCCGGCCCCATTTATTTATTTGGGTGACTGCGTGCTGCACAGCAAACTTGGTTGGCAACCATCATCTCTGAGCTCTGCTTATTCAGAGACATTACCATATGAAGGCAGGTAAAGCTAAAACTTTGTATTTTGCTTTAAAATAAGTGGAGAAGAAAAAGAGAAGGGAATTGCCTGCCCACAGCCAGCAGGTAATCTACTAATACCCCTTTTGCAGCCCCTCAGAGTGGGTCCAGCAAATATTTTGGGTCTTTCTTGCTTAGCTGCTTTAAGCCTGTTTCATCCGTAAAATACTGATGGTCTTTCCAAATCATGGGTCAGATCATTTTAGGTACCCTGTCCTGAGGTATTTGCATTGCAAGACTCCATATTGTTTTTCTTTAAACTTTTTAGTTTCCATATGAGCAAGTGACTAAACTTAATTTGTGGATTATTTAATATTATATAAGGAGACGTTACTGATGATATTCAATATGACACTTAGCTGTAATCATGAAGAATATTTGCCTTCATTCTTGAAGAATTCCCCTTGAGAGTTGCAGAGAAGTTGACATGGACAGACCTCGATATACAATAATTATGTGACTGAAATTCTCAGCTAACTTTCGGATTTCTTTTTCTTAATGTATTCATTCACTTTTAATCTATTGTTGCATAAGGACACGTTAAATACATTTTTCTTAATGTATTCATTCACTTTTAATCTATTGTTGCATAAGGACATGTTAAATACAAACTTAAACGTTGTGTTTCTAATGAGCAATGTGAATTCCCTTATATTTGGAAAGCGCCAATTCTGTGCCTGTTGCAGTTGGGAATATACACACATATTTAAACAGACGCAGACATAGATGCTGACATAGATAGCACTAGCACTTAGACTTGTATACCGCTTCACAGTGCTTTACAGCCCTCTCTGTTTACACAGTCAGCCTATTGCCCCCAGCAATCTGGATCCTCTTTTTACTGAGTCAATTTTGAGCCAGTCAGATACTGACACATACACTCTATAATGTTTAAAAAACTGCAAAGCAAGTAGGAATATAATGCCTTATTACATATAGGTTGTAAGGCTGATATTTTTGGATAGTTCTGTGAGTTTATGCCAGACATGAATTACCGGTAGCTATAACAAAAAAAAATTGTTAAAAAATAATTCAACATTAGCCTCCGGAGACTCCAAAGTGCCACCATCTTCAACCCTCTAATCTAAATGGGAAGTCCAAGATAGCCCCTAAATTTTACACCACTCTTCAGTGAGGAAATGCAACCCCATCCAAGACAAAAGTTGGGAAATCCCCAGAACCAGGGGGCCCAGATACAAACAGTAATCTTTTTATGAAATCTTCATAGCCTAAAAGTAGAAGTAAACACATGTGTTAGAGCCAGTCTAGAATTTCGGCAAATATGTGCAATACCCTCAGTTGTGGTAAGAAATGCTATATTTTTTGCTATGAGCCAACTGAATGAAATAATTACAGTTTGCGGTAAGTTGTGCTCTCATTCTGATTCCATCACTGTCACAATCTAACTTTGAAATAGTCAACTAAATTTTTATTATCAGAGTAGACTAGATTCCTTGATCAGTCTGGTTGGCTCTGTTCAGTTTGATAGGAGGTTAGAAGCCATCTGCAATTACTATATTTTTGGCATTATATCACCACTAAATGTACTTTATCAAATGCCTCCAGTATTTTTTGGCCAAACGAACATTCTGATCTGGTAATATTTTTCTCCTAAAATAGACTGTGATATCTCCATTCATCACCTGCATTCCTTCATTCTTGAAATGCTTGACACTAAGTGGAGATATATATTTTAAATACAGAGATGAAAGCTATTATTTTTTTATTTAGCTTTTCCTGCGTAATGGCATTTGTGACAAGGTTATTTGCTTCAATATAATTTTATATACTTATTAGTGTATTTTGAAAGGGGTCTTGAGGCACATTGAATGGAAAGGCACTATATGAATAGGAAATGGAAGAATAAATGACCTTCATTTAAATGCAGTCAAGTAATCATTATCAAAGTTTTAACCAACTTGAACTGCCAGCACAAAGAATGATGACAATAATTGTCAGTGTCCTTAAAGGACAGAGGTAAGCATTTGGATCATTATCACAGTCTTAAAGTCCATACAGAGAAAAGCTATTTTCTTTGCATATAAGCAAAATGATAAATAATTACTTTCAAGATTGGAATTCAAAATTTAAAAATGTCTTTCACATATGAAACACTTAAGTATTTAGCCATCAATCAATGAAGTGGGAAATAAGCATTATCTAACTGAGTTATGAATAAGATGGTGCTTCTGGTTGGAATTCCATATATTACCAATATTAGATTTTCACAAACAAGCTGACATTGTTTCCTGTTTATTGCTAAAAAGTTTGCTTAGGATGATTTTATATACATCTAGTCTATATTTCACATTCTTGAGAAGAATCCTTCACTCTAAGCCAGTCATGGCAAACCTTTTAGAGATCAAGTGCCCCAAAAACGTCCCCGCTTCTCTGCCCACCCCACGCTCTGTGCCCCACCCACCCGCAGGGCCACCCACCGCCTCCATGGCCCACCACAGCAGTTCACCCAGGCAGCCTAGCAGTGCCATGGCAGCCATGCCCTCTGCCTGCACACCACAAGCATCATCTGCATGTGAGAGGGCGGAGTCTTGTCCCCGCTCCCTGCCTGCCATGTCCTTGGCTGCGCTGCTCTGCGCATACTGCGCTCGGGGGCAACTCTCCTGGGGGCTGCTGGTGAGGGGGCCGTGTGGGGAGGCGGAGCTGGGGTAACGGCACATGTGCCTACAGAGAGGGCTCTGAGTGCCACCTCTGGCACACATGCCATAGGTTCGCCACCACTGCTCTAAGCCTATTGCCTACTCTGCTACTATTTTTATTTATTCATTTTTATCCCCTTTATTATTTTTATAAATAACTCAAGGAGACAAATATAACTAATACTCTTCCCCTACCTATTTTTCCCCACAACAACAATCCTGTGAGGTGAGTTGGGTTGAGAAAGAGGGACTAGCCCCAAGTCACCTAGCAAATGTATATATTGCTGATTCAAAAGAGGCCACATAGACAAAAACATTCTTGCAGCTAAAAGCAAAAAGTACTTAACAGAAGTACTTTGTGGTTTCTTACATCATGTGAATTTTTCTGTAACTTAAAGGAGTTGCTATATTATATTATGCAAAGCCTATTAACTCTTCCAGATAAATGCAGTACTACATGTTTGGTTTTCCATGGATTGCACAAAGTAAAATGGATCAATTAAAATCTAGTATTTTGCTGGAATAGAAGATTCATGATGATCCACCCTAAGTTAAAAAAACAACAACTTTATGATATAGCAGTAGTGACAATAATGATGAAGAACTCATATCTACCACTATTACATCAGAGGAGTGCCACCAGTGGATTTTTTTTTCATGTCAAGAATCTTTTGCATATTGTTTTACGAAACCAATTAATGGACCTAGAAAGTTCACTTTGACCAATTTGCACTTCGTTTTGTAGATAAAATCACTTGCATTTAGTTTTATCTTAGAGACAGCAATTTTGTTGGAAGCTAAGATGAATAAGGCCAAAATTATGGCTTATCATTCATCTTGGATATTTTTTAACTTAGGAAAACCTGGGAATTTGAACTAGTTATTTGAGGAATTGAGGAGTGCTACATTTTTTTTGCAATGCTGCCCACACTTCTTGGCCAAGAAATTTTCCAGCAAAATCTTGGAAAGAAAATAGACATCTGTGGTGGAATGTAGTCTGGATTCCCAGGAGGGAGGGTCTGCATTCCAGAGAGCAAAGCATGGAATGATTGGTCAAAAGGAAGAGAATTAAAATGGTTCCTCCCTAGTGATTTCCAGAGTATATTAGGAATGCAAATAGTTGCTTTAATTTGGCAAGATTTCTGTCTATAGGTGAAGAATAATAAAGGAAACTGCTCAGAAGTAACTCTCTGATAACATCTGAATTCAGGCAATTCTAAATGCATAATGTTTTAAATTGGATTCTAATATGAAGTTATGTGTGGTCATCTTATGAGAGTACTGTTGCGTTATTCTGATGTGTAACTTACACTACAGACTAGATGGTGGAGTGGATAATGAGGATAGATTGGTTTTTGTGACTTCTCAGCTTCTTCAGTACTCTTCCCATAGTATACGTCTAGAACAGCGGTTCTCAACCTTTTTCAGGCCGAGACCCCACCTGCGCCGCCCATGCGCGACGCGACCCCGACCAAAAAAAATGGCCGACCCCCAAAAATATGGCGGGACCACACCACGCATGCGCGGCGCATCGCGCATGCGCGGCGCGACGGCCCGCATCGCAATAGAAAAAAAATGGGCGACCCAAAAAAAATAAAAAAATGGCCGACCCAAAAAAATGGCGGGCCCGCACCGCGCATGCGCGGCGCATCGCACATGTGCGGCGCGATGGCCCTCATCGCAATAGGGGAAAGAATGCCCGACCAAAAAAATGGCGGACTGTGGTGCTTGGCGACCCCCGTGAAATGGTCGTTCGACCCCAAATGGGGTCGCGACCCACAGGTTGAGAACCGCTGGTCTAGAACAACTCACTAAACCAGTCAGAATTAAGTCCACTGCTATAGCCAGTTTGGTGTAGTAGTTAAAAGGCATCAGACTAGGAACCGAAAGTTTTACTCCCACATTGGGCGCAAAGCCAGCTGGGTGATTTTGGACTAGTCACTTTGCTCTCAGTCCTAGAAAGGAGACATTGGCAAACCACTTCTGAAAAACCTTGCCAAGAAAACTTCAGGGACTTCTCCAGGCAGTCTCCAAGAATCAGACATGATTGAACGGAAGAAACAAAAAAAAATCTGGCAGGACATACTCAAGTTTCTACTTGTGTGGGGTGAGCTTTAGTTTCACCCTGTGGTTCTACTTTGTTCATACTCTTTGTTAAAATTTTGTACCCTATATCAGGGGTCCCCAAACCCCGGTCTGTGGCCCAGTACTGGGCTGCACAAGTGGTGGGTGCATGCATGAATCCATCCCCTCCACCATCACACCATGGGGGGAAGTAATTCAGAGATTGGGCTTAAGTATCACAAGAACATTAATAAACTATATTTCACTCACATTAGTGAATTGCAATAGTGATGCTGCATTCTTTCAGGTAGCTGTGCAAACTCCTTTTCAAATGCTTCTTCACATTTCTTCAGAACATTACCTCAAAAATGTCCTTTATAAGAGTCAGTTTTCAACATTTTCCCCAAATTCATCAGGGGAAATCTGAATAAGTATCTAGTGGAAGTTTGGAGGTATAGGAAGATGTGTAGTCTGATAGCTTATCCTGGCAGAGATGAAGGATTATTCTTTCTAGAAAAGGTTATTTTCCATTTAAAAAAACCAGAGCATTATGATTAGTAGAACAGAGGTGGCTTCTATAGCCAGAACTGTCTTTTACTATAGAATAGGGATGACAATGGCTGGATACAGCTGTGTGTATAAAAGGAGCTTCCCAAATTAGTGGAATTTCTTTCTCATATTATATGGTAACCCTGTTAATTTTCAATGAAACCTTTAAAACATTTTGTTTGCCTTTCAGCTTTCATGTTGAGTTTTACCTTTTTAATAATTATGTGGCATGCTTGAGTTCGTATTTTTATTTATTTACATCTGTGATATTACTGCCCCTCCTTAAGTTTTTCCCTTTTTTTTGGTTTGTAACTATTTTGCAGGAGATTTATTTTGCTAGTTTTTCTACCGTGTTTCCCCGATAGTAAGACACCCCCGATTGTAAGACGTATCGGGGTTTTCAGGGGGCCGGCTAATATAAGCCGTACCCCAAAAGTAAGACATATTACTCCTGCCCACTTCCGCCTCCTGCTTAAAATACTTAAATACTTAAATACTTAAAATACTTAAAATACTTAATATACTTAAAATACTTAAAATAAAACTGACAATTGTTTTCCAATCAATATAAGCCGTACCCCGAAAGTAAGACATAGTGGGGCTTTTGGGGATAAAAAGAAAGTAAGACACTTCTTCCTTTCGGGGAAACACGGGTAGGTTGATTTTTAATGAAATAAAGAATATAGTATGTTTTGCGAGGTTTTGTGGACATATACAACTTATAATTGGCATAAAGAAACAAATATCTGTAATTTTAATAAAGAAACAAACAAAATAGGGACATCCTTATGCCAACCTATGTGAATAAAAGGATACCATACCTTGATGATGACCTCATAATTAAACATACTTTCAAACACATGAGCTGAGCTTCAGCCATGTTTGTCGTACACACGGAATAGGAATGTCCCTGAAATTTATCTGTTGCTTACAGTATGGTGCTTCCATGCTTTGCACTGACAAAACTATTTTTGTTTAATCCCACCATCACAATTAATTTTCAAATATAAACACGTAAGCCATATCATGGTTATTAAGGACCAGTGTTGTTACTAGCTTTTGAGTCACTGTTGACTACTGGTGACTGCATGGATTAGTTCCCTGCGGTTGTCTTAGAACAGCGGTTCTCAACCTGTGGGTCGCGACCCCTTTGGGGGTCGAATGACCCTTTCACAGGGGTCGCCTAAGACCATCAGAAAACACACATTTCTGATGGTCTTAGGAACTGAGACTCCGCTCCGCATGGCCTCCTCCGCCATTTGCAGAGAGAGAGAGAAAGGCACTTTCGCTTCCCTTCTCTCTCTCTCTCTCTCTCTCTCACAGGCGGACTTACCTCCTGCAGGGCTCCTGATTGGCCCTGTGCCTGGGTGCCCCACCCCCTGGGAGAAGCGTAGCCAGGGCCTCATGGCTTGGAGCCGCCCGGGGAAGCCCCAGGATCCCTGCTGGGAGCGGCCCGCTGGAGGCTCCGCTGAGCAGGCCAGCCCTCCAGAAAGCCGCGGCCCAAGGGAGACCAGCCACTGCGATCCTCAGCCAGCCCTACCATTGGACCTGCTGGCCGGGAAGGTACGCCGGAATCCAGGCTGCTGGGAAGGAAGAAGGAGATTCAGCAAAGGTAGGAGAGGAGAGCCGCCTCCTGGGGCCCGGCGCTGGCGGCGGCTTCCTTGCCCTCCCCTTCCTTCTCCCCTTCCTCTTGCTGCCCCCAAAGCGGCAGAGGGGTGCCTGGGGGGAGGAGCTGGACTGGCAGAGGGGCTGGTAGAGGCCATGCAGCACCAGCTCCCACCACGGCTCCATTGGATGGGCGAAGGGCGAGGCCGGGCAGCGCAGAGTCCCAGCTAGGGCGACTACTTCCTCGCCCTCCTCCTCTCCTTTCTCCTGCTGCCCTCCCAGGCGGCTTGGGTGGGCGCTGCCTCCACTGCAGCTCCATCGATGGGCGGAGGGTGAGGCCAGGCAGCGCAGAGTCCCAGCCGGGGCGGCGGCCGGGCCGGGGATGGTAGGGACCCTAACAATGCTGCCCTGTTGCTGCCGCCGGACCCGCTGCCTCCCGTCCTGCTTCCCCTCCCCGCCCATTCATCTGAGGATGTGGTGGCCGGGCCGGGGGCGGCAGCGGCGAGGAACCCCAATGATGCTGCCATGCTGCCAACGCTGCCACTGGAGCTGCTGCCTCCTGTCCTGCTCTCCCTGCCCGCCCCTTTGGCTGAGGATGCGGTGGGGTGGCAGCCAGGCCAGCGGTGAGGAAGCCCAATGATGCTGCTGTGCTACCGCCACCACTGCCAGAACCGCTGCCTCCCATCCTGCTCCCCCTCCCTGCCCGTTCGACTGAGGATGTGCAGAGGCCAGGGGCGGTGGGGACCTCCGACGATACTGACATAAGAGAGAGAGAGAGAGGAAAGAGAGAGGAACGGAGGAAAAGAAAGAGGAAAGAGAAAGAGGGAGGAGAAAGAGAAACAGGAAAGAGAGAAAGAGAGAGAGGAAAGAGGGAGGAAAGAGACTGCCTTCCCAGTCGTCGAGAAAGGGGAAAAAAAGCCGTGAGCGAGTTCCCCTTTCTGCCTCGTTGCTGAAAGCTTTTTTTTTTAAACGACCGCTCGTTCAGAACTCCTCGGGGCTTGTTTGCACGAGCTTGTGGCAGATCAGTAAATAAAGGGGTGGGGGAGCCAAACCGTCCAAGGCGTTTGCACCCTGAACATGTGGACATTGCTTTCATGACTTGCCACCACCACCCCCTCTCTTCCCGCCCTGCTTGGGCAACGCGCTGCTGCTGCTGGCTGAGCTGAGCTGCGGCGCCGAGCCAATCCCCACGCCTCCTGGTTGCCCGGCTGTGTTCCGCCCCCAGCAGCCCTAGAAAGCACTGTGGGAGGAGTGGGGAATGCTGGGAGTTGCAGTTCATCATCTGGAAAAAAATCCTTCCTTCCTTCCTTCCTTCCTTCCTTCCTTCCTTCCTTCCTTCCTTCCTTCCTTCCTTCCTTCCTTCCTTCCTTCCTTCTCCAAAGTGGGAGGTGAAGGGGCAGGTGGGTGGGAGGGGGTCGACCAGAAGGGAACCGAGTCTGATAAGGGCGAAAGTTGAGTGAGGTTTCCCCCCCTCACCCCTCTCTCTGCCTCCCTTTGTGCAGCGGCGTCTCTGGCTGCTGCCTTCCCAGTTGCCGAGAAAGGGGGGAAAAAGCCATGAGTGAGTTCCCCTTTCTGCCTCGTTGCTGAAAGCTTTTTTTTAAAACAACCGCTCGTTCAGAACTCCTCGGGGCTTGTTTGCACAAGCTTGTGGCAGATCAGTAAATAAAGGGGTGGGGGAGCCAAACTGTCCAAGGAGTTTGCACCCTGAACGTGTGGACACTGCTTTCATGACTTGCCACCACCACCCCCTCTCTTCCCGCCCTGCTCGGGCAACGCGCTGCTGCTGGCTGAGCTGAGCTGAGCTGAGCTGCGACGCCGAGCCAATCCCCACGCCTCCTGGTTGCCCGGCTGTGCTCCGCCCCCAGCAGCCCTAAAAAGCATTGTGGAAGAGTGGGGAATGCTGGGAGTTGCAGTTCATCACCATCTGGAAAAACATGATTCTCCAAAGATCGATCAATCCTTCCTTCCTTCCTTCCTTCCTTCCATCCTTCCATCCATCCATCCATCTCCTTCCCTTCCCCTTCAATCTCTCCTTCCTTCCTTCCTTCCTTCCTTCCTTCCTTCCTTCCTTCCTTCCTTCCTTCCTTCCTTCCTTCCATCTCCATCCCTTCCTCTTCAATCTCCATCCTTTCCTCTTCAATCTCTCTCTTCTTCCTTCCTCCCTCCCTTCCTTCCTTCCTTCCTTCCTTCCATCTCCTTCTCTTCCCCTTCAATCTCTTCTTCCTTCCTTCCCCCCTCAATCTCCTTCCTTCTCCATCTCCTTCCTTTCCCCTTCAATCTTCCTTCTTTTCTTCCATCTCCATCCCTTCCCCTTCAATCTCTCTTTCCTTCCTTCCTTCCTTCCTTCCTTCCTTCCTTCCTTCCTTCCTTCCTTCTTTCTATCTCCATCTCCATCCCTTCCCCTTCAATCTCCTTCCATCTCTATCCCTTCCCCTTCAATCTCTTTCTCCTTCCTTCCTTCCTTTCCCCTTCAATCTCCTTCCTTCTCCATCTCCTTCCTTTCCCCTTCAATCTTTCTTCCTTCCTTCCCTCCCTCCCAACATTTTTGAGCAAGGAAGCGTAAGCTTCTCCAGCGAGCATTGCTATATTGTTTTTGTAATTAATCACTATGCTTTAATTATGTTCAAGTCGTAACAATGAAAATACACCCTGCGTATCAGATATTTACATTACGATTCAAAACAGTAGCAAAATTACAGTTATGAAATAGCAACGAAAATAATTTTATGGTTGGGGGTCACCACAACATGAGGAACTGTATTAAGGGGTTGCGGCATTAGAAAGGTTGAGAACCACTGTCTTAGAAAGATCTTTGGGAATAGTTTGCTCTAGCTTTCTTCTTGGCTCAGAAAGAGGCTTTCATTGTTTTAAGTTAGACTTTCACTTTCTTGAATCAGAAAATACAGTGTCAGCTTGGTTGCACATGAGGACCACTTACACAGAACAAGGTATGAACAAAATCCCTTAACATGTGGCTTAAGTCTACAGCACCCACATCCAAGAACATCTTGTACCCCATCCAGTCAATATATCCTTGCACAGCCCATTTAATGCAGTTAACATAACTATCAGGACCAGAATCCAGGATACTATCTGAGCTGAAAACCCATTAGAAGTTCCCAGATGCCAATATCTGCCTAGAAGTCAACTCTCTGAAATCAAACGTGGCATCCCTCTGGCCAGGTAGAAATGCAAAATAAGTCTGATCCCAGGTCATCTTGGCACCACTTCAGCACCTGCCGATACTAGTGAAAGTCACATTTCTCAACACACACACACACACACACACACACACACACACACACACACACACACACACACTTTATTTCTCACTCAAACTTTGCCTTCCCCAAGCCATGCACCAAATCTCACTTTTCAGGAATGCTGTTATGCATAATAACATAATTCCCTGTTAGGTTCACTGTTACCTTACCACTCAGCCTCAAGGGGGGAAAAATAAGCACCTCTCAGCAAATTCAGAGTATGAAGCAGGAGTCCCTCGGTTTCAGAAATTAGCTACTGTACCATGAGCTTGTATTTCTGAGATGGATTTAGGGAGGTGAACCATGTCTCATTTCTTTGGCCGGAGGACTTCTGTTTAAAAGCAGAAGGGGATGTCTGTGTCAATCTTGATAGTCAAGGTCTACATGGATTGCTATCTCAGCTCTCTCCAATCTAGCTATGTGTGCTCTGCCATTCATTCTCCCCTTTCCCTTGTACCTTCTGCACCGTCTTCATTATTTCTTCCTTCTGATGCCAGATTCAGGCCCCAAACTTGCATCATCTGCAACATAACACTGACAGCTTATCTTTGATTTTGAAAAACATGGCATCTTAGAAGCCTTGTGCTACAGGTCGTCCTCAACTTAACAACAGTTTGTTTAGTGACTATTCAAAGTTACAACGGCGCTGAAAAAAGTGACTTATGATTGTTTTTCACACTTAGGACCGTTGCAGCATCTCGGTGGTCACGTGATCAAAATTTGGACGCTATATGATCATTGCAGCGTCCCTGGGTCATGTGATCAGGTTTTGTGAACTTCTGACAGACGAAGTCAATGGGGAAGCCAGGTTCACTTAACAAATGTGTTACTAGCTTAACAACTGCAGTGATTCCCTTTAACAACTGAACCAAGAAGAGTCATATAGAGGGGCAAAACTAACTTAAGAACTTTCACTTAGCAACAGAAAGTCGTAAGTTGAGGACTACCTGCAAAACATTGGAAGTAATTTTCAGCAGTCGCATCTTGAAGACCGGGTTGGGAGTTCAGTGCAAGACAAAAAATATAGAAGAAATAAGGTAACCATTTCCTAGGTTCTCTTTTCTATGTTACAGATGAATTCCAAGCATTATTAGTAACCGTCTTTCTAAAATGAAATCTGATCTGGAAAAGTGACTAGAGCAGTTTTGTTTATCCTTCCTTACCAGCTGTTACAACTTCTCACAGTTTCTAGATTTGGGATACACAGTAGTGGACTTTCAGCATCTCCTGTGTGAGTCTAGATCAGCGGTTCTCAACCTGTGGGTCGCGACCCCATTTGGGGTCGAACGACCATTTCATGGGGGTCGCCAAACACCGCAGCCCGCCATTTTTGTTTACCTTTTCCCCTCGGCCGGCGCAGGGGGCAGCACCGCGCATGCGCGGGGTAGCACCACGCATGTGCGATGCGGGCTGCCGCACACCGCACATGCACAATGCAGGCCGCCGCGCATGCGTGATGCGGACCGTCCGCACACCGCGCATGCGCGATGCGGTCATCGTGCCGCGCATGCGTGATGCGGGCCGTCGCGCCGCGTATGCGCGGTGCATGCGCGGCGCAGGTCGGGGTCACAGCCTGAAAAAGGTTGAGAACCGCTGGTCTAGATCAAAATGAGAGTCACAAATACAAGACTTGCAAATTCTATTTCATGAATTTTCAGGTGCTCCATTGTAACAGTAGCCCAGTTTGGGGTAGCAATAGGTTATGTTTGTTTCTTTTTTTAAAAAAAAGACTCAATTTCAAGACATTCAGGTGAGAGAAACTCAGGTGAGGAACTTAACAAAAAAAAATATCCGTAGCCACCTGAAAATTATGATCAGAACAAGTCCTTTCTTCTCAATGTGTGGATTTGTCTTTTACTCTTGGTAAAGCTTAAAGATTTTTCTGCAACTAGTTTCTTTTAACTATGAAGAGATACATCTTAAATTTTTCAGTACTGGAAGGTTCTTTAAGATTTCATCTCCATCAAAGCTTTGGGATTCAATTGGGCCCCATGTTACTTAGATTGTATTTACCAATGATATTTAAGCAGAAAGGAAATCTGAACTGTCTATAAATACACAGATCAGTAAGTCGTAATGCTAGGGAAACAATTCTGCAGAGACAATCAGTGTGGATGAAATGTGTTCAATGTATATTTGTGATTATGCATATAGCTACTATCAGTGTTTAAAGTAATAACATAAGTTTCTTATGTCCGTGCATAAGGATCCTCTTTTTTGTTCCACATGGGTGTCTGTGATAATTTTTTAAAATAGCTGGAATGTCACATGCATGTGTGCAAGTATACATTATTTTAAATTATTGAGATAATTGTGAATACTGTTTTACCTGGAACCCTACTAATTATGTGTCACAACTGCTATTTAATAAGGGCTTTCCCTGGGGCATTGTTGAGGTGTTATATTGGTCATTATAACTGGCTTTCAGTAGTTTACATGTCAGCGAGGACCCAGTTTGATGGTAGTGGAAAAGAATGTTGGATATTGGTTCCAATTCCTATACATCCATGAGCATGCTTACTGGCCAGCCTCAGGCAAATCATTAGCTATCACTCCAAACTACCGGTAACTCTCAATTTTGTTACAATAAACGTGTATTGTGGCAGGAAGTGGCTGTTCTTAAAAACAACTCAAGAGGCGAAAGTATTCTAGAAATTATAATGTGCCTTTTCCTTCCCTTTTCTTTGATCCTTTCATTTGCAAGGTCACCTAACTAGGTATTGTACTTTTGCTTCTCAAATGTTGCATTAGGAGTGGAAGTATAATATCAAAATCTACCTTCCCATTGCGGCTCTTATTAATGTAGCTGGCGAGCATATTTATTCATATGATTTATTATCATTTTATCCAGCCTGAGGCATTCTAAAATGCAGCATAATGTAATAGCTCTAACAAATGCTAGACATAATAGGATGGGATAAACTTCCGAGGCAGAAATCCATTGAAAGTACATAAGTCTTTTTGTGTGTAGGCCTTTTTTTTTTAACACAACAATGTCAGTTTGATCATTTGAAAGCTGAATTACATAACACACAAAGTACTGGGCTATATGGAAGGTGAGATCTTAATTTGAAGTTTACTTGAATTGACTTACGAAGTTATTTTTAGAAGTTACAGTCTCATAACATCTACATAACTTGGTTAAGTGCAATCTGATCCCCCCCCCCCTAGCTTCTTATGGAGTATTGGGGATTGCTTTAGGGAACAGGATCTTTTTTCAAACTGAATTTTTTGAATAAAATCAGGCTCATTGTGTTCCTACATAGACCGGCTAAATGCCATAAAGAAGTGCCGTTACTGTTTTGGTCAGTCAGCAGTTTGAATGGTTTACTGAATGATTTTCAAGCATAAAAATATTTTTACGGAATAGTGACATTAATGCGTATACTAATGATGTGTTTAAATATGGGTGAAAACAAATTAAGCTGTGTTTTCTTTGCCCGATTATGACATTTGCATGCTGCTCTATATTAATGTTCTTGGGTTGCTTTAAATAAGCAAACACACATAAACCCGTGTGTGTGTGTGTGTGTGTGTACACGTACACCCAGAAGAAAAAAGAGAGAGATAGGGAGAGAGGGGAAGGGGGGGAAGAGATATACGTACCCATACATAAAGTGCATACAAAATAGAACACAAAGCAAGTAAGTTTATTTATTTATTTATTATTTATTTATTTTATTTATTGGATTTCTATGCCGCCCTATTCCAGGAACTCACAACATAGATAGAAATCTAGCATTAAAATACGTTATTAAAAAACCCCTTAGTTAAGAAAACCAGTCATTCAAACAAACATGCACACAAACATACACTGGCTAGGGGCAAGATGTTAACTGCCCCAGGCCTGTCGGCAAAGATGTGTCTTGAGCAGTTTACAAAAGGCGGAGAGGGTGGGGGCGACACGGATCTCTGGGGGGAGTTGATTCCAGAGGGCCGGGGCCGCAACAGAGAAGGCTCTTCCCCTAGGCCCCGCCAGGCGACACTGTCTGGCTGACGGGACCTGGAGAAGGCCGACTCTGTGGGCCCTAACCGGTCGCTGGGTTTCATGGGGCAGCAGACGGTCCCGTAAGTTCAAAGTAATATAAAATGTGACAATACAGGTAGTCTTCAGTTAACGAATTTCCATTACTAAGCATCATGGTTGTAAAGCATCAAGTACGTGACTATACCACTTGGTGATGGCAATTCCAGCACTTCCAGTTGCCAATATTAAATGAATCTTTGGCTATTTTTAAGCATGTTGTCACATAGTGACCATTGTGACCTTCTGCTGGCTTCCCCATTGACTTTGCTTGTCAGAGGTCATCGGTGAAGCTTGCAAATAGTGGTCACATGACCACAGGAACACTGTGATGGCCAGAACTTTAAAGAGTTTGGATGGACAGGAAAGGTATTTCCCTGTTGTTGAGGACTACAAGAACTGGCATCAGAGATGTATAAGTATAGGTGGTCCTCGACTTACGACCACAACTGAGCCCAAAACTTCTGTTGCTAAGTGACACATACGTTAGGTGATTTCCCCCCCATTTTATGACTTTTCTTGCCACAGTTGTTAAGGGACTCATTGCAGTTGTTAAGTTAGTGTCACGGTTGTTAAGTGAACCTGGCTTCTCCATTGACTTTTCTTGTCAAAAGGTCACAAATGTTGACCCCCAGGGACACTCCAACTGTCATAAATATGAATTAGTTGCCAAGCGGCTGAATTTTGATCACGTGATCATGAGGATGTTCATAAGTGTGGAAAACTGTTCTATGTCACTTTTTCAGTGCCATGGTAACTTCAGTTTACTAAACAAACTGTTGTAAGTCAAGGACTAGTTGTAGAAATAGGAATAGAGGTAGAAGTCTGAAAGTACCCTTTGCTGCTGTCTCTTTTTACACCCTGCATTAAGGAGGTTCCCTTTTGAGTTTCTTTCTTTTATTTTATTTATTTTATTATTTTATTGGATTTCTATGCCGCCCTATTCCGGGAACTCAGGGCAGCTCACAGCATAATAGAAATCAACATTAAAATACATATAAAAAGAACCCCTGAATTAAAAAACCAATCATCCAACAAACATGTACACAAACGTACACTGGCTAGGGGCAAGATGTTAACTGCCCCAGGCCTGTCGGCAAAGATGTGTCTTGAGCAGTTTACGAAAGGCGGAGAGGGTGGGGGCGACACGGATCTCCGGGGGGAGTTGATTCCAGAGGGCCAGGGCCGCAACAGAAAAGGCTCTTCCCCTAGGCCCCGCTAGGCGACACTGTCTGGCTGACGGGACCTGGAGAAGGCCGACTCTGTGGGCCCTAACTGGTCGCTGGGTTTCATGAGGCAGCAGACGGTCCGTAAGTAACCTATTTATAATGCTGTTTACAGCATTATAATGCTGTTTACAGCTCTTTGCTGTTTACATAGCTACAGGCTATGACCTCTCTTATCTGATTGTTCCTCAGTAACATCTCCCCCCACCCCATCTCCCAAGGTCATTCCCACATACTATTTCATCATAACAGTGATTTGGGGACACCTTGTATAAGCAAATGCCATATGAGTTTGATCTAGTAATGCCTGAGGTAGTGGACAGGGTCTTTCAGTCCTTCCAGCTATGTGTTAGAAGATCCATGGCCATCCTTCTGGTCCTTGCAGTCATGAATGCCTCTTTGTTGGATGGAGTCTTCTGCCCCCGCCTAAGAAGCCATTCTTGGACCCAACAGTACTGGATATTTTCTGTCCAGTCTCCGACATTCTTTTTTTAAGGAAGGCGGTTGAGAAGGTGGTAGGCTTGCAGCCCCAAAGGGCTGTGGAGAATGCAGATTATCCCGACCCATTATAGTTGGGTTTCAGGCCAGGATATACTACAGGTTGTCCTCAACTTACAACCACAATTGAGCCCAAAAGTTGCGTTGCTAAGCGAGACAGTTGTTTAGTGAATTTTGCCCCATTTTACAACCTTTCTTGCCAGAGCTGTTAAGTTAGTGATACAGTTGTTAGGTGAATCTGGCTTCCCCTTTGACTTTGCTTGTCAGAAAGTTGCAAAAAGTGATCACAGGACCCCGGGACATTGCATCCATTATAAATAGGAATCAGTTGCCCGGCCTCTGAATTTCGATCACATGACCATGGGGATGCTGCAATGGTCATGTGAAAAATGATCATAAGTCACCTTTCTTACGTCCATTGTAACTTCAAACTGTCACTAAATGAACTGTTGTAAGTCAAGAACTTTTTGTGTCCCTTTCTTCAGTCAAGCAGTGCTGCAGTTACCCATTGATAATAACTTGGATCCTGAGATCCACAGAGCGTATGCTAAACAGGGCTGTCTGGCCCCCAAAATAGAATTTGGTCTTCCATATACACATTATTGCTGATAATATTTGCTACTTTTTAAATATCCCGAATGCTGCTGCTTGAGAAGTAAGCTACAACCCTTACCCAGACCCCCACACTCAATTGCTGTACAATATTCACTTTTCTAAAAGCAGCTCATTTGCACAGAATATCTAGCCTTGGGGGTGGGGGGAGGTTAAGCCTTTGAATTCTACGTAAGCCTGAACCCTAGTAAAGAAACCAAGGTTTGAATTTGCATATCTATTTTGGATTTCTTTTTTTGCTACTTATCATGAAATACGTTTCTACTGCTGCTCCTTGTCTACATGAATGTGTGTTTTTAAGTGCATGTATGGGCGCACAGATTCACACACAGATGCCTAATATGTACCTTATATTGCACCCAGATAAATTAGGATTCCAAGTGATAATTTACAAGCTCTAATTACGGGCTTTGCTTTGCCTAAAGCATAGTTTAACTGGCTTAATGTTTAGAGCTGGCATCATCCTAATTGAATGCCAATGGCAGAGCAAATACTACTCCATCTGTGCACTGCTACGGCTAATGACTGAGATTTTGTGACACTTAAGCAAAGGCTGTCAAGCTATTTGAAGAGGAAGTAGGAAACACATGTAAGCAACTCATTTGAATTTTCCTGAATTGTTCTCTAAGCAAGGAAGAATATGAGAGGAGATCTCTTTCCCAACCTGGGCAGTTTTTAGAGATGTGGAAAACAAACCCCAGAATACTCTGGCTGCTGCCTGAATCTTCCTAATCTAGTTTTAGAACATGCAGCTTAAGAGTCAGGAGAATCCTTCTGCATTCAAATAAATGCAAGCGCTTTTCATTGTTAAACTATATCCACAGTGAGGGGAAGAGAAGGAGAAGTCTTCTAAGAACCATTCTTGGTCTGGCCTTGAATCCTCCCCTACTTGTGTACTACCTTCAGTCTGGCATCTGCTGATAGGTTGAATTTACAAACATGAAACTAATTGCAACATATTTGGAGAGGACCAGGTTGATGAAAGGCAGTCAAAGAAGATGGTCCTAGAGAAGTATACCTGAACTATTATCTGAAGTGGGGACATGTTTTTTGATGCCCCTCTGTGTTTCTCTGAGTCCTCTCTTAAGATTGATGCTGTAAGTTGCCTCTTTTACTTATTCTTCAGATACTTAAACCCAGGTTAGGAAACTATCTGCAGCCATAGTGGTTTGCATTCTTTTTGATAGACTTGCAACAGCTATCTTTTTAATGGGAGCAGTTATGAAGTTCAGTCACTAATGCCAGGCTAACCTGATGTTATTCTGTTTGAACCTGGTTCTGTTAGATCTTGAAATCAGCCAGAGGAAGAGGGCTATATTTCCCAGCTGAACACACTTTAGTATTAAGTTTTTTTTTCTGTCAGAATTTAGTATGGCCCAGCATTAGGCAACAAAATGCTGAAAGATTAAAGTTAGTACAGCAAAATCCGTTTACATCAGGCTCAATCTTTTTGCAGAATGGAACTGGGCTGTGAATCTTTATGAAACATCCCCTACTGATATGAAATATCTTCTGTAATGAGGATGATAATCACGTATTTTTGCAAACATAGTTAAAAACAAACTCCATGTTTTGGTAAACATTCGATTTATCATGCTTACTTTCCAGGGTGGTTTCTCAGGGGGAAAAAACATGCAGATGTTCAATTTAATTCCAAAATTGCCTGAACTGTATCAAGATATTATTTGGGATATGCTGTCCCATAACTTTCTGTTCCGGATCCTCCCTGGGTTTTTGGCGTAAATTCACATTTGCCAAGAAAGGGAAGTTATAACCATCTCCAAACTCAGCTCTTCCCAACTAAATGCTCTGTAGATAAATTGTACAATTAATGCCATACAGTAATTTCTAGCCAGAGTGGCAAATAGGGGAAGGTGGCATTAAACTATTTAAATCAATATGAAAAACTTTTAGATCCCATGAAAACTATAGACACATGTTTTGTAGTCCAGAAATCCCAAAATGGCCACTTAATTAGATTTTCAGGACGCATTTTTTTTCTTGTCTAAAAATAAATTAATTTGCAAATAGAGGTGTGCTTGAAACAGAAAATGTATTTGGTTTTACAGCAGAGTTAGGTTGGGAAACACTACGTTACGGTATGGACGAAATCTGCACTGTGGCTCCGATGTTTCACGGGATTGTTCTAGGAAGGTAACAGTTCAGCCAAATGAAAAGCTGGAGTATCTTGGTTCTCGGTTTTAGCCAAGAAACTCTCCAGCGGGGTCTTTCTAGACCAGGGATCTTCAAACTTGGCCCTTTTATGACTTGTGGACTTCAACTCCCAGAATTCCTCAGCCAGGCATGCTGGCTGAGGAATTCTGGGGGTTGAGGTCCACAAGTCGTAAAAGGGCCAAGTTTGAAGATCCCTGTTCTAGACAAAGAGAGCAAGATCAATGCCTATTTGCCCATTTCTGTCACCATCCATGTGGCCAGTGTGCCATCCCATCCACCAATCTTCTCCATGATTTCAGTAATGACAGAATAACAGAGTTGGAAGCAACCTTGTAAGTCATCCAGTCCAACCCCTTGCTCAGGCAGGAAACCCTATACCAGTGGTGGCGAACCTATGGCACGCGTGCCAGAGGCGGCACTCAGAGCCCTCTCCATGGGCACATGTGCCATGCCTCAGAGATGGCAACTGTCCCTCTTCAACCAGCCGCCCACTAACTCACCGAGGTCCCACATGGCCGGATGCATCCCAGCAGTCATGCACTCGCTGGCCTCTGTGTGCAGGGGCCGATGATGTCAGGCAGCAGCCACTCCGGCCCCTGCCTCACCTTTCCCTGTGACAATGGCACCCCCGCCCTACCTCGTCTTGCCTTGCCTTACCCCGCAGGACAAGCCTCCTGCCCACTGCCCCACCTGCCAGAGACCCCCTGGATCTCCCCCAACCCTGCCCGGCCCCCACAGGCGTCCCTCCCCATGAGCAACATCAAGGTGATCAAGCCCACTTTGGCCATACCACCCAATCTGCCATGACCACCACAGCCATGCCCACCAAGCGGACCACGCCCACCTGGCACCCAGCGATAAATAAGTGGGTTTTGGGTTGCAGTTTGGGCACTCGATCTCTAAAAGTTTCGCCATCACTGCCCTATACCATTTCAGACAAATGGTTGTCCAATCTCTTCTTAAAAACCTCCAGTGTTGGAGCACCCACAGCTTCTGGAGGCAAGTCATTCCACTGATTAATTGTTCTAACTGTCAGGAAATTTCTCCTTATTTCTAGGTTGCTTCTCTCCTTGATTAGTTTCCACCCATTGCTTCTTGTCCTGCCTTCAGGCGCTTTACAGACTACATTGACCCCCTCTTCTTTGTGGCAGCCCCTTAGATATTGGAACACTGCTATTGTGTTACTCCTTTTCATTAAACTATACATACCCAGTTCCTGCAACCCTTCTTCATATGTTTTAGTTTCCAGGCCCCTAATCACCTTGTTGATCTTTTCTGCACTCTTTCTAATGTGTCAACGTCTTTCTTTTATTGTGGCAACCAAAACTGGATGCAATGTTCCCAGTGTAATCTAACCAAGGCATTATAAAGTGATATAACTTTATAGATATAAAGTGAGTAACACTTCACATGATCTTCATGCTGTCTCCCTATTAATGCAGCCTAGGACTGCATTGGCTTTTTTTGATGGCTGGAGCACATTGCTGGCTCATATTAATTTATTATTTATTTATTATTTATTAATTGGATTTTTATGCCGCTCCACTCCAAAGGACTCGGAGCGGCTAACAACATGAACAAAAAACAACATCACAGCATTTAAAAACCAAAAACCGAGTCGACAAAGCATTTAAAAGACCCCCCAAACACATTCATCATACAGACACAATCACAATCATCCCCAGGCCTGCCGGCATAGATAAGTTTTCAAATTCTTCCGGAAGGCCGGGAGAGTGGGGGAAAACGCGGACTTCAGGGGGCAGTTGGTTCCAGAGGGTGGGCGCCACAACAGAGAAGGCCCTCCCCCTAGGACCCGCCAGACGGCATTGTTTCGCTGACGGGACCCAGAGGAGGCCGACCCTGTGCGCTCTCACCGGTCGAAGGGAAGTATGTGGCAGAAGACGGTCCCGTAAGTGATTGTCTAGGAATCCAAAATCTACCTGTACATTCCTGAATGTAGGGATGGTATTCCCAACCAGCCAATTCCTACCTGATTCTCCCAGCACTATTTTTTACCTTCCCTAAGCTGCCATTCATGTTGTTTTTGCCCACAATCTCTAATCCTAACTGTGGCTGAAGAGAATATATATTTTGTCGCTATTCAAGTTTTTTAAATTAATTTTCCAATATTGCATTTACATATTTGAAAAGTAGCGTGGCGGTTGAGCATCGTGATTCCATTACATTTAAATATCATCAGTACAAATTTCAAAGTATTTCAACAACAAAATTCCCTCTCTTTCCCCCATAAGATCTACTGTCATATTAAGATCAATACAGTTCTTATTCTATCAATCAAACAAAAAATACCTTTCTAATATTCATTAATAATCTTCAGTCTATGCATATCTTGATTAATTTGACATTCCATCTTTTAGACAATAACCTAATAAGTTTTTCTTAAGTTTAACTTTGCATTGATATTTAAATTTAACGTTTAATCTTTATCATTTCCAGATTTTAAATGATCCCAGATTCTCAGTCTTCTCTCTCATATTTATGGCTAATAATTTTCTTTTCCTTTTTTCTACTTCTTTCCTTTCTTCCTTTCCAGAAAAAGAGAAAGCTAATATAGAAATTTAATTATTAGTATTTATACTTCTAACTTTTATTTAACCTGTATCTCAACTCATGACAATATCTTAAATTCAAATCTTAATTATTTATAAACATTCAAACTTTTAGCAAATCATAACCTGGTAATTGATTTTCCCTTAATATTTTAATTTAACATTTAATATTTATCTTTTTTCCAAATTTTAATTAAACACGATTCCTTTATCAAATTCCACATATGATCTAATATTTAAAATACAGACCTTATATGTAAAATCTATCATATATCTTAACAAACTAATAAGACAATATAATATTCTTATTTTGATATTTATATTTCTAAATTTTATGCAACCATTATTTTTTTATCTCAAATCATTACAATATCTTATATTCAAAATACATATTCTATCCATTTAAATATATTCTATTTTAGATCTCATATATAGATTAAAACCCCAATCCCTTTCAGTCTAATTCTAGCTTTTTTCCTCTGCCAAATCATCTTTTGTATCTTCACTTTTAAATCATCAAAAAGATCTCCTTGTATTGTTGTAACTATTGTTTGATATTGATAAAGGTGTTCAGTTGCTGTTTTCTTAAGAGGGCTAGCTGGTTTGACAGGTCGTCTCTTTATTTTTCCAGTTCGATGCAGTTGTCCCAAAGTATTTATCTTATCTTTCATCTGTTTTTCTTTTTTTTTCTTCAAATTCCTTCTGGTTTATAAGAAAAGTCCTTTCCTTGTTCTCTATTATCAGTTTCCTTCCCATGTTTTCCAGAGTTTGTATTTGTTGAGTATCTAAGTCTTCTGTCATAACATTTGGTTGTTTCCCTTTTTCTATAGAATTCTGTATAAATGATTCTTTAGTTGAAGTCATAGTTTGAGCTTGCATACGGAGAGTTTGGATAATTGCTTTTGACATATAAAGAGTTTGTTCCTGTGTGAGAAATCCATTCCTGTTCTTCTTCCATTGTCATATATTAGACTAAACAAAGAACTTACAATCAGAAAGTCCACCAAGTAAAAAGCTGAGCTGAGTTTCTTGCAGCTGGTGCTTCAAAGTTACTTTGAATCTTATCTATTTATAAGGTAATCAACAAAGCTTTCTTTAAGAATAGCAGGTTACAGTCTCAAATTTAGCCAGCAAATGTCATTCAGAGTTAGTTGAATCTTTTCAGTTTTCTTTTCCCCCTCTATTGTAAAGGGGAGAAAAAGAACCCAAATGTTCAATAATAGTTAGAGTAAAAATCAGAGAAGAAGAAAAAATAGAGAACATAAAATTACAAATCTTATAATCCACCAGTTTTAAAAAATAAAATTCCAATTAGGATCCCAGTATTTTTCCAATGTTTTAAACTCCCAAGTGGTTGATAGCCGCTGTTTCTGGAGGGAGGGCTAAAATCCCCCTTCCCTCACCACAGGGGGGAAAGTACTTTAGCAGCTTATGCAGGTAATTAAGTAATTAGGATATAAGAGAGGCAGATCTCACCCAATCCTTTCCACACTGCTTTGAAGTTGCCAGATGTTAATGTGACTTCGGCTGTTACCGTAGCAGCCTAGGGACGAGCCATATTTCTGTGGCCGGTCCTTTTGTCCGCTGGTTTGGAGGAAAAATGCCAGGTCTTCAGGAAAGTTGCTGCTCTCCTTCGATCCAGCAAAAGCCCCTCCTTGCTGGTCGCCTCTCCGGGGCGATTTTCGGCCCTTTTCAGGGCCCCCCAGCGATGCAAAACTGAACGGGGGAGAAAGAGCAGATCTCCCAACCGTCCATGGCGGCTGCGTGACGAAACCGGAAGTTGAGAATATATATTTGATGTGTGCATGGAAGATCTGAATGTTTTGCACGTATGTATTAAAAAGCTCTATTTTAAGTACCCTTTTCTAAACATCACCATTACCACCCACCCAAAAGAGGACCACAGTTTCCCACTTGTTGTATCATTGTGTTATTGTATACCCTTCCCATAGTCCTTGGTGTTCTCCAGCACAGGAGATGGAGAATCCACCAATGGGTTTAGACTGTGTTCCTGCCCAATCAGATCAAGTCAGCCAAAGTTGCCACGCCTCTCCTGGTCTAGAGGATCCCAGTCTCGACTTGATCTTGCCCAGGACAGACGTACAAGTTTGGCTCTTAGGCAGGTATAGTCTCCACTGGTGGATTTTCTATCTTTTGCCATTTAACAGTTTTTCTGATCAGTGCTGGATTCAGCGCTGGGTTAGGATTGAACCCCCCCACACACACACACACACCAGTCATTCCTCTGGGGAGTATTTCATTCCTCAGAGGCACCAATAGTTGTTTTTCTCTTTTATATTTGTTTGAGTGCCTTCCCTTGCTGGAGCCTGCGGCTGCAGCTCCTGGGGGGGGGGGGAAGCTCGCAATTGCACGCACAGGCCACAGTGGGTGGTGAAAGTTCAGCGCACTTCAGGGAGTTTTCCCTAAGGCTTGTGTTACTGATTGTTGTTGCCGGGACTGTGGCTGCAGTTCCGGAGTCCTTGTGGACACAAATCTTCACTAGGGACGACCGGGGGGTTGTGGCTGCATTCCCGGCGTCCTATTGTGTACACAGGCCCAAGAACAACAATTGGGCCTCAGCGCAAGTCAGGGAGGCTTCCCCGTGGTTTTTGGCTGCTTTTCTGGTTACTTACCATACTTACATGTGAATCTGCAACTTCCCTCAGTCACCATCCCTTGATCCGCTCGTTCATCAAGGGTGCTACTAACACCAAGCCCCCTGTAGTCCATAGATATCCCTCCTGGGAACTGCTGAGGGTTTTGCGGGCTCTTACCAATCCGCCCTTTGAACCCCTCAAAACATGTGATTTGCAATACTTATCACACAAAGTAGCATTTTTGGTGGCTATCACCTCTGCGTGGCGGATTTCCAAATTAGCTGCTCTCTCCACTAGGGATGATTTGTGCATTTTTCACCGGGACCAAGTGGTCCTTCGTCTTGATCCGACCTTTGTTCCAAAAGTAAATTTCTTATTTCACAGGACTCAGGAAATCATGTTACCAGATTTCTGTCCTAATCCATCGCATGCTCTGGAACGACAGTGGCACCTGTTAGACGTCCGCAGAGCACTCCATTATTATATATCGCGGACAGCTGCCTTCCGCACTACTGAGGCTCTTTTCGTTTCCTATCATCCTCCTTCTAGGAGCAGGAAAGTATCCTCCACGATTGGCAGGTGGATTAGGGCTTGTATTGCAGAGTCGTATCGGGTGGATTCAGTGCCGGTTCCAGGGCGCATTACGACCCATTCCACCTGTAGTGCAGCTACTTCCGCGGCCTGGGCCACTCAAGTGTCCATTGAAGACGTTTGCAGAGCGGCCACATGGTCCTCTCTGTCACCCTTCGTTAGACATTACAAAATCAACAAGTTCGCCTCGGCGGAGGCCTCCTTTGGCAGGAGAGTTCTACAACAGGTACTACCTCAAAGTGCCACACTGGGCAGGCCTGATTCCCTCCCTCAGGGACAATAGGCTTTGGTATGTCCCATTGGTGGATTCTCCATCTCCTGTGCTGGAAAGAGGCGTTGTCTTACCTGAACGCCTTTTTTCAGCACAGAGATGGAGAATCCATTCCCACTCTAGTAGCTTATTAGGCCTAGGTCTATGTTTATGAGCCAACATGTCTTGCTGTCAGTCATGGCTTCACCTGCTTCGAGACTGGGATCCTCTAGCCCAGGAGAGGCGTGGCAACTTTGGCTGACTTGATCTGATTGGGCAGGAACACAGTCTAAACCCATTGGTGGATTCTCCATCTCCGTGCTGAGAAAAGGCATTCAGGCAAGACAACGCCCCTTCCTCCAGAATAAAGTATGTCTGGCCAAAGGAATGTTATCCATTTCTATCTTTCCCAAATAGATACAGAATAATTCTTAAAATTTTCCTGGAAAATTATTGAATGAAGAGCCATAGTGGCACAGTGGTTAGAATGCAGTATTGCACACTGACAATGCCCACAGTCAGGTGTTCGATTCTCCCTGGCTCAGGGTTGACTGAGCCTTCTATCCTTCTGAGATCGGTAAAATGAGGACCCAGATTGTTGGACACAATATGCTGACAATATGTAAAACCACTTAAAGAGGGCTGTAAAGCACTATGGAGCGGTATATAAGTCTAAGTGCTATTGCTTTTATTTGTTTGTTAACTCATTATTTGTTGAAGAAAACTTGGCTTTATAGAGAAGTTGAAAAGGCTTAATATTTCACACTAAGAGGGGAAAAAACCTTAACTGTGATTTGCAGAAGCAAAAGTGATAATAAATTGTATAGGAAGAAAGTATATACAGAATAAAGATTATTTTTTTTTTGTTGCAGAAGGCTAACATGGTCTCTAGCATGCATAGATTCTATTAGGAATGAGGGCAGGGTAAGTTCCCACAATATAAGTTAATAAGTGGTAGAAATAGGGAAAGAGAAAAATATGCTTTTGATTTATTAGAATTTTATTTCTGGTATTTTTATTATTTTTTCTGTCTGTAGTATGTAGACAGCTTCTACATATTTTAGTATTATAAACTGGAATAAAATATATTAAAATATAGTTAACTATATGAACTATGAAAGTGATCTCTCCTCCTCCTTATAACCAGTTAACCAGCTCTTAGTTGTCCATCACATTAGAACTTCAGCAGATACTATTTTAGTTATCCTTAAAATGCCTATTCGAACTATCTACCTAATGGAACTATCTGAGTGCAAATTGGAAGAATTCCAATTTGATATGAAAATGGACAAAATGCTATCATTATTGAAAATGGAAAGAGTGAGCTCTATTTACTTAGACATGTATGAGAATGATCATATGTTTATTTTTAGTTTTATAAAATCAGTGTTTTAAAACAGAGAAGAGCTCACAGAGCAGACGGCCTTACAGAAGTGCTGTACTGCATCATATTTAAATAATTAGACTTCTGTCTTACTGAATTGTGTCTGCTCTTAGTTGAATAGTGATAAAAGCATGAATATTAGTACGATTAGGAAATTATATCATGCCACCAAGTGATAGATTGAAAACTGGAAAAAAGGCTAACCATGAAATATGCCAAAAAAGGAAGCACATTTTGTTTGCATTGGTTTGCCTTTGGATTAAACAACCTACTATAAAGGAAAATTGCCACCACTTGCCTGCTTGCTTTACACAGACACACACACACACACACACACATACATACATACATACATACATACATACATACATACCGGTACATACATACATATACATACATACATACATATACATACATACATACATACATATATATATGTGTGTGTGTGTGTATATGTATGTGTGTATATGTGTGTGTATGTATATATGTGTGTGTATATATGTTTGTGTGTGTGTATGTATATGTATATATGTATATATACAAACACACACACATATATATATAATATAAAATAAAATATATATTTCAGACAAACAAATAAAAAAATAAATGAATAAGTCGTGGGAGATAATGTAGCAAAAACAGCCACATGACTAAAATGATTGCATGGCTACCACCCCAGAGGAGGGGGTGCACATTAAATTGTTTCATTACTAATTAGTACAGAGACTAGGTAAGAACCACTGAGTCTCATGTAAAATGTACGAATGCCTAGACATCCCTTAAGATGAACATCTCTTATCAAATTATCCAGGGAAATGCTCCAAGTACAGAGTCAGAAAAATGCCCTTATTATTATTATTTCTTCTTCTTTTTTAATGAAACCAGTTTATTGATGTTTTTTCATTTATGGCCTGTCCCCTAAAGGCTGCTGCAACATTTGAAGTCCACCGTGGCAATCACCGGTGGGGGTATGAAGCTGAGAGACCACTGCAGGATTCCCTATTTCAAAGCTTAACCAATATTCACCATTGACACAGCCATTCATCTGTGCTGGGCTGTTGGAAATCTTTTCTCTGGTTTTGCGCTCCCTTCAGGGAGCAATACTTTAAAGAGCAAACCCCTATTGAGAAGAGAGAAATCTCAGCATGGACAGCGGTGCCAGGATTCGAATTAATGTTGTCCATTTGCAGCAGCTAGGCATTGGAGCTCCCAACATATTAAGCTAGTGCCCTCACTGCCAGGGCTTTGTTTACTTGCATAGCACTTTGTGGCACTTCGGTTTTATTATTCATCCCCCACGTACAACTACCCAGCCAAACATAATTTCTCAGTGAATGACAAGACACTATTAGCATGTGCCTGAATTACAGAGAGTAAAGAGATTTGATTTTAGTGTCTGGGTGCTTTTAATTATGGGTGTATGCCACAAATTAGCACATACTGATATAGCTACAGAAAGGTAAATAATTACAAAATTTACTTCTGTGGAGTAGTTTAACACTTGTCACTTATTTTGCAGTTGCTGACACCTCAGATCTCTATTTTGGCACATATCAAGTTTTGACATGACTAAACCTACAATTTTGTGCCTCTTCATGTACATTATCTCTTCTTCAGGAGAAGCACTGAGAAGGCGCAGGCTGCCATTAGTTCTTAAATGCATGGAGCCAACACAGAAAATTATTCTTTATTTCATTTTCGTTCCTTTTATTACAGATAACTATCTAAGCAGATTTGTTGTGAGAAGTTTTAAAACTGACACAAGGTCTTTTTGTAAAGAAGAACATGGAAAAGAAAGCATAAATTTCTGGGCACAAAAAGGCATTCTCTGACTCAGTCCAGTCATTTTAGCACAAACTGCTTAAAAAGTAGAAATAGTCTAGTCTCTGACCAAAAAACAAAAACAAAAAAACCCTTCACTTGAAAAGAGCATCCCACAGAGTTTAATGGATTTCTGTTTCAAAATAAAAATATAACAATATTAACTGCCCTAGTCTGAAACACTGTGAGGGCAATGCCAAATAAATGTTTTGAATTTGGGTGGGGATGGAGCTCCACTGAAAAGACTCATGTTGGTTTCAACAGGACGTCGGCATTTGCAGATTGTATATCAATGTACTATAGCTGTGCAATACTGCTGGGATGGGAAGGTTGAATGGAGCATTTGACCAAGCCTATTACTCAAAGCCTTGAAGCACTTTGTCCTTTTGAACACTTAAGTGCCTCCACAGGCCCTCTGATTGTGGACATAGTGAAGCATTGTCTTGAAGGTTCAACACAAAGTTGAACCTTCAAGACGACACAGCATCCTACCATTTGGGAGACATCTTCTGAAAAAGCTTACTTACAGGTTATACAGATTTATCTCCTATTTCATGTGAGAGTTTTGGGCAGCATATATTTGTTCTTCTCCCAATCTGTTGAATAGAGCAGAGGTCCTCAAGCTTTTGGACACCAGGGACCGGTTCCCTGGATAGAGGCTTTTCCACGGACCAGAGAGTGCATGGTTTTGTGTGCTGCCTGCATCCTGCAAATGGGGCTTTGCTTCTTTGTGCGGACCAGTGGCTGGCATGCCGCAGACCGGTGCCAGTCCATGGACTGTGGGTTGTGGACCCCTGGAATAGAGTACCAGATAAAGGCCAACTTGTAATGATACTTATAGTTGTAATTTGTAAGTTAATTCTGTTCTGATAGAATGCTTAGTTTGTAAAGCAGTAGAACCTTGTTAGTTATTATATCACTGCAAAAGTAACAAGTTATAGCTTAGGTTTCATAACAGGATACTTTGTAGTTGATCCAAAACATGTGCACTACTTGTTAAATATGTTTAAACATCCTAGCATGACTGAAAAACATTAAATTAAAAGATACTTAAAAGTCTTTTAAAAGTGTTGTCAATGCTGCTAACATCGGATGTTTTGCATTGACAACAGATGGAAATGTAGCCATCTTTTTCCCTCTCACTTTTAGAGTTAGATGATGTTGGGAGGGAGGGGATGTGAATGAGAGTCTAGCTAGATATAACAACACTAAACTCAGTGTGAGAATCAAGGTTATTGAGCCCAGAGCTGATAAAGAATTGGCGGACTGGAGAGGAAGCCCACTCTTCAAGTTAATTGGGGAATGTGATTTATGATTGTTAATTGGAGGAGAGAATTGTGCTTTGATACTATGTGCCCAGGGGAGGGGAATTCAGTTTTTGGTTTCGATTATGTAGTGCCAACATTATGCTACTCTAATAAAAGATTCTTTAAGGTAAACAATGCCTCGAAGTTCTTTTGAAGAGTTTCATCTGTCAGAACCATGACAAGTGTCTTTTTAAAGACAGTCATGCAGTGTTCTTAATCTGTTCTTCACCATGTGTTTAGAGCAGGGGTCTCCAATCCCTGGTCCGTGGACTGGTACTAGGTCGCGGCATGCCAGCAACCAGGCCGCACAGACAACCAAAGTCCCATCTGTGGGATGCAGGCAGCATACAAAACCACTCACTCTCTGGTCCGTACAAAAACCTTTCTCCACGGAACCAGTCCCTGGTGCCCAAAAGGTTGGGGACCTCTGGTTTAAAGCCCTTTTCAGCAATTTTAACCTTTTTAAAGATATATCATAACTAGCTATCCCAAAAAAAAGTAGCTAATCAAAGCTACTTAGCTGCAACCTTATCTCTTTATATAACAGCCCATGGCTTCCAATTATTTGTAATATCTCACACATCTCTGTTCAATCCAGTCAAGATATGCTACCTATTTCACTCCTTTTGTAGAGATATTTTTATCTGTACAAATAATAACCTTAGACATGTATAAAAGTTTATTAAAACAGCAAAGTCTTTCTTTATGATAAATTCCTAGGATGTACATCATAAAAATTTTAGATTGGTGACAAAGAGATAGAGGCAAAACGTTTCCCACTTATGTGCTTTATTATTTTTTATCAACTTTCCAAATTATTTCCAATTTATGCTGCAATGAGTCATCTGAATATAACCAAGGCAGATAATTGAAATAAAATATTATGAAGGAGATTCACACTTCAAATTCTATGTGGGAGAAAACCCGAAGAACCAAAGACATACATATATATGTGTGTGTGTGTGTGTGTGTGTGTGTGTGTGTGTGTGTTTTCTGAGGTTTTCGTGGGTGTTTGTAGGTCTTTGGTTATTCGGGTTTTTTCCCACGTAAAATTGGAAGTGTCTTGGCAACATTTTAACAAAGTCCCATTCGTCATCTTCAGGCTGGTGTCTTCGGCTTCGTGCTTCTAGGAGTAATGTGTGATCATAGCTTTTTCTTCCTTTTAACTGCCAGTGGGGGTGTGAACTGATTGGGTGGGAGCTTGGCTGTGTTCTGATTGGGTGGAGGTGGGTTCTGATTGGTTAGGGGCTTGGCTGTGCTCTGATTGGATGGGGGGGCTGGCTGTGCTCAGATTGGCTGGGGGAGTGTTCTGTTTGGGTGGGGGCTTTGTTGTGCTTGGGTTAGTCTGAGTATGGTTCTTTTTATATATGAACATCTTCAAGAATGCAAATGAGGACTACATGGAGGTGACATGAATTCTATAACTGCAAAATGATGCAAGTTTGAAATTAGTGTGAAGCCAGTCTGTAGTGTGATGACACCTTGATGCATGCTGTTGTTGGGGACATCATTTCAACTTTCGCTGTGTGCTATGCCTACATTCTCATAACGATAAAAGCAAATGATGCAAAACAGCATAATAAAAATGTAATAACGTTAAATATCAGTAATGTCACGAAATCTGATATCTCAACAATATGGTATTTTGCCAATTAAGCATTAAACATTTAATCACACTTGTAGTAATGATAATCTTCAATATATATATATGAAGCTAGTATTTTTGAACATTAATTATGTAACTGGGAATTGCCTCTTTTGAGATAAAGTGGTGATGTACTACATTAAATATAAGCCTTCCTTGGTCTTCATTTTCCCAGATCTTGCTAATCTCTTCAAATCTCTTCCCAGTTCATTCCTACAATTTTTATACAGCACTATAAAGTATAGTACAATCAGACTCAGAAAATACACACTTGATATGTGTGAATGTTTGTTATAAATTAGATCTTGTAATCCTTGTGTAATTTTTATATTATGTATGTAACGAACAAAATTATTCTTGGGCGTTTTTTCTCTTTTTCAACTGTTTTCTCATTCAATTTTGTAGCCATTTCTTTCTCTGTCTCTGTTTGTCTGTCTGTCTGTCTCTCCCCCCCCCCCCAAATCTCACTTTCTTTGCTTTGGTGCAAGTTTGAGATAGAGGGCAGATGTATACAAAAAAAATAAAATATTTCATCCAGTGTGATAAATATTTCCTAGCATTTTTCTAAAAGATGGTTATTTGTTAAAATATATTGAAAAATCTAATATTCATATTTTTGTTAATATTTCTCAATAATAGGTATTAAGTGTGTCATATGTTTACAGTTATGCACACAACTATCAAACATGTAGGCTTACTTTACTACTGTAATTATTTCATTGATAATACTTTGGATATCCTGACCAATAGCACACATTATTTAATTCTTCTTGCAATAGGAGATCAGAGTCTAATTGACAGAGGTATATATGTTCAAGTTAACCCTATTTTCAGGGATATGTTTAAAATTAAGGGTGCATCATGGGCCGAAGCACTGTCTCCCATTTCTCCTCGCAATATTTAATGTAAATCCTACAGTGGTTATATAAATTGCCAATATTAAGATTTATTTGCTCCTTAGGACATACAATTACTAATTACAGCTGATGGCAACATGTAGCCAAACTTGGTCAGAATAAAAAAAAAATTTAAACAGGATCGGACTTGATTAGTTTTTAGTGTGAGTTCATCAGAAATCCCAGGCTAGTAGGCTAAATATCTCAAAAGTTTAGTTTAGTTTAGTTTAATCAAATTTATATGCCACCCTTCTCCTAAGACCCAGGGCGGCTCACAACATTCCATGGGGATTCCAGGAAGTGTCCAAGACTCAAGTTCCGCTTGAGAGAGATTTTACTTTTACAGGTAGCCCTCGACTTATGACCATAATTGAGCCCAAAATTTCTGTTACTAAGTGAGACATTTGTTAAGTGAGTTTTGCCTCATTTTACGACCTGAATTTTGATCACATGGCCATGGGGATGATGCAGTGGTTGTAAGTGGTCATAAGTCACTTTCTTCAGTGCCTTTATAACTTCAGTCACTAAATGAACTATTGTAAGTCAAGGTCTACCTGTACTTTATTCGCCAATGTTATTAGGAGCAACTGTTCCTATTTTTAACTGACATTTATTACATTAAGCATACAAGGGAACAATAAGTGAAAAAAAATTACATTCCCAACCTAGTGGCCTCACTGGACCACAGTTAATTATGGATCCAACTGGTAAAGGAACCTATCACCTGGCTGGTTAGAATAGGAGGCTATCTCTCTCTTCTCAAGTTCTCTCTTTCCTTTAGATCAGAGGTCCCCAACCTTTTGGGCACCAGGGACCAGTTAGATGGAAAGAGGTTTTTCCGCGGACCGGAGGGGGCGTGGTTTTGTGTGCTGCCTGCATCCTGTAGATGGGGCTTTGTTTGTTTGTACAGACTGGTTGCTGGCATGCCGCAGCCCAGTACTGGTCCATGGACTAGAGGTTGGGGACCCCTGCTTTAGATCATTGGTTCTCAAACATTTTAGTCTCAGGACCCCTTTCTATTCTTAAAAGTGACTGGTGAGAATCCCAAACAGTTTTGGTTTATGTAAATTATATCTATTGATATTTACTGTATTGGAAATTAAAGCTGAGACTTTGAAAAGTATTTGACACTGGGGTCCCCAGAAAACACTTTAAGAACTGTTTATTTAGATTGATGGAATGGAATGTTTTAGAATTTGGTTGCCTTTGTGGACCATATCCAAAGTGTGCCAAAGATTATTAAATATATTTTAACTATCCTGTCAATTTCTCACTGACTAATAAAAAAACTTATCTTGCAATAATTTATATTGCTTGAGATAACAAATGAACAGCATATTCTTGGCTTTGTTCTCATTGTTTGTGATAACAGTTATGGATGTCTTCATTATGCTTAAAGCTCAGTTGATTTTCTGCAGTTCACTTGCAAGTTGTTTGTGGGATATGGCATGTATCCTTAATAAAAACTTGGCTTTAACTTTATGTATTTTTTGAGCATTTTTGTCAGTTTGAAATAGTTTTAAGATACATCAAATAATATCAATGTCCTTTAAAATTGTTTTTCAGATTGAGAATACATATGGTCATCAATCTATTTCTAGATTATAGTTTAGGTAGGAGGACCAGGTATGTTAAGAACAAATATATGCAGTGTCAGAATGAAAGCATGGGTTGTCTTAAATGCTTTCACTTTTTTAAAATTGTCAGTTTACACGTTGATCCTTTTTTTAAAAAAAGAGTTCTTCTCCTGCATGGGTGGATTCCGAATCCACCAATTGGGTTAACACAGTCCTCTGCCCAATGAGAGACTAGGTCCGAACTTTAGCTCCGCCTCCGGCTTCCTTCTTCCCCAGTTTTTACCTAGTCTAAGCCCAAGGAACAGCTCGTCTGCCACCTGTGGAGAGTTCTCAGACTCATCAGAATCCTGAAACAATATCTTTTCCCCACGGGAAGATGGTGTGCGTGTTTTGTGAGCTCTCTTGGGAGGGGAACTCCTCCTAGAGGCCCTGAGGTGCACTAATGTTTCCTCTAAGAGGGAATGAAGTCATGAAGGCCACTTACCAGATCTCCTTCTTTTCCTACCTCTGTGCTCAGGATCCTCCTGGCTTGTGGAAGGCTCTGAATGCTCTGTCCCTCAGTCTCTGCGCCTTGGCAAACTCCCTCTCCAAGGCTTGGTGTCTCCTTGCGGCCTGGCGCTCGTCCGCCCTTGATGGCTCAGACAGATGCTTTGTTTTGGCCTTCTTCTTGCCCCCCCCCGCTTCCTCCGTTCTGCGTCTAGTCGGCGACGGAGGGGGCGCTGAGCCCTGGGCCGGAGTTCCTTCTGCCATTGCCATGCGCCAAGAAGCACCCTTTCCGGGTATCTAGTAGGCACAGATCGAGGTCGGCAGCGCTACAGGGAATGTCCCTAACGTGCCTGGTCGAAGAGCTCCTGCGGTCACGAGGATACTTAGCCAGGGAGTTTTGTCCCTATGCCCGTCCAGACCGCCTTGACTCCGCTGGGGAATCTGCTAGGAGCCAAAACACCGAGAACCACACACACACACGCCTCCAACTGGACCCCCCTGGGTGCTCGGCCTCAGTTCTCCTGATCTGGCAGCCGGAGCTAGGCCTCAGCCTCGCCGGCAGTCCCTTCCCTTCCCCCTGGGCCCAAGCAACTCGACCAGGTGAAGAAGGGAGATTCGCGCCAGAAACAAAGGCTTTCGCGCCGGAAATTAAAGGCTTTCGCGCCAGAGAAGCGAGGCCCCAATCAGAGGTCTGAGGCGCTCTGACACGCCCCTTTCCAAAATGGCGCTTCGCGCCAGTAGGCGAGACCGCCCCTTTTAAAAAATGGCCGCCGCACCGAATTTTCGGTCGGAGCTCTGTGCTCCCGGCCACGCGGTGCCCTAAGGGAAGCTGGCCTCGGCCTATCCCTCCGGTACCGACGGTCCCGGCCTCTGTCCGCCTCCCGGCTGACTGGCTGGACTCCTCCCCGCGCCCCCTTGCCCCACTTGCGTTTTTCGCGACGATCTGCGTCGAGCTCCTCGAAGCTTCCCTCGACGCCTGTGATCCCTCGGAGCTTCCTGGGGCGCTGCGAGTCGAATAGCGGAGTCCAGGGAAATTTCCCCCTTTTTCTCCGCTATTCCCAGGCCCTAGGCCCGGGCGGACTCGCTGCCGCGCTCCCAATGCGTGGGGGGGAGGATCGACCGAAGGTCCCCGAAAACAAGAAAAAAATCTTTAAAATTAAAAAAACACACTAAAGTTCGATAACTAAACCTAACTCAAAACAAACAACAAAAAAACCTTACTCTACCAGTCCTAAACCGAAAAGAAAGGTACTCTTTTCGCGGAGCTATGCAAAGAGCTGTTCCTTGGGCTTAGACTAGGTAAAAACTGGGGAAGAAGGAAGCCGGAGGCGGAGCTAAAGTTCGGACCTAGTCTCTCATTGGGCAGAGGACTGTGTTAACCCAATTGGTGGATTCTCCATCCCCCCATGCAGAGAAAGAACGTTCAGGTAAGACAACGCTTCATTTATATGTATTTGTATGTAGTACTTGCTGAGTCTTTGTGGTCCTTTTGATTCTTACAAACCTATGTCACTAATTGCTGTCTTTTTATGAGTGAATATACTTTGGCATGTTACCAGAGTGGCTATTGGGTGGTACTTATTATTAGAATTAATTACAGTTAGAATTAATAACATTTAAGGAATTCCTCACAAAAAATTGCAAACATATAAGTAACAGAGTTTATGATAAATTATTTTTAAATTATACAGTTGAGCATTAGGAAAGGTTGAGATGCTTTTTAAAATCTGCTATGGAAATATTAACTGTAATTTTGGTTAAATATAAGGATCGCATTCTCAAAGGCAGTGTTGGAGGCTGAAGGACTATAGATTAGATTGCAATAAATCTAACACTGCAGTCAGTCACCAATTCCTCCAGCTTAATTATGACACTACTAAATGTGAAAATCTATTCAGTGCTAGGAACACTTTTCACGTTACATTCCTGCTAAAGATTGGCTGTTAAGAGCTCATTATAGGTAGTTTTCTAAAGAGTGGTTTATTAAACACTGTTACCTAATAAGCATCTTTGGTGGTACAAATTGCTGAAAACAGTAATGAGTCTGATTAGACTTCGTTTCAATTACGACAGCTTGTCTACCAGGCAAAAAAAAAAAAAAAAGCAACCGGTCTTTTTTTCTTTATTTTTTTTAATCTGGGTATAAGACATTACATGGTTTAAAAGGAAAACACTACCTCTGTGTTTCCTTTCCACAGTTCAGTAATGAATAGAAAGAAGCTGCCCGATTGACATAGAAAACAAAAGGGACAGAGGCATAATTTTGTGGGTTTAAACCTGCTAAAGCTTTCTGAAACATGATATGATTATACATTATTAGATATACACATATGTATGTTGATGTACTCTCTGCTTTTTGTTTTAAGAGATAGCTATAATTGAAAGGAGCTTTCTTTGTAAAGTGGCATTTAAAATGTATACATTTGTTAATTAGCACACTTTGCATCTCAGTTGTTGGGTTTTTTTTTAATCCAGCTATTAAGGTTTTCTGATTTGTCAAGGTAAATAGAACCATTCAACTTTTAAAATCAGCACTCTTTGCAAAATTGTTTTAAACTACCCGTGCTGATTGTTGTTAGGATGCTTAAGTAAATATTCATTCATTTCTAAGTTTAGCTTGGGTGTAAAATGTGTTAACTATATTTAATGACTGTCTCTCTATTAAATCATGCCTTGAACATTATTACAGAAAACTGGGTGGAGAGGCGGGGTGGGGGAGGGAAATGTGGTTAAGTCCTTAAGTGTTTAGCTGTCACTGTTGCTGTTTAGTTGTTGCGCTGGCAAGATTTTAATGAGTGTAGATGAAGTGGTAGAAGTTCTGTTTTAAGGCTGTCTGAGATTTCTGAATGCTTTTATATATATATCCCCCTCCGCTCCGCCGCGTCCCAGGCCCGGCCTCCTCCTCGCCCTCCGGCGGCCGGCCGGGTGGTTGGGGTGGCCGGACCTCGAGGCGGGCCCGCGCTTCACTGGGACCGGCTCGGCTGTGGTGGGGGGCGCCCGGCGGCCGCCTCCGACCCCCAAGTCCACGCTCCGGACTGGCGTCCAGCTTCTGATTAAATAGGCTATTGCCTATGAAACCATCTTACAATAAAAAGAAACTCTGTGGAGCAACTTATCATAAAAGGGAGAGAGAAGCAGAAGCCGAAAGCACCAGCCTGAAGATGACGAATGAGACTTCGTCGAAACGTCGCCAAGACACTTCAAATTCTACGTGGGAGAAAACCCGAAGAACCAAAGACCTACATACAAACACCCGCAAAAACCTCAGAAAACACACACACACACACACACACACACACACACACACACACATATATATATATATAAAACGAACACCAGGATAAAAATAAAACAAACCTGTTTAATACAAACAAGTTTGTAAGTAAAAGAGTTACCAAGCTTTCATTGGCCCGACTGCTGACATCATCAGGGTTGGAATGCTAGGTGATTAGGCAAGCTTCCCTATCACTTAGCATTCCAACCCTGATGACGTTGGCAGTTGGGCCGATGAAAGCTTGGTAACTCTTTTACTTACAAACTTGTTTGTATTAAGCAGGTTTGTTTTATTTTTATCCTGGTGTTCGTTTTTTCTATATTTTATTGATATGTGTTTGCTCAGGATTCGCATTTTTAATGTTATTAAGGATATATATTCTTCGTCGAAAGACTTCGTTGAAACGAAAGACTTCGTCGAAACGAAAGACTTCGTCGAAACGTCACCAAGACACTTCAAGTTCTACGTGGGAGAAAACCCGAAGAACCAAAGACCTACATACAAACACCCGTGAAAACCTCAGAAAACATACACACACACACACACACACACCCCTTTGTGGAATGAAAGCTAGTGAAATATGGTACTGTAATTATGGAAACCAGCATTATTAAAGATTAGAGAACTATTGCAAACAATGAGAATTAATGTTTTGGAATTTGCTGCGATAGAAGATAGGAAGTATATGAAAGACCAACTACTAGTTCATCAAATGTATTTCAGACTATATGAAAGACCATATAGCAGACATGTCAAACTCGCGACATCACGTGACGTCGTGCTACGTCTCGCGACATCACATGACATTGTGCTACGTATCGGTATCTTTTTTGCCATTGCCGGCAATGGGGTGGGCGCGGTTTTGCAATGATGCATCCGGCCCATGGGCCGGCAATTTGACACCCCTGCCATATAGCTTAAAATAGCAAACATCATAACATCCTTTTTGAGGAGGGCTTAAAACAATTTGGATTGGCTGACCCTAGTTAAATACTGTTTACCCTGATTGAGAAGGAAATCGCAACTATGATAATATGGAGATAGCCATAAATGAATATTCAGACCATCCTTTAAAAAAATTATCAGTGACTAATTGAAATAAATAAATTACATGATACTACATAATATGTATATACCTTGATAATTAGCAGAAATCCAGAATCTATTAATATAATGCAAATAGATAATAAAACTGGATCTATTCAGTTATAGATACACAAACCAGCTGCTATTTTTTTATCTAAAAAAATTCAAGAGATTCCCAAACTTACTGAAGTGTGCTACATAAATTGAATCATTTTACTGTTTCTATTGGCAGAAGTCCAACTTTATGGTAAGCATGTATAATTGTGGATATTATCTTAATTAGTTGATTTGAAAGCAGAAAGGGTGAAAGGAAAAATAAATGCAAAGTTTTGGGAAATGGTTTTTTAAAATCATGAACAGGTAAACTTATTCAATGTCTCATATCTGAACCCTTTCAAAAAAAACCATGCACATTAACACCGTGTCTGTCACTCATGCCGTTCCTTCCTTCAAGTAAGCCTCCAGTGTTACTGTAAAATGTATGCTGTTTCAGTGAACTGGGGCAATATACCAAACAGTGATGATAGGGAAGTACAGTAGTACTAGTTTAAATATTTGTGCTCAAGTGTATCTATTTTTAATATGCCAATATAATGGATGAGTTTGGATTTCACAGTAAATAATAGATTATGAAGGCAATGACATGTGATGTTTGAATGTACTGTATGCACTCATTTGCATATACCCTTAGACGTTTCAGAAAATTTCAAAAAGGGCTATCTTCCTCCAGGCTTTTTCAGTTTTTCAGTTTCATTAACAGTTTACTGGTTTACAGTTGTTTGTCTTGTGTGTTTTATGGGTGGAAAAAATGTATATGAACTGTGATAGCAGTTTCAGAATTCCTTCCTCAAACTTATTTTATTTCAAAACCTTTTGGTGGAACAGGCAAAGAAACACGTTGATGGACCGCATAGCTGAAAGATATCAACAAAGGGAATGCCAATTTTACCCTGATGTTCTAGTGTGTCAATTTGTTTACTCATTTCTTGTCACAATGAGGAGACAATATATTGTAGGAAGAAAAGAAGGCTGGGTCTGTAAAAAAAAATACAGCTAATTCAAGATTCCTCTTGACCTTTTAATTGAACAAAAATTAGTGCTATATCAGATTAATTTAGGCAGCATTGTCTTTGGGAGTGCTATGTGATTAACTGTACTTATTACTCTGACAGCTATATTTCATAATCCATCCATTTTTATACAATACTGCAAAAATACATTTCTATTCATGAGGGCTGTGTGTGTGTGTGTGTGTGTCTGTGTGAACTCTAAACAGGTGTATTTTGTACAATATGTAAAAATAGTCGGAAAAAGATAGTAGCCAGGGAATAAATTGTATATATGTGTGTATTTAGTCTATTAAAACCATTATGCTCTTAATCCTATACTACATCAGCAGCATGCCAAAGCAGTTTGTCTTCATACATCACCTTGTATATAAGAAACCACCCTAAACCCAGAAAACCTAATTTCATATGTAGTTTTCTTTCCCCCCACAGCTCTCGGATCAAAGTTATTTTCTTCAGGCTGAACTAAATTATACGCAGGTCCTAGGAGTGAAGGACATTGAATTAATGCACCATGTCACCCAGACATGGCTATAGAATATTTCTCTCCAAACCTGAAATGCAACAGCTTTGTACAATTGCATTAAAAATTAATGTACGAATGACCAATTATATCAAAATGTGTAAATAACCCAAACATTTTGCAAAGCCCTTTTCCATTTTATAGCAATCTTTATTAAAAAAAAAGAATTTTCCCCCTGAAAGTATTAGATTATAAACTGTACGTCCTTTCCTTTCGTTTACTAGTCATGATATACTTTAATCCAAATGAAGTAAGTACATAACCTGATGGGCTAGGTAGGACCATTAGAAGTGGGAAAGTGGAAGGAAAACACATAGGTTTTATTACAGATGTGTGTGGCTTATTGGCCTCTAAATCTGTGCAGGGATAGTAAGTGTTACTCAGTGATTGACTACCATTTATTTTAAACTTTCCAGATTGTTCTTTGCCTTCATGTACTTCAAGAGAACACACCAGTACAGAGAGGCCTCTAGAATTAACCCTACTGAACTTATAAAATGTACATTTTTTTGTGTTCCTGCATGTTGAATCTTCAGGATTAAAAGCAGGCAATTGGTATTCATCTGCTTGTTGCAGGGTTTTATTTTATTTTATTTTTTGAAAAAAAAGAGGGGAGCGTTCTTGAAGCAGCAGAGTGCAGAAAAATGAAAACGTTGCTGATTAACCTAGTGTTAATGGTTCCTAGGACTTAAGAAAAAAACATTGCCTTATTCAGCAGTCTGCTACCAGCAGATCTGCTTGTCGGTAAAAGCCCAAGAAGTTTCTGTTTTTTTCTCTCTCCTCATTAAATAGAAGGCTTTGGTGGAATGATAATAAAAGAGAGTAACTTGGCCTCCTAAGAAATAGATGACTTTAGTAATGAGATCACCATATAGAAACTTCCTGCATTCATGAAGAGCATTCACATGTGCATCATCCCTAGCAAGTACTAAAATTGACACTACTTGAAGCTGAACAGATTAGATTGTTGATCTTTATCAACAAAGGCTAGTCTTCTTATAGACACAAAGCGGAAGGAAAGATAGAGACCACCACTTTTTTTAAAAAAATTTTTATTAAAACAATCAACATTAAACATAAGATCATATTGAGAAGCAATCATCATAGAACCTGAAATACAACATTAAGTATTAGTCTTTGTAAACGTCTGATTTGGTAAACATTCCTCACTCCTCACGTCAATCCTCAACTATACGCCAGATACATTTTATTTGATTGGTGTTTCTCTTGTATATAGTCTATCCACTGTTTCCAGTCTATCATATATTGTATAGAGACCACCACTTTAATCTTTGTATGGGTAGGACAAAAACTTTTGGAAAGCTATAGGTTTTTCTACAAGTCTGTAAACCGTAAAATGCAAAGTTTTTTTTTAAGTAAATGAAAAATCTCAGAATGATTGGCATTCTATAATATAACTGTTCTGTTTCATGATTTGTTAAATAAAACTAGAAAGTAGATTGAGATTTTTTTTCCCTTATGCACCAATATGACTTCTACTTTTTTTGGGGGGGGTTGAGTATTGTTCTTTGGCTTCTAGGCAAGAGAAAATGCTCAAGCATTTTTATCTGTGAACATAATTCTACAAAAGCAACTAAATATGCAGTGACATAGTCACATATCAGTGGGAAAGCTTTGGAATTCAGTGAGGACTTATATCTGAGTGGACATATACAAAATTGCACTATAAGTGTCTCTGGCACATTACCAAATTTCATCCCTATTTACATAATTGACTAGTAAACACTGACCTTTACCATGGCAGAAGTCAAATGTCATTAATAAGAATTAGTAGTAAAACTCAAGATTAATGAAATAGTTTCTGGAAATGATTGAATTTCAATCTAATTTCCATTTTGGCTGAAAACATAGGCATGTAATAGAACTATCTATGGAATACCATAAATCATTTTTCACATTGTTTCTTATATACTGGGGGCTTTATTTAATGAATATTGAAATAATATTTTGTCTGTAATGCATATGTTACATATTTTAATTACCGTTGGCCTTATCCTATTTATTTCCACTTGCTGTTAATTTTTTTCATATATATAGTATTAAAAGCAATAATAAGAACTAATATAAATTAAATAGAACAGAGAAAACACAAAAGAAACAAAGAAAAAGCAAAAAGCAAAAAATGCAGTAAAAGAAGAAAATTGAAAAAGTAGAAAAAAAGATAAAGATATGAAGAAGTAGCTTCCAATATTCTTCACAGCAGTTTTAACTATAGTTATATTTTAATTGCTCCCAAATTTACATAATAATTCTCTTCTTTCTATAATCTATCCTGTCTAATCATCAAAACCATAAATCATATTTATGCAAAAGTCCATAAGTCACTAATAAATGTAGATATTGTCCTTTCTTTAAACCAGTTTGTCATCTCAGTGAGTTCTGTCTATATTTACCAACCATTCCTCCATGGTGGGTATTGCCAAATTGTTCCATCTTTGTGCTTATGATAATCTTGCTACAGTAATCGTATATCTGTTTATCCATCAATCCAAAAAGGAAAAGTTCTGGCTTCAGTTGATATTAACCTTTAAAATACTTTGCCCCTTAATGTTGATCTGAGTTTTTAATATGTTTGATCAAAATTAAGTTCTTCTGAGCCCTGTTGACTTCAGTGTGATATTACTAAGCATATTTTTTTAATATTCCCCCAAAAATCAGCAGGAACAAAAATGAAATAAATACGGCTGGATCGTATCATTTGATACTTTTTCATAAGAAATTAAACCTATTGGTAAATGGAGTAGGAAATAGTCCCAATGTTATATGCAGCACATACTGGTAACAAAACACTGTAAAATTCAGAGTGGAAAAAATCTGGATGGGAACTCGATGTTGAGAACTTGAGGTACCACTATAGAGAATTCTAATTGAGTTGTCCTTTTGTAATCAACTTCAATCAAAAAAGTTGATTTTATTAAATGATTTTGTCCTTATAATAAATGAAAACAGTAGCATGATTGATGCATTTTCTAATTAGTTGCCTCGTTCCTTTGTTGATATGTTAAGCATTCACTTTGATATCAATTTTTCCTAGTATGGGAGTTCAGCAGTTCTTGCTAAATAAGTTAAGATAAAAATGCCTTTATAAATGTTAGAAGCGAAGCATCCAAATGATGAGAATTTTGCTAGGGAGGAAATGGGGGTAATTTGCTGGGACGGTAATTGAGAGTCATGAGGTGTGATTTAAAAAGAATAATTGCATAGTGTAACCATATCTATAGGTTTAGAAATGTTCCTCTAATACAGCGGTTCTCAACTTGTGGGTTGCAACCCCATTTGGGGTCGAACGACCATTTCATGGGGGTCGCCAAGCACCACAGTCCGCCATTTTTTTTGGTCGGCCATTTTTTTTGGCCGGCCATTTTTTTCCTATCGTGATGCGCCCCGTCGCGCTGTGCATGCGTGATGCGCCCCATCGCGCCACGCATGCATGATGCGCCCCATCACGCCACGCAATGCGCCCCGCTGCGCATGTGCAGTGCGGGCCCGCCATTTTTTATTTTTTTTGGCCCGGGCCGGGGTCGAGCCCCAGAAAGGGTTGAGAACCGCTGCTCTAATAAGTTTCCAGAGCCTTAGTATATTGTCATGATATTTAAGTTGCACTATTTAGTAATGGAGAATGTAAGGTTTTAATATTTCCTCATTATCCATGATTCTCTCTGCAATCAAGTACTTATAAGAAAACGGAAAGACAAATACCGTGTTTCCCCGATAGTAAGACACCCCCGATTGTAAGACGTATCGGGGTTTTCAGGGGGTCGGCTAATATAAGCCGTACCACGAAAGTAAGACATATTACTCCTGCCCACTTCCGCCTCCTGCTTAAAATACTTAAATACTTAAAATACTTAAAATACTTAAAATACTTAATATACTTAAAATACTTAAAATAAAACTGACAATTGTTTTCCAATCAATATAAGCCATACCCCGAAAGTAAGACATAGTGGGGCTTTTGGGGATAAAAAGAAAGTGTGACCCTGTCTTGCTTTAGGGGAAACATGGGTATTTGGGCTTTTAAATATCTACTTTGCCTACTTTTGATCCTCCTTTCATTTCTTCTGTGAACAGAACAGTTGCATCATCATCATCATCATCATCACCAACATTGTTGGTCTTGTTGTTAACCATTTAAACATAACATTATTCTTCCCATATGCTGACATTTCACGTTCATTTTAAGCCATTATTATTGACCACATATCTGGCCAAACACCAACCTAAAAGCATAGCTGACTTCTTGTTTCTTTTAGGCCAGTGGCCACAAGGATTTTTGAAAGTAGAAAATGACCCTTAGGATACTATTTGTCCATGTACAAAAGAGCCATTGTAATACGCATGGCCATCCATGAAGCTCCACCTTATTAGAAGGCATTCCTCTCTCTTTCTTCTCTTAGACCCATTCTTATTACCTGGGAATGCTTTCTGTTTTTCCAGCTACCTTCTCCTGAATTTGTAGGAATAGTTCTAAATAAAATACTATTCTGCATCTAATCAAAATACTTCTTATCTGAAGAATTATTTGAGATACATTCATGTACATAAAAATAAGGCTACAGCTTGGTCCTTGGACATCTTCAGCTCAAGCAAGCAAAACACTTTTAAGAGTGCTTGAATTATTTTTAAAAAGTCTATTTTGAAAATCAGGAGTAGAAGGTAGTCTGGTGGGTGCCAAAAGAGGCGTTTATGTATGGTCCCAGTAATGCTCAAACACCATTTGTTATCAACTGTGCTATTCTAGCAGGCAGTATGTGTGTTAACTTTAATTGTTTGAAATAATAAAATCTAATCCATTATTATTCTTAAAATGAAGCTTTCAGAATATGGGAAACCTGTATTTTCAATTTCTTATATACATCTATATAGCTATAAAATATATGTAGAAATGGCTTATGTAAGTCTGTCTTTTCAAAACTGCAGAACTGCAAATCAAAATGGTCCCTATTAAGGATCTGATTCTTAAAGATATTGAGCATCTTCAGCTCAATGAAGGCAAACACTTGAGAGCACTTGACATCTTTGAGCACTGGGATCTCATCCGAGTTGATGGATGTTTCGCCTCTGGTGTGGTATCAGGTGTCTGTATTCAATCACTTCAAACTAATTATTATAGTCCATGTTCTAAATGTTTGGTTCCTAGCACTTGAAAAAATGGGAAAATAGAATTGCCTAATAGAACAAAGGCTATGCTGTTGCAATAATCGATGTACTATGCTGTTTTAGTAAATATAAATTTAAGGTTGAGGCTGAGGTTGATTTAAGATATTTTTTTGAAAAGCTGTGGATCTAGAGTTTGGTAGTTCCAGCTTCATGTGGCCCTCGTTTTTTTATTCTTTTTTATTTTATTTTTTTGTTATCACACTTCTTTTTCCTTTTAATCTATGGTAGCAAGGGGGTACATATAAAAAGGTCCCCATTCATATTTCACGCGGAGTTAATACAAAATTAAAATGATTGTGAATTGACTAACTCCCAATTGTACAAGTAATCGAATTATTTTCTGTTTTTTACATTAACTTAAATCTAATGGTTTGCACTGCTGTCTTTACCTCTCTGTATCCACGGGCTTGATTGACTTCATGGAAAGAAGGTACGGTAAATATGGTCAATCGTAGGAGTGAAGGTCCCTACTGCATCAAGCATCTTTGGGCCAGTAGTATCCTTACTGGGTGGTTGCTTCTATTTCTCTGCTTCTTTTCTATTTAAAAAAAATGAAAAAAAATCCAAGTAAATAAAGTATGAAGGTAACTTTTTCGGGGGGGGAAGGTAATTTTACATCTCAAAAAGGAAGAAGAAAACAGATACCTACAAAGATGTTGCCTTTACATGCGACGGATAAGTAAATAGATGTGAAATTTCCAATTACTGATTTTTGTTTAAGGGCATTACTGGAAATGAGCACTTGTACATATGGGTGGGGAGCAAGGGACAAGGCCAGTGGCTTTGGCAAGGAATATGCACAGGCAAAGCTGCCATCAGCCCGCTTCTAATGGATAATCGGATGCATGTCTCACTTACAGCTTTAGCTCTTTGCCCTTTAATTCAGTAGACCAGCCCTATTTAGCACAGCTCTTATTTGCAGCCTAAAATGAACAGAACGTTATGTTGAATTCTTTGACGGTATAATGGCAAGGACATAAAATTAACACAGATGGAGAGACAATTGTTTCTTTTTGCCTCGATTCGTATGAACTAATGTTCGTGAGGAGAAGAAGAAGAAAGAAGTATGCCTTCAGCATGAAAGGGTTCAAGATTTTTCAACTCTTTTCTAGGCTTTTGTATGCTTCTTCCATTTTCTTCTTTCTACAGGAAAGCAAGTCGTTTTGTTTTGTTTTGCTACTGGAGTAGCCAATCTTAATATAGTTGGCTTAATTGTTAATCTGAAAAGTAATTAATCCCTTTGATCGCACGAGTTGGAATAAAAGCACTGAGAAATAGCGTAGATGGTTACAAAAGTAACTCAACAATTATACTAATTTCTACTAACATTTAAAACAAAAGAAAACAAAAACTATCTTCCTCTCTCTCTCTCTCTCCCTCCCTCTCTCTGTCTCCCTCTCTCCCTTTCTGCCTCCTTCCCCCCTCCCTCCTTCAGTTTGGATTATTTTTGTGCTAGATACTGTTTACCTGACAGAGACCCAGATGTCCTATAATTCTAAAACGTATCTTCTTTAGCCTTGACAAGTTTTAGAGGTAATTTAAAACAGTGGACAGGGAACATTTATGAAGTTTCTTGCATATCTCTGAATATGGTATTTGTGCAAGTTCCGTAAAATATTCTGAAATGACATTTTTTTCCCTTTTAAATTATAGATAATGAAATGGTGAAAAAAAAACAAAAAGAAAAGAAACCCTGATTTGAAGCAATTCTGATTATTTTAATTTGCACAACAACAAAAATGTAAAAATGGACCCTCATTTGTACAAGAAAGCTTTTTTGTAGAACCATTTACATATGCTAATGATATCGTTTGTAAAGGAATTTAGAACGCTCTGTGTTCAAAACTGAACTCTTGCATGTCTTCATTCTTGGAGAGGATATTTCCCAATTTTATGTCTTTAGTATCGTTTTTTGTTTTTATCTTTTATCACAAATAGAGGTATACTAATAAAACTACCCATGTCAGATGTCAAATATTAATTTACTGATATAAATTTAGTTGCACTGATCTCTGTTTCAGTACAGATTACGTGAGAGCAGAGCAGTTACTATTACCGCTTACTTTAAAATAACCATGCAGCTTGCCAATTTTTTTCAGACCATGACAGCTTTATCCCACAGTATTTCTTTTTTTTTTTAATCTTTGATCTGCCAGCCTTGGTGCAGCTGCGTATGCTGGAATAAAACCACTTAAAATAGATAATTATTTTGTAATTAAACATTAACTTTCAAATACGACTAATTAGTACAGCTAATAGAGCAAAAGTTTACACTTTAGTTTAGGAGAACAGGCCCTCTCCCTTAAATTCATATTATAAATTCTGAAATGCTGCCTTTTACAGCCTTTGTTAAATGCACTGGTACTCAGCGTGCGTCAATAAATAAACTTTCAATTATTGTGCGGAGAGCAAATCCACAGCTCGGATAGCAATCTGAAACCAATGGGCTAACTAGTAATTATGCTAAATAAATAGTTTTGATGCATGTGAACATTTATGCCAGAAAGTGAATACCTGATTTGTTTTTCCAGGATCAGATTTAAGAAAATAGATACTTTATAATACATATTTTAGCATTATAATTTGTGTGTTTGTGTAGGTGTGTGTGTGAAACAGAGAAAGAAAGACTGTTTTACACCAAGTTAGCCATTAAATTAATGTTTGCTTGCCACTTTCCCTCCACTCATTTATACCCAATAATCTTCGTTCATTTTGTATTTTCCTACGTGTAAAAGAATATCAGATACAATCAAGCTCTATTAACATGACTAAAATTGTTGCCACAGACTGCCATGAAGTGAGGGTAATGCCACTAAGTGCTTCTAATTCTTACCCTATTAAAATATTTTTTAAAATCTATTGAATTACCCTACTCTTTATGCAGGGAATTCAGCGGTAGAAGACAGGGAGTTTAGCATGTCGTTCACACAGCCTAAGACAGAGGAAGGGAGAGTATCTTCTGCCCTATATAACAGGAAACAGAGTGATCAGATACTGCAGGCTGAAAATAGCGCCATTTATATGGTGGCACAAAGAGCACAACAGACTGGGTCTTGTCAATCGTGCAAGAATACAAGATAGCTATAGACAGCATGCATCTGCACACGCAAACACCCAACTTATGTATGATCATAGTTTTTCTGTTAGAAGACATTTCAGAGATCCCCAAGTTTTTGCCCTAGTGGGCACACTTGAAAATTTGAAAGTATATTACAAGTGTCACTACAAATGGCTGCTATGGGCCTTGCCTATACACAGAACAGGCCTTAGGGGGAACGTGGCTAGTGACAAAGCATTGGCATATCAGAATGTTGGCCATCCTCCCTTTCTTAATGTGGTCTTGTTTTGGATAGGCAGGCACAAAGCACAACTTCAGCCACCTGTCAGATTTATAAGTGGTATCCTAAGAGGCATTCTTCAAAATAAAGTATTTTTACATAATGTTTTAATGTTTAAAAAAAACCAAATCAGGTAGGGAACAGGTGGCAGATAAGCATCAGGATAAGCGTCCACAAACACAGAGGCACTCCTTACAGATACGACATTAACCCACACTTGTTATCTAGGGACTGAGCTGTGAATTCAGATTTTACTTGAAATACAGTATATAGGAATAACTGTGTGATACATTACTCCAAGGTGATGAATGGAACAGTTTGAAAATTTTAAAGCTAAATAAGTGATATAACTGTAATATTTTTAAGTCTGTCTCCATAATTTTTCTCTGCATTCAGATCTTTACTACATTGCAAGAAAGCATTAAATGTTTCATGACAGTGGTGTAATTTATTAGCTCCTGTATGGCTTTTTTTAAAAAAAACGAGCTGCAGAATAACAAAAGGTTTGATGAAAAAGCGTTTGACCTCTTTTACATTTCTTGAATATTTGCAGATCTTTACCACTGAATATAACCAGAGCTTTCTGTAGGTCCAGCTGGTAGAGAATCTAACTAAACAAAGAGCTTGCTGATTGTTTCACTTATTACACAAAAAAATCAATTTGCAGTATACCAGTGTGAAAAAGTAATAATTCTCCAAATTCAAGGAATTTATAGACTGAATAAATTCCCCAAAATGTGAGATTTTTTTAACTCCCTCTCAATCCAGAAAAAGTTATAAAAACAATTCTACAGTTGTGAGGCTCCACCAATTCAAAGATGGAGAAGATAAAAAGAGCTTTCCCAAAAGTTGTTGTCCTGACAAAATCACTCCAATTGCATGAGATTAAAATAATCTAGAAAATATTAGAAGTCCCAGAATAATAGTGTTCTGCTTCACTTTTGCTTTAGCTTGAATCGATGTTCAAGACTCAACCACCCAAAAATGCTGGGTAAAAATGGGATTCAAGGAAAATTAAAAAGGCAGAAGATATAGGAGATGACCAGGCTGAGCCCGAGGGGGAGGTGTCAAACGCGTCATAAGTCAGGAGTCCCTTTGTGCCCTCAAGAGATCTAAGTCCAGCCTACCTTGAGTTCCTTAGATTAATGTGAGGCGCCCAGGAAATCAGGAGGTTCAGGCAGTACAAATGAGTATAAAGATTTATTGCAAGCTTAAGTTCTCTGCAAGTATTTTACCAAGTGACTGTTAAGGGAAATTCCTTCTATTCTAAAAATAGAAAGGAATTCAAGGTGGGCTGTACTTAGATCTCTTGCAGGTGCGAAGGGACTACTGACGTATGATGTGTGTGACCCCTCCCTTGGGCTCAGCCTGGTCATCTCCTACAGAAACCATTGTTCATTAAAATATCATTGCTCATCTCGTTTGCTCCAAAGCTCCTAAATGACTCTTCAGTCTTCAGCAGACCGATGAAGCAAGAGTGGTACTTTGTGGGCTAAATGGGTATCACTGTGTTTTTTTGGAAACCAGTCAGTCAGAATGTTATGCCAGCTTTCAAGTAGTTCCATGATTTGGACACGCTCTGCTGATTTAGGGCCTGGATGACAGAACCATGATATCTACTTTCCACTAGGAAATTCTACAGGAAAATATTAAGCTCTACAACTTACCCATCTGCTGAAGCACACATCATGTAACAAGACAATGATCCCAGTCATACAGGCCAGTCTAAGGAGAATGCACAAGGAAAAATTCAGTATGTTGGAATGGTCAAGTAAGAGTCAGACCCAAATCCCTGCGGGAAAACCTGAAACAAGCAGTTCCTACTGGAAAACCTTCAAGTATTACTGAATTAGTCATGGAGCAGTGAAGCAAAACTCTTACACAAGATGTGGGAGACTAGTAACAGTTACAGGATTATTTGCAGAGATGTAAAAAAAAGGGGCATAGGCTGTTGGCTGAATCAAAGTAGGGAATTACTGTACTTTTTCAAACTGGCACATCATATGCAGGATGACTTTATTTCTGAAATAAATGGAAAAAGTACCAAACTTTGGTCACTTAGATTCCTTTTATAAAATAATAAGACCTATATGAAAATTCAAAATGGGGAGAATACTTTTTCATGGAAATTTTACATTCCAGTGGTTTAGAGAGCAAGGTTGCAGTTGAATAAATCTCTTTCCAAATTTTGTATATGATACTTATTTTTATCAATGAAGAGAAACTTTATTCTAGAAGCTTGAATTTTCTGCCTTTTGTCTTTTATAATTTCAAAAACTTAAAACTCCAAAGATGTAAGCATGAAAGAACTTGTTAAAAAGAACTATGAGGTTAATGCATGTCTCTTTTCTATTTTTTTCTGTTTAATAAATACCCTGCTTGTGATTTTTTTTCTTGCTCTTTCCAACTTAATGTGAAATATTGTGAAGAAACTGCCAACAATTTCTTAATGAAATTAGATGCTTCTATAAATTATGTTTAATTAAAATTGTGAAAATATAACTTTCACGAACCCGATAAACTTATTGCATTGAGTCCCATCTTTTTTAACTAAGCTGAGGATTCAGGGTTCATAATCTCATACAGTGTAAAACTTTCTGTACTGGGTCTAAGTTATGTTATTAAATTCTTGGACTAAGTGAGAAAGGATACCTGTGTGAATCTTGTCAACAGCCTCCAGTTTAAATAATCCAAATTCATATCAGCGCTATTGCAATAAAATTTATTTACAAATTAATCCCGTTGCTCTATTAATTATTTGTGTAATTACTGCAATTCTTCCCACCTTGTTTTCAGTATTTCTTAATCATTAAGCCAGAAGCCTGACAGCAGTGCCAGCCCTGGCATGATTCTTTTTGACTAAAACCTTGTAAATTAACACAATTAGCACAGCATCATGCTGCTAATTAACTTCCTGTGTCTGGTACAGCGGATGTGCAAACAAGGAATAGGGATTCAGCAGGGAATAAATATGCCACTCTGTTGCCAAACTGTATGTTGTGTTCCATCTAGCTCAGCAGGGCTAAGACAGTCACGCCAAGATGCTGGAGTCAGGCAAAGAAAGTGCTAAATGAAGAAGCGCAAAATAGGAAGAGTACAGGCTGTTAAGTAAAAGATAGTAGTAATTCATCAGAGAAACTCTGTCATCCATGTTTGATGTATCAGGAGTCTTTTTATCTGAGCATCTGTTCCAAATAATAGCAAATAGGGGAAGAAGGGAAGGAAAGGAAAGGAAAGAAGGTTGTTTTAGTGCTGCCTACTAGGCAGAACAGTCTAAGGCAGTGTTTCTCAACCTTGACAATTTTAAGGCATGTGGACTTCAACTCCCAGAATTCCACAGCCAGCAATGCTGGCTGTGGAATTCTGGGAGTTGAAGTCCTCATGCCTTAAAATTGTCAAGGTTGAGAAACACTGGTGATATGATAAGATGAGATGATAAGGTAAGATAAACTTTATTGCCACTTTTTCTGTGAAATGGCACACATTAAATGAAATTCTGATGCCTGCTCTCAAAAGATTATGAATACATACACACGGGGGGGGGGGATATGAAGGATTTTAAAGGATTTTTTTCTGATGAACTCTACCTGCTTTGTCTGGTACAGGACTAAACTAAATCCAAATTAAAATAATCTCTTCTCTGTTTTGGCAAGCTCATTTTGTCAGAGCAAGTGTTGATTCTCTTCTGGTAGCCAGCATTTGTTCCATTGCCCCCCCCTTCAAACTGTTAGTAACTGACTTACATCTACTTCTCTTTTCTCCTCCACCCCCCATTCCCTGTTGGTTTGGGGGGAATTGGAAGAGAACGGGAGGAGAAAGAAGGTAGACAAGTGTTACTGGTCTTTGCTTTCTACCCCCCCCTCCACCTCACCCCCCCCCCCGCTTCCTTCCAGCGCCTCAACAACAGAACTCTGACGCAGAGAGCAGCCCGTTGTAATTCATTCCAAGTTGTAGGCTTTGTGTGATGAAAGCAATGGAGCGCTGCCTGGGAGATTGCTTTGCTGCACTCCACGAAGCAGATTTGAAACTGTCGTGGACCACTTTAGATGAGAGTTGGATTATGGAGTGACCTGCTATGTCTGTGTCATATGGTTCTGCACAGGGTGCATTATACTGTGCTAACTAGGTGTTCAGTACCAAATGAGAAAGGTATCCTAGATGTGATTTGTCAGCTGTAGCTTAGGGAAGGTTGTTTTTTTCCTCCTCTATCAAAATTTAAAAGTGCAATGAGGGAAGATGGTACGCTTCAGATGTCGAAGAACAGATTGTCTAATAGCAGATCCATGCTTGGGATACGAAGAAAGTCCATGCGTGACCCTTTAAAACAAATCTGGCTGGATAAAATGTTTTTCTTTGACTCTCTCTCTCTCCTCCTTCCAAGTTAGCAAAACACATTAGAAGGGTAGGTGTATCCTTCCCCCCCCCCAAGAAAATGAATCACTGGCAGTACTTTTTTACTATTCTTTTACAGATAATTTGCATGTCATCTGTTGATTTGAACCTTACAATTCTGCATATAAATGAAGAAATCGAGTTTGATACCCTCAGACATCACTGTACTTTGTCTTTTTTTAAATCTAATTGCTAATTTTGCTTTTCCTCCCTCCCACACCCTTAGGCTTGAAGATGCAGTGGACGCCAGAACATGCCCAGTGGCCAGAGCAGCACTTTGACATCACTTCAACCACCCGCTCTCCCGCCCACAAGGTAGAAGCTTACCGTGGACATCTTCAGCGCACCTATCAGTATGCCTGGGCTAATGACGACATCTCTGCTCTCACAGCCTCAAATCTGCTAAAGAAATATGCAGAAAAATATTCCGGCATTTTGGAAGGGCCAGCCGAACGTCCCATCCTGGGTAACTATGTGGAGCCTCCATCAGGGCTGGTGAACGGTCGCAAAAGTGAAAGTGAGCCCTGGCAGCCTTCTTTGAACTCTGAGAGTGTTTATCCTATGAACTGTGTCCCAGATGTTATTGTCGCCAGCAAAGCTGGAGTAAGTACTGCCCTCCCTCCGGCAGATGTCTCTGCCAGTATAGGGAGCTCACCTGGGGTGGCTAGTAACCTGACAGAACCTAGTTACTCAAGTAGTACATGTGGAAGTCATTCAGTCCCTAGTCTGCATTCAGGGCTCCCATCTCAGGAATATGCCGCAGGATATAACGGATCGTACCTGCATACAAGTTACAGTGGCCAGCCAGCACCTGCACTTCCTTCACCTCATCCCTCTCCTTTGCATAGCTCTGGGCTTTTACAGCCACCCCCTCCGCCACCGCCACCGCCAGCCCTAGTGCCAGGCTACAATGGGACATCCAACCTTTCCAGTTATAGCTACCCACCAGCAAGTTATCCCCCTCAAAGTGCTGTTGGGCCTGGCTATAGCCCTGGTGGAGCACCACCTCCTTCAGCCTATCTGCCTTCAGGTATCCCTGCCCCAACTCCTCTTCCCCCCACCACAGTACCTGGGTACACCTACCAGAGTCATGGGTTAACGCCCATTGCGCCGTCGGCCCTGACCAACAGCTCAGCAACTTCTCTCAAGAGAAAAGCTTTCTATATGGCAGGGCAAGGAGAAATGGACTCCAGCTATGGAAATTACAACTATGGCCAACAGAGATCTACACAAAGCCCCATGTACAGGATGCCTGACAACAGCATTTCCAATGCCAGCAGAGGGAATGGCTTTGATCGAAGCTCTGAATCCTCCTCCTTGGGCTTTAAGCCAACCAAACAAATCATGGCTTCCGAGCAGCAAAGGAAATTTAACCAGTCCGGTCGGGCTCTGACGCCCCCTTCCTATAGTTCTGCTAAGAATTCCCTTGGCTCCAGAGCAAGTGAACCCTTTGGGAAGTACAGCTCTCCCGTCATGAACGAACACAGCGAAGAACATAGGCAGCTTCTTCCTCATCCAATGCAAGGCCCAGGACTTCGTGCAGCTACCTCATCCAACCACTCTGTGGACGAGCAACTGAAAAACACTGATGCACACCTCATGGACCTTGTGACCAATGAGATTATCAACCAAGGACCACCGGTGGACTGGAATGACATTGCTGGACTAGATTTGGTGAAGGCTGTCATTAAAGAGGAGGTTTTATGGCCAGTCTTGAGGTCAGATGCATTTAATGGGCTGACTGCTCTACCTCGGAGCATCCTCTTATTTGGACCTCGGGGCACAGGCAAAACATTACTGGGGAGATGTATAGCTACCCAACTAGGTGCCACGTTTTTCAAACTCACAGGTTCTGTTCTTGCCACAAAGTGGTTAGGAGAAGGAGAAAAAATTGTTCACTCTTCCTTCCTGGTGGCAAGGTGTCGACAGCCCTCGGTGATTTTTGTTAGTGACATTGATATGCTCCTTTCATCCCAAGTGAGTGAAGAGCACAGTCCAGTCTGTCGGATGAGAACCGAGTTCCTTATGCAGCTGGACACCGTGCTCACTTCTGCTGAGGACCAAATAGTAGTCATCTGTGCCACCAGTAAACCGGAAGAAATAGACGAATCTCTTCGAAGGTACTTCATGAAACGACTTTTAATCCCACTTCCTGACAGCACAGCCAGGCACCAGATAATAGTACAGCTGCTTTCACAGCACAATTACTGCCTCAGCGATAAGGAGGTTGCACTGCTAGTCCAGCGTACAGAAGGCTTTTCTGGACTCGACGTGGCTCATTTGTGTCAGGAAGCCATAGTGGGCCCTCTCCATGCCATGCCAGCCACAGACCTTTCAGCCCTTATGCCCAGTCAGTTGAGGCCTGTCACGTACCAAGACTTCGACAAGGCTTTTTGCAAAATACAGCCTAGCATCTCTCCAAAGGAGCTCGATACATACGTTGAATGGAACAAAATGTTTGGTTGCAGTCAGTGACAAGTCGTCTCTCGCTTTTTTTAAAAAAAAAAAAAAGAAAAGTGAAACAAAACACACAAACACACACAAAAACATGTAATGAATGTTGGTGCGTGCACACACAGACACACACACACATGTACACACACAAACCTGTTACATAGGACACGGAACCCCTTTTTCAGTCGTGTTGAAGTTGTGGAAGGGTACTGGGGGTGGGGGTGGGGAGATAATCACGTTGCATCTAAACAGCCAGGTTTAGGCTTGAAGGAATAGTGCGTCCGAGGAGAGCTATTGATCTGCGAAGCCACAGATGAGAGGAGGAGTCTGTTGATGTTCCGTTCCATTCCGTTCAGACTAGACAACACACTCTCACCATGGAGAGTTGATTTTTTTTTATTTTTTTTTTTAGAAGGACATGAACCCCGTGTGTTGATTCATTCGGCTGTTTTTTTGGGTTTAGTTGCTGTCAAGTGCCTAACGTGGTACTTCCCCCCCCCTTTCTTTATTTTTTATTTTTTGCCTCACAATTACATTGGTGGCATGTGCTAATATAAAGAGCTTTAACTTCAAAATGTTATGGGACTAAAGACATGAACAGTTGTGTTGTGACAGAGAACCAGGTGTGACTTTGGTTTACTTTTGCTTTTTTTTTTTTCTTCCCCTCTTTTGGCTAGTCTAAAAGCAACAGTATTCCTCAATCCTGTTCTGTTCTGCAGTATTAAACTAAGAACAGGTAAAACAGGGTAATGGTAATCTGGACTTTAATTTCTGCGGTTTGTTTTGTTTATTGTTCTGTCTGCAAAAAAAGAAAAAAAAAGAAAAAAAACTCAGGAAAGTGATTGTGATTTGTACAGTACCTCAAAGGAATGTGTTGAAAGCACTATGTACTGCTGAGATTTAATAGGCTAGGCTTCAATGTTACTTTATCTTAAATATGTATGTTTACCTCAATGGTTGGGAAAAAATGACAAGGAGAAATATTTTGAATGTATTAAGAAGCAAGCTGAAGCGTGCTAAAAAAGATAATCTTTAAAACTTTGAAAATACAGCAGAAGTATTCCAGTGTTTAAGAAACGTTTTTCTTTCTTTCTTTTTAACCAATATTGGGGATCAAATTGGAGCAAGGCAATTTTCATGGCAGTCATGTGTGGAAGTCCTTAGTCCTAGACAAATTTTGTGACAAGTTAGTAGAGAGCACACAGACAATAAAAAAAAAGTCCCTCTGTTGAATTGTCGAATCATCTGGGATAGTCAGAGACAAGATCTGATTAGGACTCTGAGAGGCAAATTCCCTGAGACCACAAAATACAACTTTTGTATCTCAGCTAAGGTTGTAGCATCTTGATTCTCCCAAAGCATCAGTAGCATAGAATACTTGTAGGTCACAGAGAGCTTAGGGCAGTGGTGGGATTCATCCAGTTCACACCAGTTCGGCAGAACCGGTAGCTAATTTTTTGTTGCCCAGGCCCAGAATGGACTTCCGGAAGCGTATTTGAATCCTATCACTGACTTAAGGACTGCAAAGCTGTTTACAGCAACACAGCAGAGAGCAACCAAACAAGACAAAAGCAAGATAAAATTGAACCCTCAAATGACATCTCTCTTCCTCTTTGCTTTGCATTTTCACCACCAAATGAAAAGTTATCCCTTTGTTTTTATGTGTGTTGTTGCCTCTTCTGTTTCCTTGATGGCTTTTGTTTGTTTTATTTTTAATGTGATCATTCCACAATCATTAGAAATTTGCCTGGCTGGAAAATGCCCATCATTTTATTTCTTCCTCAGATTTTGTTTTATTTATCTTTAGAGAGGCACATAAAGAATAGGACAAGCCAGATTACCACTAGCATGCAGAGCTGTTGAAGGCCCTATTAACACATAATCCTAAGTAGGGTTCCTTGAAAAGAACCAGCTTTGTGTTTGGTGAGGTTTTCTCCCAAGTAAGTGTCTGAAGAATTGCAGTCAAAAATAGAGGATCGGGAAGGGAATTCTTCTGCCTCTTCTCCCTTTGGCCACCTATGGCAAATGGTGACTGTTTTCCTTCAGGAAAGAGAAGCTAGATGGGATATGCGGCATTTTATTCTATTTGTGCCCCTGCTCCACATTGTCTCCCTTTTTTATTCTTTAATGCTTTTATGAGCAATTCCTTTCATGACAGCTGACTGATGCTGTAATGTCGCTGAACAGTAGAGCAATTCAAACCTTCCCAGCCACATGAGCAGAGAGCAGCCTCTCTCTCCCCCTCCCTCCCTTTCTTTTTTCCCTCTCTGTTTTTTTAATGTAATCTTTTGTTTACTTTAAAGAAACAGCAGCAGAACAATTACAAATCATTGGCATTTAATGTTACTTTTAAATAAGGTAACTTCAAATCCATGAAATAAATGCACTGAAGAGCTCTAATGAGAAAAAGACCAATTAGTCACCTACTTATTTTGTCTTTAAAGCTACTGCCCAATTATTTCACTTGGTGTTTCCTCTGCTAAAATGTTAATTTTCATTGCTAAAAATTGAGCAAATAAACCAAAATGCACATCCTAAAAGTCCTTTTGTTCATTCTAAACTTATGGGTTGCTTCTAAAAGGCAGAGGAGTTCATTAAAAAGTAAAACAGTGCCTTTCACTAAGGATATAGTAAAATAAGTCTTAATAAATGCTTTGTATTTTCAGTTAGCAAAGGTCTTTCTTTTTCTGTTTTTCTTCCCCATCTATTTCTTCCATTATATCTTTTCCATTTGGGAAGAGCCACAATCCCCTTCCCCAGATTCATATTGATCTTGCAGATGGCTTTCTGATGCATATTGCTGACGAATCTTCTGACTTTTAGATATCACATTATGGTATTGTGCTGCCGTCTATTTGAAAGGTTCAAACATGTTTTGAAAAACTAAATTCACAATTGTATCACTTCTGTCTATACATCCTTTAAAACTAACGTTATCTAATTTTAAGGTGACACCAAATACATTCAGTTCATGTATATAGCTACAGTATAATCCCAGTAACACTTCAGTTAGCTTTGGAATCAGCAGGTGCTCGGTTTAGCTCACATTTTACTCTGTATATTTGGGGAAAACAAATTACAGTATTCTTCCAGTGAGCTTCATAAATAAAAGACTTAATTGTGAGGTTAAGAAACTTCAAAGAGTTTGTCCTCTCTCAAAACCTTTGAATCTTATATTGCGGATTCATGGCTGAAAATATGACATTTTCTCCCAATTGGTAATTAGCTACAACTAGTGAGGTGTAATATTTTACCTGATACAAAAATAATAGTTTTGTTTACTGTACTGCCCTTGTACAAAATTGAGGCAAGCTATAATCCACTCTCCGCTCTCTGCCAATGGAAATTCCCTGGTAAATAGAATCACTCAGACTTTGCCTGGTTCACTCAGAACCATTTAGTTCAACCCTGAGCTATGAATATTATCCTTTTTTTGGCCATTGCTTCTTTTTTTGCACTTTTTAGACAAATAAGGCCATTTGTTCCTTTTGCTGCTACATTTAGGCCTGTATAGAATTGTGACCATATACATTTCATTGCAATCAAAACTCCTTCTAAGAATTTCATTTCCGGGCTATTTGAGTGTTCCACAAATGAGAAGACTAGCTTTTGAGAGGGAGTTTGATATGGCCAAAATATACTAGCATTCTGAAGAGGTAAAATGGTTCAGCTGTGTTTTTTGTTTGATTGGGACTCAGGATTTTGCCTGAGTAGAGCATAAAATGATGAGGTTGTATGGCCAGATTCCACACGAGGCAGATCTTCTACACCAGGGGTCTTCAAACTTGGCCCTTTTACGACTAGTGGACTTTAACTCACAGAATTCCTCAGCCAGCATGCCTGGCTAAGGAATTCTGGGAGTTGAAGTCCACAAGTCGTAAAAGGGCCAAGTTTGAAGACCCCTATTTCTACACTTTGAATAAAAGGAAGAGCATTAATCGTTAATACCTTTTCCACCATTACATCTTTATGATGGCTAAACTTCCATTGGCTCAATTCTCCCTTCACTTCAGGACATATAGTTTGGCTTCATCGTTTGTTGGAAAATTCTAGGAATAATTGGAGATAAATATATATCATATCTTTCCCTTTCTACTTGAGACAATTTTTCATTAGGTGAAACTTCATTCTCTCTCTCTCTCTCTCTCTCTCTCTCTCTCTCTCTCTCTCTCTCTCTCTCTCTCTCTCTCTCTCTCTCTCTCTCTTTCCCCCCCCCAGTTTTTTTTCTGATGACAAGAATAATAATAGCAAAAGAAAAAGCAGGGGACTGGTTTCTGCCAACCAAATTATCGCTGCCAACTGAAATCATGGCACAATGACTTTTTAAAATATATTTATAAATAAATTCTCACTTCTAGCATGCTTCCCTCCAAAATATTTAGGCCATTAAGGATAGTAGTGAAAAGTTTGCTGACTGAGCTGATCAATGGAATGTGAAGGCAGTTTGGGGCTATTTACTTTTTTTTTTTTAACAAAATATTTCTGTATTAGTCAATTTGTATTCTATTCAAATGTAGATAGATGGGCAAAATGGTTTTCCTTGTGCATTTCAAACCCATCAAGGAGAAAATAAAACCTCCCAGTAAAACACATAGGCAAAGCACCATCTGGGAAAGCTAGCTCATCTGTCCAGGGGCTATGCTCTGCAAAATAGTACAAGGTCATTTTATATGGGTTAGCATAATACTTTGCTAGGCAATTTTCAAAAGGAGATAATCTAGTGTAAAAACCCCAATTAATTCCAACAGATGTTGGTGGATGTTAATATGTTTACATGTCAAAAGCTGCAAATAAAAGGTTTCTGCTGCCTGAAAATGTGTGCAACTTTGAGTAGAGGAACAGTTATAAGTTCCACAATACATTTCACTCTAATCTACAAATATAGATAATCTTTTGGAAAGTGAAATCTCAGAAATACAGTACACATATACACATACATGCTAGAATTGAGTAAATTTTGCAGAAACTAATCTGTACAAGCCTATCCCCGTTTACCTAACCTCTCATGGTTTAGACCAGGGGTCCTCAACCTTGGCCACTTTAAGACTTGTGGACTTCAATTCCCAGAATTCCTCAGCCAGCTTTTCTGGCTGAGGAATTCTGGGAGTTGAAGTCCACAAGTCTTAAAGTGGCCAAGGTTGAGGACCCCTGGTTTAGACTTTCTTCCTTAGGCCATGTGCACAAGTTACATTGATGTGATTGCCCAAGAATCTCCTGTCTATGGAGATTCTCGGTCATCCAGGTCATGATTGTCCCAAACATGGTTTTTTCAAAAGGCAACTGGACTGTCTTTGTTTTTCCTGGAAGACATTTTGCTTCTTATCCAAGAAGCTTTATCAGTTCTGGCAGGATAGTGGGAGGGAATGGAAGGATCATTTCCTTCCTCTCCTCTCACCATCCTGCCAGAACTGATGAAGCTTCTTGGATAAGAAGCAAAATGTCTTCCAGGAAAAACAAAGTCCAGTTCCCTTTTGAAAAAACACCACTGAGACTAAGAGTCTCTTGTGCATCTCTCCCATTCATTTCACCAGAAATTCCAAGGATATAACTGAGGATAGCTAACCATAAAGATCAACATGTGGTCTCCCACAGCCTTAACACCCTTCCATCTTGTTATGCATGCATGTGTTTATATAATCTTTATATGGACATACATAATATGAGGCCGCTTTCGTTCTCTCTTTCAAGGAAAGGATGAAAGCTTTTTTTCCCTTAATCATTTGCAGATTTATACTCAAAGCACATTGGTAAACATGGAGCTAGTAATATTCCTAGATCCAAAAAAGCTGCTGCCTTGGGGAACCAGTCAGTCCATGGACTGACCCTTCCCCTTTGCAAAGATCTTTGGTTGACATTCGATTTTGAACCTGCCAGATATGTGGGGGGTTTTTTGTGAACCAGGGATACTGCATCTTTAATGAACAAGCTTCTATACTTTCCCCTATTTTTAAAGGCAACACAAGAAGTGTAGTGCTAGGCACTGCCGTTGTCAAAGACAATTAGACTGAAAGCAGAAAAATTTCACCTCCCTGTCTCAGTGATACATAAAATGTCGGCAGTGTGGGTCAGTCAGCCTTGCAACCGAATTTTGTAAAAGTATATGGATCAGTCCTGTAGAATGTTAAATATTTATAAAATGGTTCTGTTCTCCACTAAGGTTGGGACTGCAGTCATTCCTTGTTGTCTCATGATACACACAGAGGAGGAGATACTTCCCAACCAAAACTTTGCTTGTATACATTTTTCCTCACCCCAAATGTGAGTCTTGTGGTTTACATGCAGTCCCAAGTAGTTTAGTTTGTCTCCATAGATTCCCACCACCACATTGGGTGTGTGTTCAGACATTGTTCCTTGAAACCATTTCTACCTCATTACTACATATTGTACATGTAGTATTTATTTGTTGTCTTTTTTTGAATGTCATGCATTTTGTAAGAAAGACGTGTCCTTGAACCTGAACAGTCTACCTCAGAAAGACTGTCACTACACTGAATAGTATTAACCCATCAGGACGATCAGATGCATTAGCAAAGTGTGGCAGGGCAGATAATACATGGGGACTTGGCATATTGATGGACTTTTAATTGCACTCTTGTAACACAAGATTGCTTAAGGGAACTTAAAGGAAATCATGCACTGTGCAAATCTTGATCAGTGTCCCGCTTTGGGGCTTGCTCTAGGAACATCCCACTTTAATAGGATGAACCCTGATTGGGGAGAAAGAAAACATAATAAGATGCAAGATATTATTATTTTTTTGCATTGGCAATCTGGCTACAATCTATTACTGTTAACTGACATGCGGTCCAACTTGGCTCTTAAACTCAAAACAAATGATAGTACTTAAGGATTATTTTTTATCTTTAGTGGTGTAAAAAGAAATGTCACACGCTGTTAAGACTGTATGTTTCTCACTTCCTGCGTACTAAAATGAAACACAATGCATTTTGTAAGAGTCTGTGCAAGGTTTAAACATAAACCAAAAATAAAAATAAAAAAGAGGCACTTCCCAAAGGACTTTTAAATATGGGCTTCAGTCCTGCACACAACTGCGCGTGTCTGAAGTCTCACTACCGTTTACCGACATGCGCAGACATGTGCACAGGACTGAATCCATAGAGTGAAGGTGCTGTTCTGTAATCAAATAGTTTTATTGTTGATTCTGCTTTATAAACATTTGTTTTTTGGAAGTAATTGTACACAGATGGCACATTTGAAGTACTTCGTATGAAGTATTTTATATTTTATTATTTATTTTTGCATCATTTCCCCCTCCCCTTTTGTCTCCACTAGCTTTGCATTACAGTACTATAGGAAAGGAATACATTTCTCTCTTTTTCTCTCTCTCTCATTTTCATTTTGTGTTTCTTTTGTAAGAAAATACTGAATGGGTTAAATACCCCAAGTCAATGCATGGACTTTTCTAGTTGCTTGTCAGCAAATTGTGGATCTTTTTACAAAAGCAAATGAACTGTGACAATCCACAACATTCACAGATGTTAATGCAGAAATGCATTTGAAGTTTTTTTTGGTATGCCTGACAATCTGTTCTTTAAGTTCCATTAATAAAGTAGCATCAGATCTTTTATTTTGCAGTTCCTTAAAGACACACCATTCTCTAATGGGGGGAATTATTTCTGTTGGTTTTCTGTGTGGGATGCCATATTTCTCATCAAATAATAATACTCCTTGTCTGGGACAGTCCCCCTCCCCTTTCAGTTAAAGCCCAACTAAATTAAAATTTTGGTGCACTTTGCTTTCCTGGCCATATTGATTTTATTTGCTTAAATTGAAACAATGTGTTGGGTTTGACCAGATTTTGACCTCTCACAAGGAGAGAAAGACTTCTGTAGTATATATTTCTTTGAATTCTTCTGGTACTGTTTTTGCTTCTCTATTCATTAGATTTGAAATCATTTTTGTTGTGCATTATTTTGCATCTTCTGAAACTAAATGTGATATTACTGCACTCATTAAGGAAAAGGTGAAATGATCCATTTCTCTTGGGGAAAAAAATGACAAGCTTTAGATAATGAAAGCTTAAATTATCCCTCACTTGCAAACTGAATTCATATAATTTGTAAACATTATTAATGTAAATGAGACATTTCTGCTTGGATTTTTTTTTATTATTTTGATGGGATCATTATATGGTTGATCATATGTGTGTAGGAAGCTGCTGTACAATTAACCTGGAGATCTGAAAATGCTTTTTTGTCCTCATTGTTACAGTTTCAATTGTAATCCATGCATCTCATTTTCTTGGGTGTTAGCACTGTAATATTAAAAAAAAATCAGTGCTCAGTATTGTAACTAACTGTCCCTACTGAATATTCCTTTTCATAAATACTTGCTACCACAGGGAAATTAAGTTTTCATATAGAATAACTAGTTTCAGTAGTAATCATTGAAGAATTAAAATAAAAGTTGTGGTTCAAGGCAGATATTTTTATGAAAAGTTTTCTCTATTGTAAAATTTGTTGTATATGGCTATGCTACTATCATGGAATACGAAAAAGAACAAGCATACCTCAAATAAAAGAATTCTGAGTTAAAAAAATATGCAGAGTTAAGGGTTTTTTTTATTTACCTTCCCTATCTTTTATTTTCCAAGCTACCTTTTGAATTAGCCTACATTTTAGATCCATGTCAGTGCAACTATTCAAAATAATTTTTTTTCCAGAATTGTTAAGTATTTTGCAAACCAAATATTGCAAGTGGCACAGAAAAGATAATAAGCACCCTGATGCCTCTTCCTTAGGGTTAAACTTATGATCTTTCTCTCTGCAAAGACACACAAAGGAATCTGCAGAGGATTCAGGAAAGCTTTTTTCAGTTCAGCCTCTACGACTCCTGTCATGTAGAGCTTGTGTAATTCAACACAAGATATGCTGGGGATAGGGGAAGCCTAAAGAGACTCCCATTCCTACATTATGTGGGTTCAAGGGAAAAAAAGACTCCATATATCGCCTGATTATTTTCACTGGATTCAAACTTGTTGCAAGTTGGATCTATTTGGTCTCTCTCTCTCTCTCTCTCACACACACACACATGGAGGGAAAATATGTTTGTATTAAAAAAAATCTACACTAACCTCTTGGATGAGGTTTTTATTGTGTAAATAATTGCACTGTTTAGAGAGCATTTAACATCTGGAGTCTTCCCTCGCACCTCCACGTGCTTTTCATCTACATACTAGCAGATTAGCAGAGGGAAAATACTGGCTTTCCCAAGGGAAAAAAAAATCAAACACGTTAAAAGCTCCCATCCTAGTAGGTTTTGCAGTGAAAACAAATACAGCATTGCTAAAATTCCAGGTTGTAGTGAACATCTGGAAATTACACTAGACTGGCTCATACCTTTAGTTTTTTTTTTTTCAGTCAACTTCAGATTTACACAAGGCAATTCTTCATTTTTGATAAACTTCTGAAGGCTCCTGCAGTTGCTGCTTAAGGTTCATTAAAATGTAATTAATTAATGATTTGCTGCTGAATAGCTGCTGACTGCGGTTTTCTTTTCACTTGTCTGACAGCAGGAGTCACAGTTACCCTGCCGACACGAGAACTATTTGCAGACTGTAGCACCTATCAGTGAGCAAGTCTTTTACTCACCACCACCCACCAGAAATCTCTATTTTGTGATTGGGAAGGAGCCTCTCTCTACGTCTTTGGTGAGGGGGGCTGCTCTCTCTTGTTGGAAATAAAGATACAAGACAGCAAATACATTAGTGCAAGTACATAAATTACTAATAACTAAAGCTTAATTTGCCATTACATTGGAAGGCAGAATCTTATTCTTGCAAGCCTAATAAAAATAGGACAACGCAAAGACCTTCGGCTTTTGACACAAAGAAAAAAAGAAACGAGTTCTATTATTGAAGCTCTCTGTTCTTTCTTTTGTATCCAGGAATGAATTTAGCTCCCAGAAATTGCTTCTGCTTGGAATTTGTAGGACCCACAGGCTAGGTGTTTTGCTTGTTTGTGCTGAAGAATGCACCTAAATTGAAGAAGCAAGAGCCTTTTGTATATGTTCTGGGGCAGGCATGGCTATTTTTCACTTAAAATTAGTGGCAAAGAAATATTGTTTTGAAGTGTTTACAAAGGAAAGAACTTGGAGCATTGACTGTTTCCTAATATGTTGTCTTAGCTTTGGTATTTGTGGACGAGCATTTGAAAACTGCAGTGAGTGGGTTGCATATCTTACAATAAAATCAAAAGCCACCCTTCAACTCATATTCTGAAATACATTCTGAAGTTCCATTTGTAACCATTAGTGCTAAAAAGCTTCCTTGCTGAGAATCTAGATTCGCGCTCAAAATATGTGATATTTCTTGTAAAGTTAATCAAAAAGAACCAAATCTAAGGCAAATCCAAATAATTCCTATCTCAGTAGCATAAACATCTTGGTATCTAACTTTAGAAAATAAATAAAAACCAATGGATTAATTTCTGAGAAGGGGAAAGTACCGGTAGCTACTTCGTCAGAAAGCAAGTCTCAGGCTTCTGAATCAATTCCGGCCTTAGTCTGAAAAATTCTGGCTAGTTTAAATTAGAATTGCCACTCCAATTTGCTAGTGCTAAATTGTTCGCAATTTTAACTCACAAAGGAGAATCTATTTTTTCTTTCAATATCTCAGGAAGTCAATTTAAATCAAATTTGAGAACAAAACTAAAATGCTTTCAAAATATTTTGGTTCATGTTATAGTTTTAAACCAAATGGAATATGTTTATTTAAAATGCAGAACTCACCAATATCAAGTTTACAGTTAAAACGATGCTCAGAATTCCTTGCAAATTTTTCCTTTTGCTCAGGACTTAACAGTTTGGCCTGATTTCCTCTAAATTTAGAGAGTTTCTTTTCTGGCAGCCACAGCAGTTTTAGTCTTCCTTCTTGAAAGAAATCTGCTGTCAAATGTGTGATGTCATCTAGTTTAAAAATGGCAATAGTCACCACTTTCCAAAACAATTTCATCCTGAGGCAGAACCTATCTGCAATGGCGAATGAAGGCCTGAGCTAAATTTATTCATTCAATTGTTATTTTAAAGGTGCCCAGATTTTGCTTCCCAAAAGCCATTTTACTTTGTCATTAAGGGGCAAGTGCTTATATGAAAATTTCTAGAGGAGATACTGGCATTCAAGAAATTCCAAGGACTTTGAATCTTATATCCAACTTGCTGTTCCAACAGAACGGAAGAAAAGGTTGTTTTCTATTCAGGTAATAAAGAATTTAATTGGTCTGTTTCTTCAAGGGAAATTAACCCGTGAATATTCTTAGCAGAATAGGGCACTTTTAGGCCAGTTCCAAAGCTATAAGTGATGCTGTTGCCCCAGCTTCTGCAGCTTACCTAATTACTGCCCTGTTTTTACATTATTCCTGAAGTACATATATAAGGAATGGTGCATAAAGACAATGTGAATTAAGGCATGCTGTATGAATAACGACTTACTTTCCGTATCATCACCACCATCACTTCACTATATACCATCACATTGGCTGTAGTAGGGACAGTAGCCCAGTAACAACCATTCATCCTGTTACAGGTGATAACTTGTTGTCATCCATGTATCCTCAACAAGGTTATACTTGGCTAGAATGAGTCAATTCAACTAATGTGAATTCCTTCTTCACTTAGGTTTTGGAATGAAACAGAAGGATGGTAACTAGAAATACTGCTTCAAGGAATGACCCATTTGTGTTACTGTATAAAGCATTTTCCTTTATATTGTCCATGGTGCAAATGATATTAGTATATATTTAAACTTGGAAAAATATATTGTTATGCATTGCCCATGATTGTCACTTTGGTTCATATTTCTGAATATATTTGTGTAAAGGTATGTGACTTTGATACAGCAACTCTGAAATGCACTTCCCGAAATATAATTTATCTTTGGTATAAAATGTAATCTGTTAATAATGAGCTTTCAAAAATGGATTATTTAGTATCTGATGTCTTTCATAAGAACTATCCTATATACCTTTAAAAACTGGCTCTGTTGTATCCTGTATACATTTCTGTATTTACTATGCTTTCAGAGAAACTGTTTAACATTATTGCCAGTATTTTTCCTTTTTCTTTGATAGAACAACTATTTATCAAGATCTTTTTCATATACACAAGTTATTTTGAGACTCCATAAATATAGTTTTCAAGGGAAGGAGGGCAATCTATTGTTTCTTTATGTGAATTGGACAGATGGACGACTACTACACTTTTGCTGGCAGTTGTAAAATTTCTGGAAGGAGAAATTTGCCTGAAATATTACCCTCTGCAATTGCTCTGTAATTAATTGTAATGAGAAGAATGGCAACCAATAAACTTTTTATTCATTAGGGGTCATTCACACCCTGTGGAAAACGGTGCAAAATAGCTGCAACTTTATTTTTCCTTGCATTTGGCAGAAGCAATAATTTAAAAACAAGACCGATATGAAGGAACTGCCATCCTTACTGAGAAACTATGTTGTTTAGCAATTGTTTGAAGGCACAATAGCAACTTTGATGAAGCTAAGTCGCTTTCAGTTTGATCAGTGCGTGGACAGGAGACTGGTTGGAATCCTGTGAGTATATTTTCCACCTTGAGTTCAGCGGACAAGATAAATAAGGTAAATCAATATAGCTTTCTGGTATTTGTTCACAGAGTTCAAAGTCTGCCATTTTTGTCCAAAAGACAGGGAAGAAGTAAGGGGGCACGGCTAAAAGCACTCTGCCCTTGGCACATCTCTGTTTCTGTTTATGGATCACCTAACGTAGAGCTTCCATATTATATTTAAGAGTGACATATTTCTTCCTCTGTTCTTTAGTAAGGCTGAAGGTTTACATGGAGGATGCTCATACAATCATCAACTTTTCTGAGGATTGTCATGGGAAGTACATTCAGCATCCTATAGTTCCAATTGAAGTAAGATTAGAAATTCAGCCAATGTGAATTCCTTCTTCACTGATTACTATTTCTCTATATGATCTAATGTTGACATGCACATCATCTCAATCTTTTTTCACTGCATGTGAATGTGCTTAGAATGCTTAGAGGGGGTTAGAATGTGCTCTGTTGGTAGTAGAAAACTTTGCACGATAATATTTGCAGGGTATGTTGGTGAAATATGTTAAAAAGTGGTGGCAGATAAGTCAACAGTAGTAAGAGTTCACCATCAATATTGTCTCTTTCTTCTTTGCTTTAATCATTTGACCAAATACCTTTGAGGTTTAGTAGAAACATATTTTTATTTTTTAAAATGGGTATACAATGTCTTATTGTAAATTCTTAATGATCTACTGGAAAATTTTAGTCATGATATTTTCATTTTGTTGGCTATTTGACCATAATTTATTGAATTTGGGTGGGCTTTTTAAAAAAAAAAAATGAATTAACTTCTATATTCTTTTAAACCTGTACTTGTTTTTTGTATTTTTTTCCTTTAATCCAAATATGTAATAATAATAATAAAAACAAAAGTAGTAAGGGAAATGTAAAAACAAAACAAAATACGAAATCTATCACCCTATCCGAGAACAAACATTTGACACTTTAAGCTGTTAAAATGGCCATTTTACCAATTTTGGTGAAGGAACTATATGTGGGACATACTGTACCATCATACTAATTTTATAGGTAATTATTTCACATACCCTGATTGACAAAATTAGGTGATCAAGACAAAAGATTGTGTGCACATGTATCAATCTGGTGTTAGAGTGTCAAACGCTGGTAGAATGTGTTCCTCCTTTGTCCTCCTCAGCCCCACAGTCTCTGTCAGGATGCAGAAGAGGAGATAAAAATCCCATTGCAGCTTGATTTCCATTGAAAGTTACTTCAAAGCAGCAACATTGTTTGGCAAACACATCATGTCATGTCTTTGCCACAGATGTGGACCCATCCTCAAAAGGGACGGAAAGGAATTACCACAAGCACAGTGGTTATTTCAAATCAAATCTTTATCACAATCAAAGACCAGTATAAGGAGGGTGGGGGTGACAGCTATATTTTGCCTCCCATTCCGAAGCCTGATTTAGATCGGAGAAGAATACGGCAATCAAAATTAATATTTTGTCTTCATAAAACATGCAAATCCATTCCTATTGTTTCCCAATGAGGTTGGCACTGCATCATTATTCTCACTTGTTTCTCTCGTTTTTTTTGTTGTTGTTTTTTCCTTTCCTCCTATAGAACCAGCTAGGAGAGTTTGTACTCGATTCTATAGTTCTGCCGTTATTTTTTCATCTCCAGTAATGAAACCATTTGCAGTTACCATCAGTGAAAACTGAACAAGATTGCAAGGCAGGAGAATGTGAAAGGCAAGCCCAGGGCTGGAGCACTGATTAAATTTCTGCTAGATATAATACACTGGTAAGTGCAATTGGAACGCTGTCTGGATCAGAAAGTGGCAAGCTAGATGGTTCACCATGGTCAAAGAAGCATTGTCTATGCAGATTCCAAATATCAGATGGAAGATATCTGGAAAATCTCACATCCTTGGCCTCCCTGAACAAAGAGATGAGTCATCATAGGATGAACTTGTCTGCTTTAGAACTGACTCCTCCAATTTTAGAGGGACAACAATTCACAAGTGACAATTCCTCAGGGATTTATTTAGGGAATTTAGACTTTTTCCATCCCACCTTGCCATGACTCTGATCTAGAATGCACTGTTATGTCCACTGCTATGTACTATGATGTTCTACACAGAAGCAGTAATAAATTTTAAAAGAAGCTATTTTACAAGAAAAAAATCTAGAGAAAGTAGGAGGGGTGTGGTGTCCCCCTTAAAGCTGATGGGTATGTGTGATATAAATGGGATGTAAATATTATCTAGACTAGTTATTACTAAATTTGACTCAGCAAATTGGGGGGTGGGGTTTACCATGAGGGATCTGAAATTGATAACGGAGTGACCAACACGAATATTAGAAATTCCATGTCATATTAAGAACTATGAATAAGGAATAAAACTGTGTATTTCATTAAAAAATGCAAATATTTGACAAGAGGGGACATACCAGATCTGAACAAAGTGTGCCCTGTGCCATTTGTAATATTTAAAAATCAGAAGAAGTTTGCTTTTGTACCCTTTAAATTATTCATGTACTTGTCCTCACAGTTACATTAGTATGCATTCCATCAGTCCATGAATCATCAGAAAACGATGCCAAAATAAATGGCTCTACCCTGACTGCTGAGGCTGGTACCTGGAGGCTGCTCTTATAGTATTGATACAAGACAAATTCGGGAAAGTGAAGAGTGGATTCTTCCAGTTTGATTTCCTTTTCCATCAGCCATCATGCAGCACCTCTCTGGTGGAGGAAGTTTGGACAAGTGTAACTGGTTGCCTGGGACAGAGGTTTTAGCTGTCTTTTCTGTTCCCTCATTGCTGGGCCAAAGGGATGGAGGTGGTCTTTCGTGTTTCCAGTGCTCTTCTGGAAAACTGCTAAATCCCTGCCTCCAAACAGACCAACTGGCACAGCAGAGGAGCTGTGAGGAGGATCAGCAGGCCCCTTTACTGTTTCACCCAGTATCCCTGCTCTATGTTTATGTTCTAGGCATGATCGGAATGGCATGTAATTGAACATGCTGTTGAATGACATTACTATATGGCTTGGTAAGTGAGTAGCCAGTTATGGCCTCATGGCTCACAACAACATGGAGTAACTCATGGAGAACATGAAGGACAGGCCCCACATAGTATGGGGATCTGGAACCCTTTGTCAGTAGAATCAGGCTCTCTTTCCAGTTTCATGGAACTTTTATACGGCACAGGACTGCTAGTTTCTCTAGAAAACTCTAGACCTAACTACAGATCTAAACTGGACTCATGTCTAAAAGGCAAGCTGGTGTTCCTTCAAAAGTACATGGGAAATCCTGGGTAATGACTGACCTGCGTGTTCCAAAGCACCAGTCCCCAACCCTAACCATTAGCCATGTTCCGGAGGAAATGTTGTAGCTCCAGCAAATAGCCATAGAAAAATTGTATAGAGAGAAGAGGGGAAATGTAAGTTTGATCTTGAAAGCTGTGGGTTGAGGACAAAAAAAGGCAAAAAAACAGAAAAATTTTGCCAATTGAAAAGGGTTCATGAGAATCTTTGTGCAATGGTTAGCGGATCATGAAAAGAAGCCCCAAGATATGGCTCTGGTCGTTTTTTGGAGGTGTGTGAGGTGATAGAATAGAATAGAATAGAATAGAATAGAATAGAATAGAATAGAATAGAATAGAATAGAATAGCAGAGTTGGAAGGGACCTTGGAGGTCTTCTAGTCCAACCCCCTGCTCAGGCAGGAAACCCTATACCATTTCAGACAAATGGTTGTCCAATCTCTTCTTCAAAACTTCCACTGTTGGAGCATTCACAACTTCTGGGGCAAATTGTTCTGCTGGTTAATTGTTCTAATTGCCAGGAAATCTGTCCTTAGTTCTAGTTTGCTTCTCTCCTTGATTAGTTTCCATCCATTCCATCCAGAAAAAATGGTTCTTTATAAATACATAAATGTCTGGTTTTGAATTAGGTTACATTTACCTGAAATCTTTTAATAGGTCTATGAATTTTCACAATCAACAATTTATCTGTCATTGGAAGCAGCAGCACTTATGAAATATTTGGACAGTAGATTGCATAATGTTTCTTAATGGAAAAGCTAGCATCAGTGCTGTATTTCTTTAGATTCTTTTATGCGTATGAACACAGCTATAATATTATGATGTCTTGGAGCCATATTTATGTTGGATCAACTCCTATATCTCTGAATATATCAGTACTGGTAAGAGGCCAGTGGCAAGCAATTAAATTTCATGAAAATGTGGACAGTTGGGGTAGCAATGGTGATACAATCCCAGACCTGTTTTTCTTCCCATGCATGTCGGTAATCGCCTTTAAATCTTGCATGTGTAAGCAGTCTGTAAAAGATAAATTGGTGCCCTGGATCTTGTTCTGCTATTTGATTGTCCATGCTATAGGCTAAGGAGGAGGTCAGACAAGGGCACCCCAACTTCTTTTGCGCACTGCTTCAGACTGTGCATCCCCTCATCATCTTGATATTGATCTGCTGCTACTCTGCTCTGCTGAGAACAGAAAAATGTATCTGGTTTCCCACAGGTGGAGAATTGAGAAGGATTCCAAAGACAGCAGCCAATCTAGAACAGAAGTTATGGAATGTTTATGATACTATCAAATCATAACAATAAGAAACCCCAGGCCAGACAAAAAGAAAAGACTTTCAGCTAAAATCTGAAGAGAGATCCCTAAGTGGGAAAAATGATAAGGGTGTTTTGCCTGCAGCCTGTACTACATGTTGATGGTCCATCATTCTCAGATAGAAAGGATCACACATTTTGGATCACCCTTTCTGCCTGAGTTTCAGCACTTGCCATTGTCAGAATGGCAAGTTTGAAATAATCTTCGCTGGAGGCTGAACCCTTTTGCTCTCTTCTCAAGTGACCCATGGAAACTGGAACCGCTCCCAATACAGGATTAAGCAGAAGAGAAATACCGGGCTTCAAAGTAGGGTGAACACACTAGGGATACTCAGCTTTTTCTGGGGTGAGGGTCCACCCTTGGCTTTTGGCTGGTGTGCCAGGAACTGCAGTTGAAAAGTAGAAGGTGGAGCTAGAATGGAAACTAAATCTGATTTCATTGAATAAAAATTAAATACAGGTAATGTGATTACTCCATTGCAGTGGTCTTTGGCTAAAAGCAAATTAAGTATAACTAACAGTGTAAATAATGTATGACTCTCCAGTTATGAATAATTTTCTCCTGCCTTATTCAATATTACACTTTGATAACAACAGTGGGAGGTCTCTGGGAACTGCATCCAAACTTTGGGAAGCTGCATGCAGCTCCCTCAAGCCAACGGTTACCTGAGTCAAGGCGTGAGAAACTCCAATCTAAACAGCTGCTTTCCATGAATCTCAGTTTGTCACCTTGAACAGGTCTCTACCTCTCAGTCTATCTGGTGGAAGTATTGTGAACTTAAAGGCCAAATAACACAAGTAGCAGAGAGAATGAAATATGCAATTGATAGAGGAAGCTGTTGGATTTCATAGTAGGAATGTTTGTAAGCCGTCCGTGTGTATTACGGTCATGGTGGCACAGTGGTTAGAAGGCAGTATTGCAGGCTAACTCTGCATTCCACTGCCAGGAGTTCAATCCTGACCGGCTTAGCCATCCATCCTTCCGAAGTCAATAAAATGAAGACCCAGATTGTTGGGGACAATATGCTGATTCTGTAAACCGCTTAGAGAGGGCTGTAAAGCACTGTGAAGCAGTATATAAGTGTAAGTGCTATTGCTATTATCTGCTGCTAAAAACTACTATGACAAATAGATTTAAATATATTAGAGAAGAAAGGAACGCAGCTTCGACTACTTAAGAGTTAGCAGGTACTAAAATAATTCTTACG